>PVNU02003555.1:0-69481 GCA_003013855.2 Liriodendron chinense | reverse complement strand
TGCATACCCTATCATGATCTTAAAAAGGGGTGAACGGCGTGGACAAATAGATACGTTATGGTGAGCCCCCACATAGATCTGGTCGGACCTTAAAGGTACCAGGGTCGGACGCAGTCCGCTTCCGGTCGCACTACAGAGAACAGTTGGAAGGGACAATCAGCATTAAAATCTGTCAACTGTGTGAGGTCAATGGTGTTTTATATATGACATCCAATCCATTCATAAGACGTGTCTCACCAGGATGGATGGACATTCCACAAATGAGACCATTCCAAAATTCAGGCGAACCACGCTGTGATTTTAGAGGTTTTGGGCATGATATTGCATCCGATGGCCTCCCTGAGTTTAGGATCATCCTGAGTTTTGGTATCCCAAGAGAAGATGAGGGGCACACATGATGGACGGAGAGGATGTCGTCCAAACATCACAGTCGATCACGGGCACAATTTTTGTGAGGAGCCGGTCTCAACAAGAAAAATTGGATGAGGCATCTTATGAATTGATTTTTTAAATGTACTGATGGCGTTTACAAAACTCGGTGGGCGCCACTTTCAATGTGGAAGGTTTTTAATGGCTGGAGGTCCCATCCCAACTATTCCCTGTGGTGTGGCCCACCTGAGTATTGGGTCAGTCTTTTTTTTAATACCAAGTAGAATAGTAGAGGGCACACATGATGGACGGATTGGATGTCATGAACACATCACATTGAGCCCCACATTCACGAAGTTTTGTCTTAAATCCGGCCAGCCTCACAGGTGATAAAAAAGAGTTTGCTGGTACCACAAAAGGAGCCCAAAACTTGCATTTTGATTGTGTTATTGACATTTTGGAGGGCAGCCTAGATGTGGACGGTTCGGATCATCTCTACAGACATCATCAAACCATCATCTCCAACTCCTCACCTTCACAGGCTCCAGCTATCCTGGCTGGACCAGCTCAGCGATCGGAACTACATCTGCCTTATTGTCTTCGACTCTAACGATGGCGGCAGCCCACTCGAAAAATCTTACCAACTGAAGAAATCTCTATCAGAAACCTTGAGCCGCTTCTACCCACTAGCCGGACGGATCGAAGGAGACAGCTCGATCGAGTGTAATGACATGGGTGCCGATTTCATAGAAGCTCGAGTGGATGGTCAGCTATCAGAGTTTCTCCAGGTGCCCCAGATCGAGGCAGTCAATGGGTTCCTCCCTTGCGATGTTATTCGCACCAGGTCAGGCAGAGATGTCCTCCTGGCAGTCCAAGCCAACGTTTTCGACTGCGGCGGACTGGCGATCGGCGTGGGAATCTCGCACAAGATCGCTGATGCAGCCTCTTTGATCAGGTCAGAGGTGCAATTTCATCAGTGGGGGCTGGAGTGGGCCACAGGGATATGCAACACTACTTAGAAAGCCAGCTGAGGGATGCAATAATGACAGTGGAAGGTGACTACATTAGAAGATTGCAACTGCCAGGTGGGGCTCAAGAGGCCCTTGAGGCCCGGAAAGAATATTTTGAGAAGAAATCTTCTCAATGTGGTGTGGACCTTTGTGTCTTCACTAGTTGGTGTGGGTTACCTATCTATGATGTGTAAGACTCCATTAGGTGGGCCACACATGATCATCGGTTTAGATCATGACCGTTGGATTATTCAGATTGAGCGATTCAGTGGGCCCCACTATAGTTGTGATCATTGCAAATAGGTTTGGGGCAGGACGCTTGAACCGTGTTCCCTATACGCGGTTATTAAGCCTGATATGGAAACCTACGGTGTGGAGACCCTAGAGGAGAGAAGTGTGATGGGTAAGCTTCTCTGGCCCTCTTTTCTATAAATATATGTCTTGGTCCCCTCACCAACACATAAGAGAAAACCCTAGTCCCATTGAGTGATTCTCCTAAAGGTGTAAGGTGCGGAAGACCAAGAGTTCTTCTCGGCAACACGGCGGCATCGGGAATGTCTTCCCAATCAGGTATGGCTTTAAGATTACAGTATAGAATCTCCATTATTCGATGCATAGACGATCCTATTATTCCGCATTAAGATTAAGTTTCACATGATGTGGATTACGGTTGGGGAAGGCCCGCTTGGATAAGTCTATACCCCATCCATGTTAGCAAAACTATTGTTCTGATGGGGACAAGACCTGGTGATGGAATGGAGGCTTGGATTTGAATGGAGAAGCGAGAGATGGCCCAGTTGGAACAAGATCAAGAGCTCCTTTCCTTTGCTTCCCTTCCTACTGGGAGCAGATTTGGTGGGGCTTCAGGGGACACAAGTCATGAGGTTGCAAGATTTGATTGGGCCATATGCTGCTGTTAAATGAGCTAACAGTAAAGCCCTGACTCGACCAAATTTTATTGGGCACATGGTGTTACATCAGTACCAGCATATACAGCTGCTGTCCTTCCAAGCAAGTCTTCAAAGCTGAACATCGATCCGAACTGTTGATTAAAATTGATGTTATGTAATAAATTAACTCTCTTATCTTAAATAAATAAATAAATGTGAGGATTGGGCCTTCCTTCATGCCAGCCCTCTCCTAGCACTTTTCCATTTTCTCCAATTCTTACTTTTCTTTTTCTTCCTGTTCTCTCTGCTTTTTTTTTTTTTTTTTTTTTTAATTCAAAAATACACTTTCTTTTTAAAAACTCATTTTTCTGCACCTTGGCGTGTGGAGCGAGGGGATTATATTTTTTAGACCAAAATGTCGTTAAGATTTTATTTATTTATTTATTTATTTATTTATTTGTGACTAGAGTGAGTTCATAGCACGAGCCAGTGAACGTTGAACGCTCCACCAATATGGAAAAGTAGTGGTGTCCCACTGTGATGTTGTGAAAGTCATGATGGGCCCAACCGGATGTTTTATGAAAATCCACCCAGTCCAGCCATTTGTATTCCAGCTTATGGTAAGGTGCATGTGGCACAAAATTGAGGTGGATCCAAAACTTAAGTGGCCTAGCTTATGTTATGATTCAGAGGAAAAAGCCCACTATTAATCTCCTGTCTCCTCTTGTTTTCGTTCAGGACCCAGCTGGAAAAAAAGCGGTGAGCCCATCATGATATTTTTGAGAAATCTAACCCGTCCATCATTTTCCGCGACATAAAATTGAGGAGTGGGCAACAAATTAAATTTAGGGCAGATCCATCACTCAAGTTGGGCCACACTTTAGGAAACCATTAGTATTTCATGTCAACCGAAAAAATTCACGATCGCTAATTTGCACTGCTTCTTGATCACTATTTTATTTGCTCTTGATCACTAATTTGTACTGTCGTCCTTTAGTTCATATTTCCTCGATTGCTAATGTGTATTGTCCTTGTTAGTATTGTCCTCGTTAGCTAAGTTGTGTTGTTTGCGGCCACTAATTTGTACTGTCGCAATTGCTAATTTGCATTGTCTGTAATTGCTAATTATTTGGCTCTCAATCACTAATTGTACTGTTGTATTGTCCACGATCACAAATTCGTATTGTCCTTGATTGCTAATTTGTACTATCTATGGTCACTAATTCGTACTATCTTGTTTAGGCTAAATAACGTCTCCAGATGTTGATCAGGGACCAACTTGAATCTCAGTCGTCTGATTAATGATTGAAGATGAAAGGCTTGGATCGATAAGACCTACAAACACCACCAAGGGTCAGGATGGCCGCCAGGGATGCCGGCTGATGGCCCTCCCATGCTTAAGTCAGTGATGGTGGAAGGAATCCGTAAATAGATGTATGTATTTGGTATTGTGTACCTTTGCTCATAGCATGGAAGGCTTCTTATAGTTATATTCTTACCGTATTGGGCTAGGATTCTGATTCTGCTAGAATACGATCTCTTACGCAGGATGGGCCACGATCATGGCTAGATACGTAATTGCCTTAGAGGCGATAAGCGAGATTCTCTGCGCATTGCGGATATCTCGCGTGATAACTTTATGAAATCAAATCACGTGACTTGCGGAGAACGTTACCTGAGTCTCAAGCATTCGGGAAGGAAGGTTCGGGAAGAAACGCTCGATCTGATCGAGCACGATGATATGGCGAGTGCTTGGTAATGATCATTCGGGTATTGAAGAGAACCGACCGCATATCTAGGAATATGGCGCTTGATCTTAATAAGTAACTCAACATCTCATCGGGTTTTAGGGCCCTGACATAATCCCTCAAAATTGATAAAGATCCCCAACCAAGCATTTATTGGTCGGGCACGGCTAGAGCTAGGCACGAGTCGAGTCAACTCGATTGACTCAACTCGTCCGAACCGGTTAGACTTGACTCGACCAATTAGACAGAACAACGGACCCGAATCGAATATTCTGGATAGGATCTGAATTCAGATCAAGTCGAGTTCGGAATCCACCTTAATCGAATCAACTTAACTCGAAATTCGATCCAAAATGGATCCGATTTGATCCGAAATCTTATTCAAATCGGGTTTAGGTATAAGTTTAAAAAAACTTAATATTTGAGATTTTGCTTTGCCATTTTTTCAGATTTTTTTTAATTAATTGACAAACTCGATCTGACTCGGTTATGACTCGATCTGACTCGGTCCCTATGACTAAGTTTGACTCGGATCGAATCAGACTTGGTTGACTTGGTTCGGATCAGTTTAGGCTTGGCTGACTTGGTACTTACTCCGATCTGACTCGATTGAGGCCATGTCCTGGGCCAGATCGGACCAAGACAGCCCAAACTCGGTCCGACTCGACTCGATGCCCACCTTTAGGCACGGCAACGGAAATTGAGGATGCCAGTACTATGCTCGTGCATCACCTTTAGCTACGCAATCTGGTCTAGCCCAGATTAACCCATAACATTCAGCCCCCTGTTCTCGAGTCCAATTTTAATTGTCTTGAGAGCAAGAAGGCAAAAAGAACTAATCCTCGATTTTTGTGTTATTTTAGGAGAGTAATGGTTCACCATGTGGCAGGGGATTCTTCGAGACGAATTAAGATGATATTCTCGTTTTCCTGTCCTCATTTATTATGCTCAGGAAACAGGGCATGGTGATCAACTAGGCGCTAACGCGTGGCAGTCTTGGGAGACGAAATGGTTATAGCAGTTCTATAAAAGGTACCCTTTGCTTTTTCTCTGGCTCAAGCTCCATGAGAGGTAATCATGGCTACCCTCTGTGTAAGCATATGTCTTCCTGAGTTCCGGAGTGGAGGTGATTCCTTAACTCCCAGCGAGATCCTTATTTGGGTTAATGTTTCGGTAACGACTAGCAAACATGGATCATGGCTGGATGGATGGAAATCTTTAATTAATGATGTGAATTAACGCTTCGCAGAAATTTGTCATTCATGGGGAAAACAATGTTGGGAGGACGGAGGACGTTAATTTATAATGTGTTGTCCACACTTGGCTACTATTTGCCTCTGGTGTGAACTCTTGCATCAGGGGCATCTTTGTCTCTTCCTATCTCCGCTACAGGGTAGCCCAAGTTCGATTTGAGCGGAAAGGAAAGCGATGCTGAAAGAGGTGTCAGGGATAAAGATTGAAGATGAAGACATGGTAGAAAATAAAGGCACTGAGCTCCCTTTTTTTTCCCTCTTTTGGTCTTCTTTTTCCCTATTTTGCTCTTCTAGCGCCTTAAGATAATTTCAACTAATTTTCGAGTTCTTTGAAAATGATCTTCTGTAATAACTTACCCCGTGGGGCTCTCTGTAACGCGATTTTGATGATGAAATAAAATGTCTTCTTTGTGATTATAAGCCTTATTTTGCTAGAACCGAGTGTTATGCATCAATCTCCGAATGATCGTTCTTGAGCGTTCTGTTGAGGCGACCGATGACCAGGTCCTCAACGATGAGTCAGATAGGTCACACAACATTTCCCGACCAATGATCTTCTTTATGTTGTATGTTTACAGAAACCGATCACAAAACTTCGAATAAATGCTTAACCGTCGAGCGCGTTTATCGAAAAGTTGTCGCCGTACGGAAGGAGAGAAAAAGACAAGTAACGTACGTCTCTCCTCATACAAAGCGTCAGATCATTAATGCGACATGCCATTTTCTATTCTCGGATGAATGTGCACCTAATGTGTGTCCTCCATTAATGCGGTGGGCTTTTCGATTTTAATATCGGACGGGGAAAAGGCATGTGTCGAAAGAGTGAGGGGGTGTGATGATTGTGCATATATACCAAAATTCGGGGTTTCTTCACTGCTACGCTTTCTCTGAGAAACCCTAATCGCTAAGTCTCATTACTCCTTCCTTCATCTCCTTCTTCTGTTTGTAAGTTTCTTCTTCTCTTGCTATGTCGTCTTCGTTGAGCTCTGCTCGTGTGCCCATCAGGGAGGATCCTCCTAAATCTTTATCATCAAATGGCCTTCGCCAAAGAAGAAGGAAAGGGTAATACTCTTCTTCTTCGAATAAACCTACGCCCAAGGACTATCCCTCCACTCTCACAATAGCAGAGCTAAACCGTATTCGACAGGATTTCAATGTCCCGGAGGATGTCATTTTCCGGCTACCAGGGCTAAAGGAGACAACCGACAATCCTCGAATGGGTGAAGTGGTAGTTTACGATTTTATGTTTCCCTTAGGGTTTCGTCTATCATTGCTCCCATACATGGCCAGGATATTGAACATATACAATATCGCCTGAGGGCAATTAATGTCAAACATATGGCGCATGGTCTTTGGGGTGTATGTTCTCTGAAAAGAAGTAGGAAGTGGAGAACTAACCCCTAGGGAATTTCAAAGGCTATACACCTTGAGGAGACGGGGTGAAGCCAGGGTGGTATTACATAACATTTCTTCATGGGGAAAATTTCATCCTCAGAGACCTATCATCCAATAAGGACCGTCAAAACCGATGGTTTTTTATATTTAGGAATTGGTCTTGCCCAGAGTTGGATTTCGGATTTCATGTTCATCGGGACTTCAGCATGGCAAAGGCAATGGTTAGGTCCCATATGAGGAGTAGCCTAAATGAGAGAATAGTGGCAGTAAGGAGGGTGTCCGACGGAGCTCGGGATGTGAAGTACTTCATCCTTCGTCACTCTTCAAAGCGTGCCTCCCTGGTAATCACCATAAATTGTCGTTTGCGGTTGTAGTCTCCTTCCGATTTGTTTGGATATTGCAAATGTCTCTTCTCTTCTCTTTTATTTTTAGGAATAGACCCTTCAAACCTTGCCCAGGTGAGAGCTCTTTTGAGTCGGAAGGGTGGATCCCAGAAGAAGAGAAAAAGGGGCGAATCCTTATCCGTTGCTACTCAATCACGACCATCCTCTTCGGCCGTGGTTCCTCAATCCAGGGTAGCGCCTACTGCAATAGTCGTAACTCCTCAGAGGGTGGAGGCCTCAGGGAACTTGACCTCTCTTCCTCCTGCGACATCGAACCGTCCCCCATCTGTCCCATCTGATGCTGGACAGCCTTCAGTTGCCCTGACCGTGGACATGCCGAATGCCCTCGTCTTGTCCACTGGAGTGCCGACTCTTGGCGAATCTTCCCGACAGGCCCCGCTCGTTATTGCTCTTGCCCCTGGTGGTACGGAGCCTTATGTGGTGCCAGACCATCTATTCCGGATCTGCTCCTATCTTTTTTAGAAGATTGGGTCTAGTACGATGAACCCTATTGACCAATCGTCTCCTGAGGATGTCGTGGAGCGATCGGTGACGAGGATAGTGTAGGGGCTGGATGGGGTGTTGAAGACCCGTCATGATATCTATGAGGCCCGGGAGATTCTCACCCTCAAGTCCAAAATCCAACACCGTCCATCCATTCGGAGAGATCCTTTTAAGGTATGATCTAAAAAATGAGGTAGATCTAAATCTCAGCTAGACCACACCACAATAAAATGATATTGATTGAATGTACATCATTAAAAACCTCCTAGGGCCCACTATAATGTTTATTTGACATTCAACCTCTTGATTGGGTCATAAAGACCTAGATGTAGGGGAAAAAGTAAATATCAGCTTGTTCCAAAACTTCCATGCCCCCCAAGAAGTTTTTAATGATGGTCATTCAATTAACACTTTTCCTGTGATGTGGTCCACTTGAGATTTGGATCTACCTCAATTTAGGCTCATACCATAAAATGGTCGGGAAAAATGTATGGACGGCGTGGATGAAACACATACATCATGGTAGGGCCCACAGAGTACCGATCACTAGCCATTGGCTAGTGGCAAGGTCACTAGCCCATCAGCGTCCATTACCCTAATTGTATGAGCCCAAGTTGATGTATTCTATGTATATTTATCCTGTTCATCTGTTCTTTAATATCATTTTAAGACGCAATACCAATCCTTAAGAAGATCCAAATCTCAACAGTCGGATTAGAGTTTGGGGTCCAATGACTACACATTTCTTGAATTTTCATGAGGTCAGCAAGTTGCAGCATAATTTTGACCTAAAAATTTGGCCCGATTTAGAAATCTGGTCCAGTCACTCTATCTTAGTCATCAAGAGCTTTTATTTAACTCATCACTCACACCGATTAGGTTTAGAATGAGAAAGATATTGGGTAGACAAGATTGATCAACAATATGATGGGCAATATCTTGCAATCCAACGGTTAGATTTGAGTCAAATTTAATCCAATCATCTGAAGTCACTTACTCTTCAATTTGACCGATTATATTGTCAAAATCTACCTAGATCTAGAAAAACTAATCATGCCCATTTAAAGAGTATTTTGGATGGATTTGATTAGCACGTTACGATATCTAACCGTTCAGATCAACTATAGGATGGCTTGGTCATAAGATTTGATCAATCTCATCATTATAAGTTATTCTTGCAATTACACTTCATAATACTTGGGCCATCATTTTTTTAACAAGTGAACTCGTTGGTATGCATAAACCAATGTCATAGGAAACTAACTGAATGAGTGTAATCTTTCATTTTTAACCGTCCAATAAATTTGGTTCACTCATTTCAAATTTCTCAATTTTCTTTAATCTCAAATTTTATTTTTAAATCTTATTTTTTCCAAACTTCTCATTTTTTAAAACATCTCACTTTATTTATTACAAAATCTCTTTTTTTTTAAATCAAACTTCTTAACTTTTTTTTTCTCAAAATACAAAATCTCTTTTTTTTTAATTTCAAATCTCCATTTCTTTTTCAAAATCTCTATTTTTTTTTCAAACTTTTGAACTTTTTCAAACTTATGAAAAATCTTTTATTATTATTATTATTATTATTATTATTATTCAAACTTGTCAATTTTTTCAAGATGCCAAATTTTTTACTTCAAAATGTCAATTTTTTTTCAAAATCTTAAATTTTCTCAAACATTGTCAATTTTTATAAACTTTTTTTTACAAAATCGCAATTCAAAAAAATTTCTTATTGAAAATGTCAATTTTTTTTTGTCAAAATCTTAGTGTCTTTTTAAATCTTAAAATTTTTTTTTTCAAAATCTCTATTTTTATCAAACATTTTTAATTCTTTCAAGATGCCGATTTTCTTTTTCAAAATCTAAAGTTTTTTTAAATCTCATCTTTCTTTTCAAAAACTCAATTTATCTAAAACATTATCAATTTTCTTTTCAAACTTTGGAATTTGTTTTTTTCAAAATCACAATATTTTTCAGACTTCTCAATTTTCTTTTTCAAAATGACACTTGGCTTTTCAAAATCACGATTTTTTTTTAATTTCAATTTTTTTTTCTCCTCTATTTTTTTTCGAACTGTTTATTTTTTCGAACTTCCCAATTTTTTTTATCAAACTTCTTAATTTTTTTCAAAATACAAAATCTCAGTTTCTTTTTAAAAATCTATTTTTTTTTCAAACATATAATTCTTTTTCAAAGCGACAATTTTTTTTCGAAATTGTGAATATTTTTCAAAATCTCAATTTTTTTCTCAATATCTCAATTTTTCTCAAACATTGTCCATTTTTTCAACATCATGATTTTTTTAAACCTCTAAATTTTCTTCTTCGATAAGTCAATTCTTTTTTCACAATCTTGATTCTTTTGAAATTTCAATTTTTTTTTTCAAAATTTTAATTTTCTATAAACTTTACTTTTTTTTTCAAAATATCAAATTAATTTGATCAAACTCCTCATTTTTTTTTCCTAAAATCACTACTCTTTTGAAATCTCATTGTTTTTAACAAACTTTTTAATTTATTTTAAAATACGAAAGCTCAAATACTTTATAAAAATCTCAATTTCTTTTCAAAATCAATTATTTTTTCACTCTACCCTCAATTTTTTTTTAAAGGCTTGTTTCCTTTTCAAAATTTTGGTATTTTTTAAATATCAAATTTACCCAAACATTGTCAATTTTTTTTTAAACTAAACTTTCATTTTTGAAATGTCAATTTTCTATCAAAATCTTGATTTTTTTAATCATAATTTTTTTTAAATATCTTAATTTTCTTTTCAAAATCTTATAAAAAAACTTGATTTAACGACAGAGTTTGTCCGTCGCTCAACTTTTGTTCGCTGCAATGGACCCCGTCCGTTGGATGATATACATATGTGACGGATTCGGTTTGTCACTAATTTACGACGGACTAAATTCATCACATATCTATATTGAGCGACGAACATGATCCGTCATAAAATCCAACGACGATAAACCCACCAAATTCTCCCTTGTAGACGGATTTGCAATGGACCTTTTCCATTAACGTTGTTAAACCAAGCAATTGCAATTTTGGCATTGTACTATGTACATTGCACAAGAGGAACAGGAAACTTTGTGGGTGCGTTGACCAAAAATCCTCAATCTGTTCGTTCGAAGACTTAAACTTACAGCACTTAACTGTGTGTCCTCATCTTACCCGCTGACGTAAAATGTATCGGGTACCTTATCAGCAGTAGAAGTTAAATGCGAATGGAAATTCCACATTGTTTTCCTGCATTACACAAAAATGAAAACATGCAAAAAAATCATATTTACAAAAAAAAAAAAAAAAAAAAACAAAGTCAACGTCGATCGCAGCCACTCAAGTCATGATCGATAAACCGAACCTTTACCACAATCTACAAAAATAAATATTCCCAGTGGAACCCTCATCTAACTCGTTAAAGCTTGGAACGATGGACCAGATCCTCCGCAAATCGAAATCTTAACCAAGATCGGCCAGTAAGATCATCGCAATAAAGAACTGCTCGAGACGCATTCTCATCCCCGTAAAAGATGCAATTTGGGACGATGGACCTGATCGACCAAGGATTTGGATCTTGACCAAATCACAAATTTTATCTCCACCCCAATCTCTAGCAGGTCAAAAACTCTAAAAAGTAAATAACAAATCCCTAGCGGGATCGAAAACCCTAAAAAATAAATATTTACACTAAACCAAAAACTTGAAAGTAATAAGTTTAGATCCTACTCATGCATCCATCACATCATCCATCATGGGTAATCCTAATCACGATCATCCACCCATGAGAAGACAAATCAATCCTCCTGCATAACTTTAATAAAATCAATGCACCAAGGCCCCACGGGTAACCCCAGTGGAGGCACGCGAAGCTAGGCCTCTCTTTCGAAGAATCCCCAGTGGTGCACTTGAACGCTTCTTCAAAAACTTCTTGCAATAAAAACTCCCGCAGAGTCTCATTCCCCAAGATGGGGTGATTTTTAAAATACTAAAAATAGCATTAGGCTCCTAAGACACTAAGAGATCTTTCATATCTCTAGGTGGGAGCCAATGCAAAATCAAATAAGAATTCAACGACTCTTGGCTACCCCGGAATCTTTGAATCCCAATGTACACAAAGTATGATTGGTCTGAATTTCAATGTCAAGACTACCGTACCCAAATACTAATGCACGAAAGGATGATAGGCTAAGCCTACTCAAAAGAAATCACATGAATGATAGAAAACACGAATTGTAACCTAAGTGTTAAAAATGGAAGATTGCCTGAAAAAAGGTCACCGCACATACCTAGTCCTGGATGCTTGCGAAGCTTGGTCGAGTCCAATTCGGCGTAGTGAGACCACCCGTAAAGCCGCAAAAAGCGTAGGGCAAGCTAACCACTTCTGATGATCAAGCAAAATAAGTACTCTTGGGGTGATCTCGGAAACCACGGACATTCTAGTACTAGTCAGCACCCCCACAAAGTCACCTGGAGCACAGGAGTTATGACATCCCTTCCGATGTTAGTACCTATCGAGAATGAAAGGGTTGTGATTGGGTACCCAGGTTGCAACGCATGCAGGGACAATCGAAACGATTTTTCCAAACCCCCGAGGCATGTGCGAGTCATCTATTTCCAAACAATCAACTGACGCAGACACAAAGGCAGGCAATAAATTCATACTACAATCCAGGACTGACTAAAAAGGGTGGGGTATCCACTCGCTTTGGCGTTCGATGGCACACCATCTCCACCAAAGAGGGGCATCTATAGACACCCCACCCCTGGCTGATAAGTTGATCACAGACTGATGGATGGTAATCATGCCCTTGACCCTGATCTATACTATTAACCTGATCCATACCCTTGACCTTGATCTTATCCTTAATCCAAGCCCTAGCTAAACCCAGATCTACATGAAGGGGTCAACCCATTGAGTTAACCCACTCAGTTGACTCAACAAGGCAAGCCCAGCGGGCTGGCCCTAATCATCTCAAAACCCATCAACCAAAGCCCAAAGCCCAGGCCCAATCGAGGCTCACAACGTAGACAGAGAACCAGCCATATAGCGGCCGAGGAGACCATGCATCAGAAGGAGACACTCTGCCAAAACGAGGAGAAAGTGGTACACTAGGCGACGGTCAACTCCCTCCCAGCTTTAGCCAGCTAGCACTTCTCCACATCAGCTCGCGCCCTTTTTTCTTGTCTGAATCAAGGAAGTCCAATAACCTCTCTGCCCCTCTTACAACCCCATATTGGCAAACTAAACCTAACTCCAAGCCTAATCCAAGCCTAACTCCCACCCTAGGTGAAAAATCTCATATTTTTCTTTGCCCTCAAAGTTGCCATTAATTATAGAAAGACCTGAGTTGAGTTGGATATAAAATAGCCCCCCATTCTCTCATTTTCAATAACAAAAATCTTTCATCCATCCCACAACACTTAGGAATTCTAAGCATCCAAAACCCTTAAAGTCCCTTAGCCTCCCCGCCTCTTAGCCACCCCTAGCCACCCCTCCACCAAGGAGAGCGAGAGTAAGGGAGTCTAACATAGGTCATAGGTCTGGTACAACCCAACCTTTTACCTTAGCCTCTTGAGTCAACTCATTCCTCTCTAAACCACTCGAGTCAATCATTGCGATACTACCATCCACCCAAGCCTCTAGTCTATAATCGATTACATCCAGTTATGCATTAGTATTGTGCAACACTTATTCCCTTCTCAACCTAGCTCCCTGCTCATCTCATTCATAGCATTCCCTAGTCGACTAAATGTATGTTCTGAGGCTTGCCGAGTTATCTTGGATCCTGCCCATCAAAAACTTGAGCTGACTAGCCACTCCGCGCGGTAAGTTAGTGATTCAGGATAGGGATGTCGGGCCCGAGACACTGCTTGACAAGCGATAGTGTGATAAAACACGGTATTTAGCACACACAGCATTCATAAAGTGCAAGAACCGAAACTAATCATTGGAATCAGTGTTATCCTGTAAAGTAGAGACCGGACACCTGTACGGGTAGAGTGGGTGCCTAACCCCTTCCCTCTCTGTAATTGCGGTCCTTACCTCGAATCTCAAGCAGCAGATCAAGGAGTCATCTTAAGATTAAGAATCTAATTCAGGTCCTAGATCTTAAGCATTTCTACAGGGTCTAGCCGACTGTAGATTTAAAGTAATTGGCTAGTGGCGACTCTAGTCTTTGACAAACCCCTCGTAAACCATCGACCAGTACAAAAGCCCTCGAAAGAGGCGAACCCGTGAAAAGCCATAAATCCTCGTGCCCCCCCCCCCGGGTTAACCCCCGAAAAGGCGTGGGTTTCGCCCGCCGCTGACCGTCATAATAATTATCGTGCCCTTATATATCTTAACATACTAACCATTCATCAAGCTGACTGTCAGAATAACTATTCATCATTAGATTAAACTATTCGATTGTCCACTTCACTTTTGGACCACTTGATTATAATAAACTAACTACCTGATCATTATATCCGTTCATACATACTTTCATTCGATATTCAAATCCATTCATCTTATTTATCACATATATATGTGCTTACCCTACCGTTAAAATCTCAATGTAAGGGTACACATGCAATACCTATGAACCTTTCTCAAAAATCCATTTGTATATATCTGTAGACACCCCACCTTCGGCTACACTGTTGGTAGAGATAGCTGGATGAATGGAGGACCATACCCTCAAATCCCAAGTCCAAACTCAGCCAAACTCACCCTTGTAAGCCCCAATCCATAGTCCAACTCAAGTCTGAACCCAGTCAACCCACCCCTAAACATCAGCCTGAAAAACCCCCATAAAAAAAGCCAATAAAAAAATCCTAAAAAAGTCAAACTCACTGAGTCAACCCACTAAGTCAACCCGTCGAGTCAAAACACCGAGTTAACCCGCTGAGTCAACCCGCCGAGTCAAATCACCGAGTCAACCCGCTGAGTCAACTCACCGAGTCAACCCACCGAGTCAAACAGCAGCCCCGAGAAATGACCGTACCACACGCTGGAAATCAAGGAACGTCCGTACGGGCGGCCCACAGCGGGCCGCCCAAAAATATTTACGGGTTCTGCCACTGCCCACTGCTATAAATACCCCCCTCCCCTTCTTATTTCAAAAGACACTTCCCTCTCTTCAGTCCGAGAGCTTTGAGTCCACCTCTCCATCCTTTAGCCCATTCCTCCACCAAGGAGAGCCCGAGTGAGGAGATCCTAACCCTGGTCCAGCCCAGCCTGACCACTGGTCCAAGTCTCCCAAGCCATCCAAGTCTTGATCCAGCCACTCGAAGCCAACCCTTGCGACATCTCCGTCCATCCAGCTACTCTTTTTCCAGCATCACTTCATTTGCATCTAGCATAAGTGCAACATTTACTTTTCTTCCAACCCCCCTGCTTCACTGCAAGCACTTTGATTATTCAAACACACTGCATGCATCTCGCATAAAGCACCTGTCAGTTCGAGCGTATGCTCTGGGCTTGCCTGTTAGTGGAACCTGCCCATCAGAAACTCTTACTGTTCAGACCTGCATTCATGTACATATCACTGCAAGCACTTTGAATATTCAAACACACAGCATACATTATCTCGCATAAAGCACCTGTCAGTTCGAGCGTATGCTCTGGGCTTGCCTGTTAGTGGAACCTGCCCATCAGAAACTCTTACTGTTCAGACCTGCATTCATGCATCATGTCATCTATAAGAATATACAAGGATTAAAACAGACTTTCAAGTGTTAGTTCGATTCTGTGAAGTAGAGACCGTACTTCGGTACGGGCAGTGTGTGGGGTGCTTAACCTCTTCCCACCCTGTAACCATGATCACTTACCTCGAATCTCGGGCCGCAGATCAAAACGAGTCATTTTAGAGGAAGGAATCTTCGAATCCCCTTCTTTAACGTTTCTACGGGGTCTAGCCGACTGTAGATTCGAAGTAACTGGCTAGTGGCGACTCTGGTCTTATATAAACTCATTTAGACGCATCCAGCTTTAACACAACAACCAAACAAAGCCCTCGAGAACGAGGCAAGCCAGTGGCACAAATGGCGATTCGCACTCACGCATCCTCTCCTTCTTTTCCCGAAAGGAAAGGGAAGAGAACGTCGTGTGGGAGCGCGGAAACGGCGAGGGTCCACAGAATGGCGACTCTGCTGAGGATGAGCTAGTCCCACTAGTCATGATCCGACTTGAAAAACAGAATCATTCCTATACTTGAAAGTCATTAGTCCTCATACAATCTCATCTGCATAGCATTCTACCCAAAACTAAAACAAAAAATAGAAAATCTCAAAACCCAAAAGAGTAAAGTATAGTCCTCACCATTGCGCCTCCTCGGGCTCAACGTGTTCCGAAACAACTTCCCTTTCTCAGCATAATCCGCACTCGGGCTCAGCAAGCCATGTCCGACCACGAAGAAGAAACTCATCTCTTCCCTGCTCTTGAGATGACCGAAGCGCAACCTCAAGCGCAACAGCTCATCGATAATACGCCAATCATACAAGAATTGGCACAAGGAATGAGAGCAATGCAAGAAATGCTCTTGTAATTCATGCAAGCGCAAGCTACCGCAGCAGCCAACAATCAGGTTGGCCCAGTTCAGCAATCTCAGCAGCCATGCCGGGTCCCTCCGGCCTCCAGTTCAAATCAAGCACACCCATCGGAGTCTGCCCAAGACTACCGACAGCAGCCATCTCAGCCCTTCGCTATGGGACATCCTCCTCAATACCTTCCCGCGACAACAGGGCCATCTTAGAGCACTCCCATCGCAGGGACTTCTAGTCAGCTTCCAGTCAATCTTGCAAACAATAATCTCAATAGATCTCAGCATGTCCCCGCCGATGGGACACCTTTTCAATTTCAGCACATCCCCGCCGATGGGATTTCAATTTAATTTCAAGCAACAGGGACAGCACTGGCGAATGCCCACAATGGGGGACAGTGTCAAGCCCACATCAATCAGCGGACAGTGGCGAATACCCAACAAGGGGGTCACTTCCCAGCATCTCAGCCTCCTGCAAACAGGAGCACTTTTCAATTCCAGCACATCCCCGCCGATGGGATTCCAGTTAATTTTCAGCAATCTTCAATTCAGCAAAATCCAGTTAATTTTCAGCAATCTTCAATTCAGCAATCTCCAGTTAATTTCCAGCAAGTTCAAGTTCAACCTTCAGTACAGTCTCCAATTCAGTTACAATCCTCTCAAGCACAAGTTCATCAGAATCCAGTTCAGTCATCAAATCAATTTCAGCAACCCGCGGTTGCTTTTCAGCAAGAACATAGGGTCGAAGACATCGACCACTATGCCGAAGAAGAAAGTGCCTTGCTCCAAGAGGGTACCAGTCGCTCGAACAGATCACTCAGGATTGGAAGAGTTGCGGAAGCAGTTCCAGATCTTGCAAAATCAACTTCAGCGACAACAAGGAATCGATCTACCTTCAACCAAGTTCAGAGACTTATGTCCTTTCCCAGATGCTCAAGTACCTCAAAACTTTGAGGTACCAAAGTTCAAAAGACACGATGGCAGCGGTTGTCCCACAGCACATCTCAAGGCCTTCTGTGGAGAGCTGAGTGCAATCTCAGGAAATGAAGGGGCCCTCATTCGTTTGTTCCAAAAATCTCTGAAGGGCGATGCCCTAGATTGGTACACGTCATTGGACTGTCATCGCATCAGGACATGGGAACAACTTTCCCAGGCTTTCGTCGACAGATTCGCGTACAATCTCAACATGGCACCCAGAAGAGCTGACCTCGCTGCTCTCAGGCAAAGGAGTGATGAAACGCTATCAGCCTATGTGGGACGTTGGCGAGCTATGGCAGCCAGAATGCGGACACCTATCGACGACGAAGAACAAATCTCCACGATTGTTCATTCAACATATCCGGGCATATCTGGATATCTCATCTCGCATCCATACGTGAATTTCTCAAAGCTGATCCGTGCTGGAGAGCAAGTCGAAGCAGGAATCCGTGCCGGGACAATCTCCCCATGGCCTCATCAAGCCACTCCAGTCAAAAGAACAGAGTGGAGGGAAGACCCATCGGATATGGGAACGAAAACCGCAGCGGTTCTCCTCCCCGCCCGACAGAGGTAAACAACATCAACATCACAGCTCAGGGTAATCAATACTCTCCCCCACAGGGACATCAACAGCATCAGCAGAATCAGGTTCAGCACCAACCTCAGAGGTATCATGTCACGCCCTGAAATTCGCGACTCGAGTATAATAACCCAAAGCCCGAGTTCCAGAGTGTGAATTGAAAATTCGAGCATAGATTCCTTGAGATTCCATTCCACACATCGCATAACTAAAATAAATCCCAAATATAAAGTTTCTTTTCCACTAATGTCTCGTTACATTGAATTTTACAAAACTAAAATAAATCGATTACATTCGACGCTCGTGTGATATGTGACCCTCTGAGTACTTTGCTCCGTCTATGTTTTTTTTTCTTCCTGTGAACCTGCAAGAACTGTGGTGATTTTGGTGAGCTAAAAGCCCAGTGAGGTCATTTCCATCACAGGTAATATTCCAGTTAATAAGAGATAGGAGATGAATCATCAACGGATAGAATTGTAGAAAATATATAAGGATAAGGTCATGATTGATACACTTTATGATTTATTATAAATGTCACATAATGATCATGATGTCATGTATGTTATGATAGGTGCGAGAGCAATAAACGTCTAGGAACTCGTTGCCACTGAACATTAGGAACCTGTCGCAAATCAACCATGCTCACCTAACCGGTACAACGAGGCGGCAAATCAACCATGCACGCCAGTGGGCAAATCAACCATGCACCACTGATCCAACCGAGCAAATCAACCATGCTCAATAAGTGAAACGACCAGAACTCGCTGCCACTGAACATTAGGAACCTGTCGCAAATCAACCATGCTCACCTAACCGGTACAGCGAGGCGGCAAATCAACCATGCACGCCAGAAGTCAAATCAACCATGCTCCTGTTCTGTCGCGGTGTATAAATGTATGCTTATGTATGTGTTGATGGAAGCATTCATCAAGCATGCAATGCATATCAAAATCCAAGCCCAATCACGCCATGTATGTTATCTTCGTTCAAATAATTCATTATCTAAATATTTGTCATAAATTAAGAAAGTTGAGAAAGATGTACATTGTTTAAGGTTTGTCTCAACACCTAAGTTATGTTTACCTAGGCCTTTACCTTGACCATTCGGGAAGACAATCTCTAGAGAAACGCATTCAACCTATGTAAAACCTCTACATAGAGTTACGTGGAGAGTTAGAGATAAATATACTTATAAGGGCAATGGATCTGAACGTGGGACTT
Source organism: Liriodendron chinense (assembly GCA_003013855.2). NCBI lineage: Eukaryota > Viridiplantae > Streptophyta > Magnoliopsida > Magnoliales > Magnoliaceae > Liriodendron > Liriodendron chinense. The sequence continues at coordinate 50,621 of PVNU02003555.1, read as the reverse complement.
AAGAATACGAACCAATGGTAAAACCTTTACTTAGGATGAGGATTTGAAAGTAAATTAAAATAGAAAAACTTAAACACTAAATCGAAGAACAACTAAAAGGAATAATCTAGGAAAATTAACAGGAACTCCCATATGAAGAATCACTCACCGTATGATGAACTATAGACTCCACACATGCCCAAACTCGAATATGAGTTGGCTCAGCGAGTCGCTCAGCAAGTCGACTTGGATTGGAATCGAGAAGAACTTTCTTCTGCCTTTCCTCTTTCTCCTTTCTTTCTCCTTCTCTGTCTGGGATGCTGCCCCAGCAACAGCAGCAATGGCAACGGTATGGAAACCTCTCCCTCTCACCCGTTACCTCTCTCTTCTCTCTCTCTCTCTCATACACATTTTCTCTCTCCCTCTCTCTCTCTTTCTTTCTTTCTTTCTTCTTCCTTCTTCTTCTTTCTCTCTCTTTCTTTCTTTCTTCTTTCTCTTAACCTGGACCGCTGCCCCAGCATCACAGCAGCAGCAGTACAAGCATCAACAACAGCAGCAGCACGTGCTGCTACTTCTGTCTCTCTCTCTCTCTCTCTCTCTCGTTTCTCTTTCTCTCTCTCTCTCGTTCTTCTCTTCTTTTTCTTTCTCTTTCTTCTTTTCTTCTTCTTTTCCTTCTATCTTGCTGCCCCAGCATGGGCAGCAACCGCAGAAACAGCAGCAAGCGCAGCAACGGCCGCAAGTGCTGCCTCACACACTCTCTCTCTCTCTCTACCCTCACACTTTCTCTCTAGCAGCTCTCTTTCTCTCTGACAGTTCTCTCTCTGGCGTTCTCTTGGAGGGAAAGAGAGACCTATCATGGCCTATATATACACTCAAGGACGGATGGACGGTCGGCGTATTGCAGACGGATTCTCGGATGCATTTCCGAGTAGAAGAAGGAAACTGAATAGTTTCGGGACTCCTGTGCATATGAGGCTCGTTGGGAAGCTAGGTGGGGTCCACACGAAGGTTTGGAAGAGGCCTGGTCCACCCATGCATCGCAGGTCTGTCGATCTCGGAGTTTCTTATCTCCAAGAGTCGGTTTTGGAAAGCCGTGGTGGACCGTATAATCTTCCGACTACATTAAGGTCACCTACCCTCGAAGCCCGAGCGAGGAGCGCTCCAGATGGACGGGTTGGATCGGCTACTGGGGTCCACTGTGATGGACGGTGTGGGCCACAACGGCAGCAACGGTGACGCTGCCGCTGCTCAGTGTCCGAAACGGACTCGGCGTCCGCGTGCGCGTGAAGCGCGGTCAACGCGTGTTTGACCCGCGTGGCCGGCCGCTGTACTGTACACGTGGGCCCCACCTCGATGTATGTGAAAAATCCACTCCACTCATCAGGTAGGCCACGTTATTTTAGGGTATGACACCAAAAATGAGGCAAATCCGAGTTCAGATGGTCCACTTATGGCCCGATTTTCGATTAGAGCCTTTGTAGGATGATCGGAGGTTTGAAACTTCATGTGTATGGTTAGATCATTTCCTATAGCTAATATATAGAGTTTTGCACGATAATGATCGTCTGAAATCATGATACTTGAAAATGACCACATAACTTAAGTTTAACTAATGAAATTTTCGTACTTATTATAAATTTATGATTTTATGAGGTCTGACACTTCTGCGCTGTTTTAGGATCCATTTGAAGCAACTTTAATAAAGGGAACATATTTTAATTTCTTACGGTTTAATTAATATTAATTTATCAATACTTAAGTTACTTAATTTACTAACTAATTAACTAATCTATAATTTACATTATTCTAAGGTCCTAGGATGTCACAAACACACCCGAGCATGTTCATAGGGCCAAGAAATCCTTGGTCTAAGCACCTGCCTTGTGACGGACACGATGTATGGGTCAATTTTATGGACAGACATGTGTACAGGGCGATGCACGGCGGTTTACATCGATCGCGTACTCCGAAATCGGAGTGGACGGTTAGATCCTCCGGTCTAGCAATGATAGATCCTTCTAATGGTCAGTTTATTGATTTAGCTAAATATACTGAGTTTTCAAAGGCCTTACAAAGTGTTAGAATGCGTATAAAAGTATATACGTGCGGGTGTGCGTGTGAACAACACAGCCCATAATTTAAATTTTCCACGTGTGAAACTGCACTCGTGTACTTACTCGTGCGCCCAAATTTTCGGGGGTATTACATTCTACCATCCTTACACAGAATTTCGTCCTCGAAATTCGATCCACCTACTAAGCTAACAAATGAAGATCTTTTCCTGAAGGGACTTACATGTTTCATGAATCTAAGGTCTGAGGGCGTAAAAGTGTGTATGTTTGCTAACCAGAATGTGGGTTCTTACAACCTACCCCCCTTATAGGAATCTCGTCCTCGAGATTCGAAATACTCCCGCGACCTAATTTCTATTTTACACTCTAATGTGCCTAACCATATGCTACCAATGAAAGGCAAGAAGTCAACAAAACATTCAAGCACGAAACATCACAAGCTAGGCAATCAATCATAGCGCCAACAATGAAACAAGCAAAACAAACAGTCCAATCAAAAGAAACATCACAAACAAAACCCACAAACATACTAACCTCAACATTATAGGTTTTATCCTACAAGCAACGTCTCTAGCAAAACAGAGATCATAGCACACAACACCCCTAAGTAGAAGTAAGCCATTTGACAACCTTGCAACCAAAACAACCACCAATAAAAATAAAAACAAACATCAAGTACAATTGCAACAGAAATCATACATAGCGCACCCATTCCTGTGTGTTTACAAGTTGTCCTATTTTCAGGTTCTCTACGACTATTTCCTATGTCCAACTATGGAACCTACTCGAATTTCATTAGCTTACACAGTACAGAACGAAATTTCAGTTCTCTAGGTTTCGTACCTAAGCTCTAGTGTAACTATAACTAAGATCTATATGGAGTCTAAAACCCAGGTTCCGACATCTTAGGTGATCTTTCATGTCTAACTTAAATGTAACCTGCGTTAATTAAATAACCATCTTAACTTATAAAAGGGTCATAGTTGAGGCTTTACTAGCGATCCCAACCCTAACTCTAAGTTCACTAGGTGCTAGCCCTAACCCTAGGCACTTTGGAATTCTTGAAATCTCTCTCTGATACCAAACTGTCACGCCCTGAAATTCGCGACTCGAGTATAATAACCCAAAGCCCGAGTTCCAGAGTGTAAATTGAAAATTCGAGCATAGATTCCTTGAGATTCCATTCCACACATCGCATAACTAAAATAAATCCCAAATATAAAGTTTCTTTTCCACTAATGTCTCGTTACATTGAATTTTACAAAACTAAAATAAATCGATTACATTCGACGCTCGTGTGATATGTGACCCTCTGAGTACTTTGCTCCGTCTATGTTTTTTTTCTTCCTGTGAACCTGCAAGAACTGTGGTGATTTTGGTGAGCTAAAAGCCCAGTGAGGTCATTTCCATCACAGGTAATATTCCAGTTAATAAGAGATAGGAGATGAATCATCAACGGATAGAATTGTAGAAAATATATAAGGATAAGGTCATGATTGATACACTTTATGATTTATTATAAATGTCACATAATGATCATGATGTCATGTATGTTATGATAGGTGCGAGAGCAATAAACGTCTAGGAACTCGTTGCCACTGAACATTAGGAACCTGTCGCAAATCAACCATGCTCACCTAACCGGTACAACGAGGCGGCAAATCAACCATGAACGCCAGTGGGCAAATCAACCATGCACCACTGATCCAACCGAGCAAATCAACCATGCTCAATAAGTGAAACGACCAGAACTCGCTGCCACTGAACATTAGGAACCTATCGCAAATCAACCATGCTCACCTAACCGGTACAGCGAGGCAGCAAATCAACCATGCATGCCAGAAGTCAAATCAACCATGCTCCTGTTTTGTCGCGGTGTATAAATGTATGCTTATGTATGTGTTGATGGAAGCATTCATCAAGCATGCAATGCATATCAAAATCCAAGCCCAATCACGCCATGTATGTTATCTTCGTTCAAATAATTCATTATCTAAATATTTGTCATAAATTAAGAAAGTTGAGAAAGATGTACATTGTTTAAGGTTTGTCTCAACACCTAAGTTATGTTTACCTAGGCCTTTACCTTGACCATTCGGGAAGACAATCTCTAGAGAAACGCATTCAACCTATGTAAAACCTCTACATAGAGTTACGTGGAGAGTTAGAGATAAATATACTTATAAGGGCAATGGATCTGAACGTGGGACTTAAGAATACGAACCAATGGTAAAACCTTTACTTAGGATGAGGATTTGAAAGTAAATTAAAATAGAAAAACTTAAACACTAAATCGAAGAACAACTAAAAGGAATAATCTAGGAAAATTAACAGGAACTCCCATATGAAGAATCACTCACCGTATGATGAACTATAGACTCCACACATGCCCAAACTCGAATATGAGTTGGCTCAGCGAGTCGCTCAGCAAGTCGACTTGGATTGGAATCGAGAAGAACTTTCTTCTGCCTTTCCTCTTTCTCCTTTCTTTCTCCTTCTCTGTCTGGGATGCTGCCCCAGCAACAGCAGCAATGGCAACGGTATGGAAACCTCTCCCTCTCACCCGTTACCTCTCTCTTCTCTCTCTCTCTCTCATACACATTTTCTCTCTCCCTCTCTCTCTCTTTCTTTCTTTCTTTCTTCTTCCTTCTTCTTCTTTCTCTCTCTTTCTTTCTTTCTTCTTTCTCTTAACCTGGACCGCTGCCCCAGCATCACAGCAGCAGCAGTACAAGCATCAACAACAGCAGCAGCACGTGCTGCTACTTCTGTCTCTCTCTCTCTCTCTCTCTCGTTTCTCTTTCTCTCTCTCTCTCGTTCTTCTCTTCTTTTTCTTTCTCTTTCTTCTTTTCTTCTTCTTTTCCTTCTATCTTGCTGCCCCAGCATGGGCAGCAACCGCAGAAACAGCAGCAAGCACAGCAACGGCCGCAAGTGCTGCCTCACACACTCTCTCTCTCTCTACCCTCACACTTTCTCTCTAGCAGCTCTCTTTCTCTCTGACAGTTCTCTCTCTGGCGTTCTCTTGGAGGGAAAGAGAGACCTATCATGGCCTATATATACACTCAAGGACGGATGGACGGTCGGCGTATTGCAGACGGATTCTCGGATGCATTTCCGAGTAGAAGAAGGAAACTGAATAGTTTCGGGACTCCTGTGCATATGAGGCTCGTTGGGAAGCTAGGTGGGGTCCACACGAAGGTTTGGAAGAGGCCTGGCCCACCCATGCATCGCAGGTCTGTCGATCTCGGAGTTTCTTATCTCCAAGAGTCGGTTTTGGAAAGCCGTGGTGGACCGTACAATCTTCCGACTACATTAAGGTCACCTACCCTCGAAGCCCGAGCGAGGAGCGCTCCAGATGGACGGGTTGGATCGGCTACTGGGGTCCACTGTGATGGACGGTGTGGGCCACAACGGCAGCAACGGTGACGCTGCCGCTGCTCAGTGTCCGAAACGAACTCGGCGTCCGCGTGCGCGTGAAGCGCGGTCAACGCGCGTTTGACCCGCGTGGCCGGCCGCTGTACTGTACACGTGGGTCCCACCTCGATGTATGTGAAAAATCCACTCCACTCATCAGGTAGGCCACGTTATTTTAGGGTATGACACCAAAAATGAGGCAAATCCGAGTTCAGATGGTCCACTTATGGCCCGATTTTCGATTAGAGCCTTTGTAGGATGATCGGAGGTTTGAAACTTCATGTGTATGGTTAGATCATTTCCTATAGCTAATATATAGAGTTTTGCACGATAATGATCGTTTGAAATCATGATACTTGAAAATGACCACATAACTTAAGTTTAACTAATGAAATTTTCGTACTTATTATAAATTTATGATTTTATGAGGTCTGACACTTCTGCACTGTTTTAGGATCCATTTGAAGCAACTTTAATAAAGGGAACATATTTTAATTTCTTACGGTTTAATTAATATTAATTTATCAATACTTAAGTTACTTAATTTACTAACTAATTAACTAATCTATAATTTACATTATTCTAAGGTCCTAGGATGTCACAAACACACCCGAGCATGTTCATAGGGCCAAGAAATCCTTGGTCTAAGCACCTGCCTTGTGACGGACATGATGTATGGGTCAATTTTATGGACAGACATGTGTACAGGGCGATGCACGGCGGTTTACATCGATCGCGTACTCCGAAATCGGAGTGGACGGTTAGATCCTCCGGTCTAGCAATGATAGATCCTTCTAATGGTCAGTTTATTGATTTAGCTAAATATACTGAGTTTTCAAAGGCCTTACAAAGTGTTAGAATGCGTATAAAAGTATATACGTGCGGGTGTGCGTGTGAACAACACAGCCCATAATTTAAATTTTCCACGTGTGAAACTGCACTCGTGTACTTACTCGTGCGCCCAAATTTTTGGGGTATTAAACCAGGAGTTGTCCAATCATTAATGCTATCATCTTTGGTGCCGTATCAGAGGAGACGTGAGCATCGTTCAAGGTTTTGACAAACATTTCTCGGTGTATGCGAGATGTGCAGAGTAGCTCCCATACTGAGATTTGAGCAGGGATTGACTTGAGCTGAGTTGCCACATCGTATGCAGCTTCATTTTTGTTGCCGAGGCCTGAGAGAGCGCCTTTGGGATCTCCTCTGTTCTGATTATCTCTTCGGATGCAACGCCCATTGGGATTCATGTTCCCCACTTCCGCACATTCTGGATAGTGCCATGGAACCTTTTTGTAGTTTTCCTCCCTTTTGCCTTCTAGGACCACCGGCTCTTGCAACGGTGCTGGTGTGGGTACTAGATCTTCCTCGTATGGAGCTTTTGCCTTGAGAACTACATTGTTGCCTGTGCTGAAGGGGTAGTATCGAGGCTTGTCTTCATAGACCACATAAGGTCGTGGTCCTGGCTTGATTATTCCTGGAGCAGGAGGCTCCCATGGAATGAATACTGGTCCTCTTGATATGGCAGGAGGTTTCTCTATTCGTCCCAACTGCCGTAGTGTGATTGTCACGCCTCCGAGGTTTGCCCCTTGCAATACGACTGGCTCGACTGGAATAGCTCCTTCCAATACAACGGGTTCTTGTTGTTGATGAGTATAAGCCTTCCATTGTGGATTGGATTGTTCTTGAGTTGCCCCTTGCAAGATGACAGGTTCGTATGTGGGCTCGATGTATGATTGTGCTCCTTCCAGGATGACTGGTTCCCAGCTTGAATGGTTGTAAGGTGCCCCTTGAACAACTGGTATATCATATGGAGGTGCTCCTTCAAGTACTACTGGCTCGGAGATTGAAGGAAGAAAGGGACCTGCCCCTTGCAAGATTGGAGGAGGATTTGTCGGCCCATAGGTGTAGGCATGAATGGATTGGATGGGGGAGAAGAAGCGATCGAGATGGTCCCCTTCTTCTATACTATTGACTGCAGGGCCACGAGACGAACTGGGGTCCGTTGGATGCTGAGGCAGAGGATTCTGAAGGATGTTGGTGGAAGCTGCTGGAGAAGTTCCAGGGACCGAGATGACGATCTTGCGGTCATCAATCAGGTCTTGTATGGCATTCTTCAAAGTATAGCATCGATCAGTGGTGTGGCCACGTCTTTGATGATAGGCGCAATACTCATTTTCTCGGTAGTTTGGTGGCAAAGGATGAGGAGGAGGCCTAGGTGTCATCAGAGTGAGTAACTGCTTTTGTACCAGCGTAGTCATGATTTGACTAAGTGGTTGACTGAGTGGAGTGAACTTCTTGGACTCCCTGTAATTCTGCCTGTTCTGGTATGAGTATTGGCCGTTTCCTCTGAACTGCTGCTGTTGTCGAGGTGGTTGTGGCTGAGGATTTGGTTGTGGCTGATACCGCTGAGGCTGATGCTGAACTTGATTCTGCTGATACTGTTGACGTCCCTGTGGGGGAGCATGTTGATTTCCTTGAGCAGTGGTATTGATGTTGTTTACCTCTGTTGGGCGGGGAAGAGAACCACTACGGTTTCCATTCCCATGCCCGATAGGTCTTCCTTTCACTCTGTTCCTCTTGACTGGAGTGGCCTGATGAGGCCATGGGGAGATTGTCCCGGTCCGGATTCCTGCTTCGACTTGCTCTCCAGCACGGATCAATTGTGATAAATTCGCATATGGATGCGAGATGAGATACCCGGATATGCCTGGATATGTTGAATGAACAATCATGGAGATTTGTTCTTCGTCGTCGATAGGCGTTCGCATTCGAGCTGCCATAGCCCGCCAACGACCCACATAAGCTGATAGTGTTTCATCACTCCTTTGCCTGAGAGCTGCGAGGTCGGCTCTTCTGGGTGCCATGTTGAGATTGTACGCGAATCTGTCGATGAAAGCCTGGGAAAGCTGTTCCCATGTCCTGATGCGGTGGCAGTCCAATGAAGTGTACCAATCTAGGGCATCGCCCTCAGAGATTTTTGGAACAAGCGAATGAGGGCCCCTTCATTTCCTGAGATTGCACTCAGCTCTCCACAGAAGGCCTTGAGATGTGCTGTGGGACAACCGCTGCCATCGTATCTTTTGAATTTTGGAACCTCAAAGTTTTGAGGTACCTGAGCATCTGGGAAAGGACACAAGTCTCTGAACTTGGTCGAAGGTAGATCAATTCCTTGTTGTCGCTGAAGCTGATTTTGCAAGATCTGGAACTGCTCTCGCAACTCGTCCAGTCCTGAGTGATCTGTTCGAACGACTGGTGCCTCTTGGAGTAAGGCACGTTCTTCTTCGGCATAGTGGTCGATGTCTTCGACCCTATGGGCTTGCTGAAAAGCAACCGCGGGTTGCTGAAATTGATTTGATGACTGAACTGGATTCTGATGAACTTGTGCTTGAAATGATGGTAACTGAACTGGAGACTGTACTGAAGGTTGAACTGGAACTTGCTGAAAATTGACTGGATTTTGCTGAATTGAAGATTGCTGAAAATTAACTGGATTTTGCTGAATTAAAGATTGCTGAAAATTAACTGAATTTTGCTGAATTGAAGATTGCTGGAAATTAACTAGAATCCCATCGGCGGGGATGTGCTGGAATTGAAAAGTGCTCCTGTTTGCAGGAGGCTGAGATGCTGGGAAGTGACCCCCTGATTGATGTGGGCTTGACACTGACCCCCGTTGTGGGCATTCGCCAGTGCTGTCCCTGTTGCTGGAAATTGAATTGAAATCCCATCGGCGGGGATGTGCTGGAATTGAAAAGGTGTCCCATCGGCGGGGACATGCTGAGATCTACTGAGATTGTTGTTTGCAAGATTGACTGGAAGCTGACTGGATGTTCCTGCAACGGAAGTGCTCTGAGATGGCCTTGTCGTCGCAGGAAGATATTAAGAAGGATGCCCCATAGCGAAGGGCTGAGATGGCTGTTGTCGGTAGTCTTGGGCAGACTCCAATGGTTGCGCTTGATTTGAACTGGAGGCCGGAAGGACCCGACATGGTTGCTGAGACTGCTGATTGTTGGCTACTGCGGTGGCTTGTGCTTGCATGAATTGCAAGAGCATTTCTTGCATTGCTCTCACTCCTTGTGCCAATTCCTGTATGATTGGCGTATTATCAATGGGCTGCTGCGCTGGAGGTTGCGCTTCGGTCATCTCAAGAGCAGGGAAGAGACGAGTTTCCTCTTCGTGGTCGGACATGGCTTGTTGAGCCCGAGTGCGGATTATGCTGCGGAAGGGAAGTTATCTCCGCGTACGTTGAGCCCGAGGAGGAGCAATGGTGAGGACTATATTCTACTCTTTTTGGGTTTTGGGATTTTCTTTTTGTTTTTGGTTTTGGGTAGAATGCTATGCAGATGAGATTGTATGAGGACTAATGACTTTCAAGTATATGAAGGATTCTGTTTTTCAAGTCGGATCACGACAAGTGGGACTAGCTTATCCCCAACAGAGTCGCCATTCTGTGGACCCTCGCCGATTTTTCGCGCTCCCACACGACGTTCTTCTCCCTTCCCCTTTCCTTTCGGAAAAGAAGGAGATGAGGATGCGTGAGTGCGAAATCGCCGTTTGTGCCACTGGCTTGCCTCGTTCTCGAGGGCTTCGTTTGGTTGTCGTGTTAAGCTGGATATGTTTAAATGAGTTTATATAAGACCAGAGTCGCCACTAGCCAGTTACTTCGAATCTACAGTCGGCTAGACCCCGTAGAAACGTTAGAGAAGGGAATCCGAAGATTCCTTCCTCTAAAATGACTCATGTTGATCTGCAGCCAGAGATTCAAGGTAAGGGATCACGGTTACAGGGTGGGAAGAGGTTAAGCACCCCACACACTACCCGTACCGAAGTACGGTCTCTACTTCACAGAATCGATCGGATACTTGAAAGTCTAGTTTAATCCTCGTATATTCTCATGGATGACATGATGCATGAATGCGGGTCTGAACAGTTAGAGTTTCTGATGGGAAGGTTCCAACAACAGGCAAGCCCAGAGCGTACGCTCGAACTGACAGGTGCTTTATGGGAGATGATGCATGTTGTGTGCTTGAATATTCAAAGTGCTTATAGTGATATGTACGTGAATGCAGGTCTGAACAGTAAGAGTTTCTGATGGGCAGGTTCCAACAACGGGCAAGCCCAGAGCATACGCTCGAACTGACAGGTGCTTAATATAAAGACATATGCAGTGTGCTTGAATAATCAAGGTGCTTGTAGTGAAGCAGGGGGGTTAGAAGAAAAGTAAATGTTGCACTTATGCTAGATGCAAATGAGATGATGCTGGAAAAGAGTAGCTGGGTGGACGGAGGTGTCGCAAGGATTGGCTTCGAGTGACTGGATCAAGATTTGGATGGCTTGGGAGGCTTGGACCAGTGGTCAGGCTGGGCTGGACCAGGGCTAAACTCTCCTCACTCGGGCTCTCCTTGGTGGAAAAATGGGCTAAGGGGTGGATGAGGACTCGGACCGCACCCGGACTGGCTGGACTTGAAGGGATGTTGAAATGAGAAGGGGAGGGGGGTATTTATAGCAGCAGAGAGTGGCAGTTTGCGTAACTTTTTCCGGGCGGCCTACTATGGGCTGCCCGTACGGCCGCTCCTCCGTTTCCAGCGAGTACGGCCTCTCTCTCGGGGCTGCTGTTGGACTCGCTGGTCGACTCAGTGAGTTGACCCAGCGGGTCGACTCGGTGGTTTGACTCGACGGGTTGACTCGACGGGTTGACTCGGTGGGTTGACTCGGTGTTTTGACTCGACGGGTTGACTCAGCGGGTTGACTAAGCGGGTTGACTCAGTGAGTTTGACTTTTTTAGAATTTTTTGACTGGCTTTTTTTCTGGTGGGTTTTTCAGGCTGATGTTTAAGACTGGGTTGACTGGGTTCAGGCTTGATCTGGGCTATGGAATGGGGCTTACAAGGGTGAGTTTGGCTGAGTTTGGACTTGGGATTTAGGGGTATGGTCCTCCATTCAACCAGCTATCTCTACCAACAGTGTAGCCGAAGGTGGGGTGTCTACAATATAGAATGTGGTGTGTATTATGCACCTACACCCCACTCATCCATAATACTTGAACTCATACAGAAATATGCCACTAAACCGTCGTGCACATCAGCAACCAAACCAACATCCACCTCCCAGCGACTCCTACCGTATGTGCATAAAAAGGGCTGAGTGGGATCGGCAAATACGTGAAGGAGAACAATGGGCATCCAGATGTAGGAAATACAGCCTTCCAATACCCAAACGACATTCATTAATATGAGACGTGGTATGTTAGAAGAAATGGAGATTGCATTGGCAAGGCTGAAAAGGGAGATTAGGAGGATGGTAAGCCGTGTAGCGAGGGTGTGGGTTGAAGGAGAGATGATTAATTTGACGTATGCATATGAATCGAAAATGTCAAATGAGAGTGAGGGGAGTTCCTCAGATTTTGATTGATAATTGATTGTGGTTGTTCAACTCATTTCTATGTTCTTATGATTATGCATGCTTGAATGCAATCTATATAATCTTTTCATGCTTTTAGACGTATGGATTTAATCTGTGTAATCCTTTCATATAGAGTAATTATTTATACTAGGTAGCCACCTTAATACTTGTAAAATTAGTACGCATGACGGTATTTGGATTTCCTGTTAAAGGCTTTTGGATGGGATGCTAGGTAGGGCAGTCATGATGTTCGTGTGAAAAATCCACCCTGTCCATCCATTTTGTGAGCTCATTTTAGGGTATGAGACCTAAATTAAGAATTATTTTATATAGCCTACTTTAGTTTTGGATGCACCTCATTTTTTGTTTTGTGCCTTATAAATGATCTCAAAATGAATGAACAGGGTGGATTTCTCATGAGCATCACATTGGGCCCCATTTAACATCCCAGCGTATGCACTAGATGAGATGGTACGCCGAATCGACAGTGGTGGGTGGAACCCCTACCTAAGAGGCCCACTGGGAAGTACGTCCATGCCGTCCATCTGTAATGAAAGCTAGCTTTAGGGCGTAGGGCATGATTAAAAAATTTAAGTAGGTCGAAATGGAAAATGGATTATAGTAAAGGAAACAATGGTGATTAACCTTACAGGAAAAAACATTTCTAATGGTGAGGATCAACTCCAACGGTGACAAATCTATAACGTCCATCGATTTTTTCCAGATCATTTAAGACATGGGACAAAAAATTACACCGAACTAGTGCTTTCAGTAGCCTGCATGATTGGAACAGTGGGTAGGGAAATGACTGTACTTAAACCTCCAATTAAAAACCTTGTCATGTTTACATGGAAGCCATACCGTTCATAAGGTCACTATTACTGAGATGAGCGAAAAACAAAAATAATATTAGCCTGATCCAACTATTTTTGGCCCTACCAATGTTTCAATAGTGGACGTTTGATCTCACTATTACCAGTCATGTGGCCTATTTAAGTTTTGGATCTACCTCATCCATCTATTTTTCAATAATGGATGTTTGATCTCATTGTTTCTTGTTGTGTAGTCCGTTTAAATTTTGGATCTACCTTATTTTTGTTCCAATGTCCTATATTGATCTGGAAAAACCCATGGACGGTGAGGATTTCGAACAAGCATCACGGTGGGCTCCACATAACTTCCACCGGTAGGAAACGGATTGCATACTGAGTAACTCAATACTTTAAGCATACTGGGTAAACTCCATGGGGTCCACTATCATTTATGTATTTCATCCACTCCATTCATCCATTTAAATCCAAAATTTTATGGGTTTATATAAAAAAAAATGAAGGCTATAAACGGCTGAAGTGGACCACACCGCACGAAACAATGTGAATTGAACCTGGATCGTTGAAAAATTCTTGGGGCCAAAGAAATTTTCGATCAAGCTGATATTATTTTTTTTCTTCTCTTCATCAATGGCTGTGTGATCCTATGAACAGGTTGGATGACAAATAAACATCACTGTGGGCTGTAAGAAAGTTTTCAACGGTGGAAATCACTGTGGGCTATAAGAAAGTTTTCAACGGTGGAAATCATTATACCCACTGTTTCTTGTGGCATGGTCTACCTGAGTTATGGATATGCTTCAATTTTGGTTTCAACCCCTTAAATGATCTAGAAAAGTGGATGGACGGTGTAGATGAACTACATACATTTATAGTAGGCCCAACAGTGGCCCACCATCAAAATGCTTTCTAAAAGAAAACCATTGGAATATTTCCCGCCAAAATAAAATTATGTTGGGCGGGAAACAAATGCGCGTAGAAAAGGCTGATATATGTGTTGGCAACCAACTTTTTGAAATGACACAAATGCCCCTTCAAAGGTAGAAGGATGGTCAGGATGTTCTTCCCCGTTGAGTGGCCCACCTGACTTTTGCATTGAAATGAATTTCGGCCACAAAGGAAAGCATCATTAAATGTATGTGATGGACGGATTAGACTGCATACATGGAACAGTATGGGCCTCATAAATTGCATTGTACGTTTACGTTAACCTACAAGTGCTTGTAATAGATCCAGCCTCATTTGGGTGTTTCTACTTGAGCAGTATGGGAAGAAATTCTCATATACAGTTTTCAGAGAATTTCTAACAAATTTGTGATTTGGTGGACATTTCAAGGCCAACTCAATCTTTACTGATATGAGGGCATTTGGGAAGTTTCAGAAGATTTGGATGACTTGTTTGCAAACCTCCGGATTGTGACCATAACTAACATCATCGGATGCAAAGAGGAACTGGATTTCATAAAGTTTGTACTCTGGAATGCACCAGTGCTTAAGAAGATGAATATTGGGATTAGAACAACAAGCCATGATCATGAAAAATCGATTTTCAGAGCTTTGCTGAGATTTGGAAGGATTTCACCACAAGCCATTATCATAGTTTAGGGCCCAACTGAAGCTAGTTAGACAGTATTTCTCCTTTTTTCTTTTTTTTTCTTTTTTTCTTTTTTTTCTTTTTTTCTTTTTTTTTTTTTTTTTTTTGTTTTTGTTTTTCTTAGAGCCAATAGGGTGCACACAAACAATTTCATTGTGGTCGTTCATGAGACTTAATCCAACCTGACCGTTCTGGGCCCAACAATCCGGAGTCCACTCATCAGGTGGGTCACGGTCGGTTTGAAATTAACCACACGTGGCTGCCGGATGAGTGGACCAGCCGGACACAATGGCCACACCTAATGAATGGCTTGCATATGGCACACGTACGTATACTGTGTTATCACGTATCTCGTAAGTTGCTTCCTCAAATCTTTTTTTTTTTTTCCTCCTCTGATTATGCATGTTCATATATTTTTTAGCACTGTATACCCTTCACTGTGTGTTCATCTTAGAGATTAAGTACCTTCTTAGACATTCATCAAGTGGTCACACTGAGTGTACATGTATTGGATGAGCTGGGTGAGGTCTAAATTTCAGGTCATACAAATAATATGATTGTCTCTGGGTTGGAATGCTGGCTGAACTTGGTCCATCTGTGCCTGTACTTTTAGGGTGCGGATTAGGTGGGTGGATCTCTGACCGTGTTGTACATTGTGTGATGTGTGTATCTCACATCCACTCCGTCCATCCATTTTGAAATCGCATTTTAGAGCATTATCCACAAAAATGAAGTAGATCCAAATCTCAGGTGGACCATAATACAGTAAACAATGGTACTTAACCATTAAAAACTTCTCGGGGGTCACAAATTTTTTGGATCAAGCTGACATTTGTGTGGTCTCTTCATGTAGGTATCTGTGACCTTGTCAACAGGTTGGATGGAAAATAAACATTCCATTGGCCCCCGTGAAGTTTTTAATGGTGGGGATTCAATCACTACTGTTTCATGTGGTAGGTTCCACCTAAGATTTGGATCTGCTTCATTTTTGGTTTCACGCCCTAAAATTAGCTTTCAAAATGCATGTATGGCATAGATGTAAGGCATATATATTTGAACCGTTCATTTTGGTATTTAAAATTGTGAATTGCCATGGTCTAAAAATAATGGTGTGGACTACCAGAAGATAATAGGTTTGCAATGACCAACATTCAGTAACATTAATTTGATGGTTAAGATTTTTTTTTTTTAATTTTTTTATCGTTGCTGATCAAAGGAGTAGCTTGTTGGATGACGGGCTCGAATCATCATACGCAGCTCCCCATTCACATGTTAGTAAGACGCTCGTGAGTCACACGACCTTTATTAGATTAGGCCATGGTGGCAGCACCTAATCCTCTCCGGGAATGCTTCCTGCCGGGCCTGGACGCATTAAATGCTTAATTAGGCAGGTCTAGTGCTCAAGTGGATCGCACCACCAAACCTGATCAAAGGTCGTATAGACCTTGATGAAGGGAAAACACAAATATCAGATTTATCCAAACTTCTGCCAAAAGAAGTTTTTAATGGTCAGAATTCAATCCCTATTGTGTGGTCCACTTGAGCCTTAGATCTGTCTCATTTTTGGATTCATATCCTCAAAATGATCTTAAAATTAAATTGGATGAACAGCGTAGATAAAAACCCATAAATTAAGGTGAGCCCCACAGAATGGATTCTGCCCCAGTTCCCGCAGAGGTAGGGCATGTTAGAAGAAAACTAAATGAGGTTGATTGCAAGCTACAGGAATTTAGGACCTGGTGCAACAAATGAGGTATATCCAAAAATTAAGTGGGCGGCATGATGGGCAAGTCTAGAAATGCCTACTATTGAAAAGGTCTACGGTGATGTTTATATGCCATCCATAGCCTTCATAAGTAGGGCTGTCAACAGCCAGGCCTGGGGTAGGTCTCGGCTCGGATTTTGAACTGTTTAGGGTTGGACTGTCGGGCCGGCCCTATTCAAACTTCCTGTTTTTTAGGCCTGAGCCCAGCCCATTGACACCCCTATTCATAGGGTCATTCTACTGTGATGAAGTAAAAATACAAAAATATTAGCCTGATTCAAAACTTCTGTGGTCTCGTAAATGTTTCAACGCTAGATGTTCAATAATCACTATTTTCTGTTGAGCTGCCACTTGCGTTTTGGATCTGCCTCATGTTTGGGCACTTCGTAACTTGATCTGTAAAAATGGTTGGATAGGATGGATTTCTCACAAACATCACAGTGGGCCCACCTAGTTTCTTGTCGCCATCACCAAAGCACGAAGGAGAGGTTGCTTGGTCTGACCCCAGTTTGTAATTTAGAAAAGAGGCCGGTTCATCTAGAACATTTGTGAATAAACTAATCTAGTTTCGGTAGGGCTCACCGTAATCTTTTCTTGACATCCACGCCATCCATCATGTCTGCCCCCATCACATTCTTAGAGCTGAAAAATTAGCCCAATCCAAAACTCAAGTAGGCCATCCTCCGTAAACTCATGCCTAAAACTAATGAAATCACATTGTGTGGCCCACCTAAGTTTTGGAATGACCTAAAATAGGGCTACATTTATCCTTGTGGGGCTCATCTTATGAATGGATTGGATGGCATATACGAAACACAGGGGCCTCATACAGTCTGTTTCCTGAGGTCTGGATGGGTCTGAATTTTTTAAATGCCGGCTGAACGGAGTGGATATGGAACCACAAATGACAGTTGACCCAACACAATTTATAGTAGGAAATGCTTATTCTACAATTTAGTGGAGGAGCCGGCCGTCCATTCACCCATCTCATACAAAAATTATTGTAGACTTCTGAACTTTTCAACCATTCATACAAAATTGATTGTGCTTGATTCGGCCTTTGTTTTATTGTTCGACGGAGAACTGTGGGTGATTTGACTGAGTTGAAAACAGTATCGAACCTTCGACTATAAAAACACATCCATTTTTATCACAACATAAGCAATAACAGCAATGGCCATGAAAACATCTTTCTCCCACTCTCTTCTGCTTATATTGGCAGCCATTCTTTCTTCCACTGCAGTTGCAACATCCACCTTCAGAGAAGCAGAGGCTCTAATGAAATGGAAAGACAGCCTGCAATCACAAGCTCTCCATTCATGGTTGGTTCCTTCTACTAATGCTAGCACTATAACAATCTCTCCATGCAAATGGATTGGGATCTCATGCAACAGCCTCGGAAGCGTAACAAAGATAAGCTTACCCAATGCAGGCTTGCAAGGTAAGCTAGATAACTTGAGCTTCTCCTCATTTCCAAACCTCCTCCATCTGAATCTCAGTGGCAACGCCATCACTGGAAACATCCCAGATCA
This sequence comes from Liriodendron chinense, assembly GCA_003013855.2. Taxonomy (NCBI): domain Eukaryota; kingdom Viridiplantae; phylum Streptophyta; class Magnoliopsida; order Magnoliales; family Magnoliaceae; genus Liriodendron; species Liriodendron chinense. Next base: position 33,040 of record PVNU02003555.1, on the reverse strand, counting down.
TATCAGCTCTCTTTCAAAACTTTCCTTCCTTGATCTCTCTATGAATTATCTCTCTGGCATTTTACCTCTTTCACTGGCTAACCTCACTCACATTTTGGAGATTGACATTTCCTCAAATGAAATGATAGGTGAACTAGCTCCAAGTTTCTTCACCAACTGGACCAAACTCATCACCCTTCAGTTCCAAAACAATCAACTCACTGGGAAAATTCCATCACAAATTGGCCTGCTTAAACATCTCCAGATGCTACGCCTTTGGGGAAATAAAATCAGTGGTTCAATACCTCTTGAAATAGGGAATCTGCAGAATCTGACTCGCTTAAATTTATGCAGAAACCATCTTACTGGGCCAATTCCTCCATCCTTAGGTGACTTGACCAGGCTGACAACCCTCAGCCTGTTTGACAATCAAATTTCTGGTTCAATTCCTGCACAATTAGAAAATCTCAAGAATTTGGTTGTGTTGGAGTTGTCCAATAACAGTCTGACTGGTCCAATCCCTCCTGCTTTAGGTAATTTGAGAAACCTTACACTTTTGTACCTCTATGGCAATCAAATTTCCGGTTCAATTCCTGCACAATTGGGTAATCTCAAGAATTTGGTTGACTTGGAGTTGTCGACTAACAATCTGACTGGTCCAATCCCTCCTCCTTTAGGTACTTTGAGAAACCTTAGATTTTTGTACCTCCACAACAATCAGATTTCTGGTTCAATTCCTACACAATTAGGTAATCTCGAGAATTTGGTTGACTTAGAGTTGTCGACTAACAATCTGACTGGTCCAATCCCTCCTGCTTTAGGTAATTTGAGAAACCTTACATTTTTGTTCCTCTACAGAAATCAAATTTCCGGTTCAATTCCTCCAGAAGTTGGGAATTTAATGAATATCAAGCACCTTGATCTGTCCATTAACCTTCTAACAGGTTCCATCCCTTCCACTTTAGGGAATTTGACTAGCCTTGTAATTTTATCCCTCGTGTACAATCAATTATCTGGTTCCTTGCCTCAAGAAATGACAAACATGACAAATCTTTCTGAACTCTATCTGGATGCCAACAACTTCTCTGGCTATTTACCTCAGCTATGCCACGGTGGATCTCTTGAAGTATTCACAGCATCTGACAACCATTTCGTTGGTGAGATCCCAAAAAGCCTCAGAAATTGCACTGAATTAACAAGAGTGCGACTCCAAGGAAACCAGCTCACTGCCAATGTATCGGAAGCCTTTGGTGTATGCCCACATCTCACATTCATGGATGTTAGCAACAACAGATTGTTTGGTGAACTCTCACCAAACTGGGGAGCATGCCAAAACTTGACAATGCTAAAATTCTCATGGAACATGATCACCGGTAGAATTCCTCCCGAGATTGGGAAGTTGACGCAGCTAGGAGTGCTTGGTCTTTCTTCAAACCATCTGGTAGGGGAGATTCCAAAGGAACTGGGGAGTCTGACTTCTTTGTTCAACTTAAGTTTCAATGATAACCAGCTTTCTGGTCAGGTACCACAAGAAATTGGAAAACTATCCAATTTAGAGGTTCTCGACTTGTCAATGAATCACCTAAGTGGTCCTATACCACCTCAATTAGGGGATTGCTCCAAACTCTGGTATCTAAATTTGAACGAAAATGATTTGAATGGAAGTATTCCATTCCAGATTGGCAATCTGATACACCTACAGGTTGCATTAGACCTTAGTCATAACTCACTAAATGGAGAGATATCACCACAACTCGGGAAACTGCAAATGTTGGAAATGTTAAACCTCTCCCACAACATGTTGTCTGGCTCAATTCCGAAATCTTTTGAAGGGATGATCAGCTTGCAATCCATAGATTTTTCATATAATGATTTAGGAGGCCCTATTCCTAGCAGCAAAACCTTTCAGAAGGCTCCTCCAGAGGCATTCATAGAAAACAAAGGCTTATGTGGTGAAGTGCAAGGTTTGAGACCATGCAATGCCCCTTTAACAAGCTATGATGATGCAAGAAAAGGCCACCAAGTTGTCATCTTCATTATTCTTCCTCTATTGGTGGCCTTGTTTCTTTTATTTGTAGTCGTCAGCATTTCTTCCATTTATTATCAAAGAAAAAGAAATCCAGAGCAAGTGGTTCTTCAGAGGAGCAGCAGAAATCCTTTTTCAATATGGAATTATGATGGGATTCTTGTGTTTGAAGACATCGTGGAAGCAACAGAGGATTTTGATGACAAATACTGCATCGGAATTGGAGGGTATGGGAAAGTTTATAAAGCAAATCTCCAAACGGGCCAGGTAGTAGCTGTGAAGAAACTTCACCCACTCGAAAGTGGGGATCAATCTGATCAAAGTAGTTTTAGAAATGAGATACGAGTATTAACAGAAGTCCGTCATCGCAACATTGTGAAGCTTTATGGCTTCTGTTCCCATGCTCGATGCTCATTTCTAGTCTACGAGTACATGGAAAGAGGAAGCTTGGCTATCATCCTAAGCGACGACGAAGGAGCTGCACAGTTAGACTGGACTGCAAGGGTGAAGGTAATTAAAGGTGTGGCCCATGCTTTATCGTACATGCACCATGATTGCAACCCGCCGATTGTCCATCGAGACCTATCAAGTAACAATGTTCTGTTGAATTCGGAACTTGAGGCTAGTGTCTCTGACTTCGGCACTGCACGATTGTTGATACCTGATTCGTCCAATTGGACTACGCTTGCAGGAACTTACGGATACATTGCTCCAGGTTCGTTGCTAGTACATTCTCCATGCTTTAATAGTTTTGTTAGCAATTGGTCTTTATTTTTCTTAAGTTTTTCTACTTTTTGTTTGCAATTATATAACTTAAAGTTTGTGAATTAGTTAACATGTTGTTGTTGTATGTGGCAATCTAGGGCAGCTGCAATATGAGATAGTTCATAGTTGAAAATTTTCCTCTTTCCCTCTAAGATTCCTTGATTAAATGGTTGTAAGAGGCCTTGGAAAGAAATGTACAAGCGATTGTATTGTTCCAATCCCCAATTACTTTATTTTGGCCAAAAATTAAGAAGCATCCATGAATATTTAAAGCTAATATGACACAGGGAAGAGAATGAAACAATAAGAGAGAGCACCATCTTCCTCAAATAACGAAAACCTTGAATCCATAAAGTGATTTCTTGAATCCACAAGAAAATAAAAGAGAAATTTCTGATATTTTATAGAATAATTAAGAATAATTCATCTGGATTGCTTGATTACATCACTTATATAGAAGACCCAAAACCCTAATTTGAAATTACCCAAAATAGCAAAATTCTAACCCTAATTTGAAGTTAACTAAAATAATAAAACTCTTCTAAAGCCTAATTTGCCAAAGATAAAAAGTCGAGATAAATCTTATTAGAGGATTCTTAGCAAAATTATAAGTAATTTCTTAAGAGACAGAATCCTAAAACTCTAAAAATAAGGAAATATGACAACAACAAAAAAAAGTATTGACTAAAAATAGTAAAATTTTCCTAAAATATCGATTTTGAACCGGAAGTATTATTATTATTATTATTATTATTATTATTATTATTATTATTATTATTATATATATATATATATATATATATATATATATATATATATATATATATATATATATATATATATATATATGAAAGAATAGCTAGTTCATTAATGGTAAACCAGAATTACATTTGGGTAGGATCCCACCAAAAAAATCAAAGGTTCCCGCCTATCATAAGCTACCAAGAACCGACAAAATGGCCCCCCTCAGCCCCACCTACTGCAATTAAGAAAGAAAAGCAAAAACCACTAAACCAACCTCCTCAAATCACCCTCCCCCTTTCTTATTCCCCCTTTCTTGTTAATCTTCCTCAATCTGATAAGGCCTATACCTGCATTGTCCAAAGTGAGGGAGCCTCTGATCAGCGTGGGGAGCTCACCACGTCCTCTATATAGTCTGTTGGGGTGACCATCGTTGGCCATCCTAGCCAAGGCATCCACCACTGAGTTACCTTCTCTAAGAGTGAAGGATAATCTAATGTTAAGAGTAGGAACCTTGGAAAGGGCCTCACCAAAGCGAAACCAGATATTCCACGGGCAAGCCGCCTGAGGCTCCAACATGGCATTCACAATCACTATTACTCTCGAATTCGTCTGCATGATGACGTTGGATAAACCGAGATTTTCACAAATTAGAATGCCGTCTAACATAGCTTGAGCTTCGGCCACTGTGTTTGAGACGATGTCATATCTATTGTGGAAAGCAAAAATCATTCTACCTCGGAGGTACACGACCTACAACTGATTTATGGTCCAAACTTTAAATGACAATTTCTCACTATCCGAAATGAATTTCTTCAATCCAAACACGCTTGGGGACCAGTTATGTCATGCCCTACATAGGACTAGGACTGAATTTGATGGACTACTTCCGCTTTTGTTTGGGTTTCTTTTCATCCAACCATGCTAAGAATGGATCTGTGAAACATCTATTATGGCTAAAAATTATGAAGCAACCGTGAATATATAAAGCTAATACCACCATGCCATTGAAGATAACCATAAGGATGCTTTTCCTTTGCGCACTTGAGTTCCATCATTGTTACATTGTGCATGGTGGAAATAATGTGGTTGCATGGTAAGACTAACCGGTGATTCACATTTAAGGCCTGTTTAGATACCATCAAATAAGTTATTTTTAAACTTATGTTAGTGATTAAGTTACTTTTCACTGAAGTTAGCTTGGTAAGCATCATGGTAAAAGTAACTTATGTACTAAAAGCTACTTACCTCAATATTTATTTCTAGCTTTTTAACTTATTAATTTTCTACTTCTCTCTCATGGTCCATATCAAAGGTGGCTTTCTCTTACGGTCCATGCCAACGGAGGCTCTATCTCACGATCTATATCAAAGGAGGCCTCATATGATGGACTATACACATCAAAGGTGCGGTGTATACGATGGACTGTCCACATCAAAGGTAGGCCTCACATGATGGATGACCCCATATTAATGTGGGCCCACATAATGGATGGTCCTCATCAAAGGTCGGCCCATAATGGTAAATAGCCCACATCGAAAGTAGGCTGGTATGATGGACAACCCACTTTAAAAGGTGGGGCCTACACGATGGACAATCCACATCAAGGTGGGCTCCACATGATGGGCAATGGACATTGAAGTTGGGCCCCGCATGATGGATGGCTCATATTGAGGTGGCCCCACGTGATACATGATTCACATCAAAGGTCGACCCCTAATGATGAATGGCCCACATCCAAGGCGAGCCCCACATGATGGGCATCCCACATCGAAGGTGGGGCCCACATGATGGACAATCCACATCAAAGGTGGGCTCCACATGATGGGCAATTAATAATGGTGGCCCCCACATGATGGACAATCCACATAAAAGGTCGGCCCTATTAATGTGTGGCCCATATCCAAGGCGGGCCCCACATGATGGACGACCCACATTAAAGGCGGGGCCCACATGATGAGTTGTGGATATTGAAGGTGGGCCCCGCATGATGGATGACCAACATCAAAGGTGGGCCCTACATAATAAACAGTGCACATTAAAGGTTCGCCCTTAATGATGAATGGCCCGCATCCGAGGTGGACCCTACATGATGAACAACCCACATCAAAGGTGGGGTGTAAACAATGAACGATCCACATCAAAGGATGGCCCCACATGATGGATGATGGATGTGAGGGGGATCAAATAGGCTCGAGGGATAATCACTTGATGTTGGAAACTAAACATACTTTTCTACTTTTTTATTAATAAATATGTTGCTTACCAGACATACTTATGATATGCTCACTAAGTAGAAACCAAGATAAACTACTTATGGCATAAGTTGCTTATCTAAAGTAACTTACAATCCAAACACCCGTTACCTAACTAACTTAACCATATGTTATCAGCTATTAAATTAGTGGATCTAACCTTTTTTTTATCTATCCATCTGTTGGCCACCAATTGGATCGATAGAATGTTCCAATAAGTGTAATTTTTTTAAATTTTCTCCATCTACAATATGGGCCAGGTTTTTAGATGATCTAGATTGATTTACATGCACACCAAGTATAAATAGATGGGTTATCACTATTTAAGAAATGTTTGAGAAAGCTCGCGTGCTTCTAGCCCATAAAGTAGTGTGAAAATGATGCATTAAGAAATGTGGTATCTAGCAATGCTCACCAAAGAGATCTCAGTGGATGGTTGGGTTTTCTCTATTGAACAAGGGTTCCACAACTCTATGATCCAAACCATTGATGTGACGTCCCGCACAGCGAGTGCCCAATGCAATAAAAGAAGTTAATTTCCTAGCCATTGATTCTGTGGTCTTTCTTTGTTGAATGTGCATAATTTTTTTCCCTTGATCATCTATCTGCTAGCCACTAAAATGGTTAGGATTTCCAATTAAGAGAATTACTAATGTATGAACCATCCAAATTGGAGCCCACTATATCAATGGTTTGGATCTTGGCACTATGGACCCCATCAGTATAAACTTAAACTTGAGTAGAATATCATAGAAACTCTCGAGTAGAGAGAGAGAGAGAGAGAGAGAGAGAGAGATTTGGTTTGTTGGTCTAGAATATTGATACAAGAAACAGTACCCATGTCAGCCAATCCTTGCCGATGAAATATGTACCATTACTTTCTGGTTGACACATGCCAGCTTCTCATACGTTTAGGACATACAAGGCATACGTAAAGCTACGCCCAAATATGAAAATGACTAAACATAATGGTTAAGCTAGTCCCCTTATCCGTCATGCCATGACCATCTTGAGTGGACAGTATTAGAAAAACAAATGCCAATATTACACCACCCTCAATGAATGCATGTGGCGTGCCTGAAGAGTGGACCATCTTGATTTTCTAGCAAGATTATCCGAAAGTTTGGCCCATCTTATGCACCTTCCAGATCTACCACACACATCTCAATTGGCACATGTGCCAGTTTGTAGAGATGCCTTGGGGTTAGCAAACACAAGAACCTACAAGATATGAATCCTAATTTAGAAAACACATTTGAATTTGATATATGATTAAGAGTTTAGCTATAGATGATTAGAAAAAAAAAAAGAACATGACTGGACTATCTTATTTCTTGCAGAGCTTGCATATACAATGAGGGTAACTGAAAAATGCGACGTATATAGCTTTGGTGTTTTGGCACTTGAAGTGATGATGGGAAGGCATCCTGGGGAGCTCATCTCCTCTATGTTATCACCAAATGGACCAGAAAAACTATTGAAGGATACATTGGACCAACGTGTCTTGGGTCCGATGGCTGATGTTGAACAGGAAGTCGTATTTACAGTATCCGTGGCACTTGCATGCATTCAATCAGATCCAGACTCTCGGCCAACCATGCATCACGTGGCTCAGGAGCTATCTATTGGTGGGCCTTCTTTCCCTCTAGAGCCATTCCATGCGCTTACATTACATCAACTAATGGATCTCAAGGTATAATGGAGTCAATGAAAACCATCAAGGTTGTGGGTGTGTAGTGGCAAGAACATTATTACTCTGTGTGTATATTGCGTGAAAATCATCAAGCACAAAGAAGATGTTTTCCTTGTTATGATATATACATAGTTCAATGCATAGAGTCGATGTTTATCTAGAATGTAAATATTTGTGGATTGTTCCTTATTGTCTCTTAGAATGGATAGAAATGTTTTATCACCTTCAGGTGACCACTCTCGTTGTAGGTACGTATACATACCTTCTATATGACGAATAAGTTATTCCAGATGTATTTAAGTTTTATAAAATATTTATAGAATTCTGATATCATCACATAATACACCATCCAAATCCTTAATTCATTCCTAAACAATTTTATAGAATTGTGATATCATCACATAATACACCATCCAAATCCTTCATTCCCAAACAAGGCTATAACAAAAACCCCAGTTTGTTATGCCTTCATGTAGAGGGTTTTATGCAAAAATGACTCCGTGACAATTAATTGTCGATACTAAAATAGGTTAAAAGAATTTCAAATTCTATTGTCATTCATATTCTATTACGATTGTGAGTAATGGAAACTTTACATTTTTTAAACATATTGAAAATAATGGAAGTATTAACTCTTGAGATTAATATTATAAATGATGAATTAAAATTTATAAAGGACATTAAAATCCGGAATATGGTTGAATTGCCCAAATGGATTAAGGCAATTAGAAATAAATATATATTAAAAATCAAATGAGACTCCATGGGTAATATCAAAAGATATACCGTAAGAATAATTGCTAAGGGATTTTAAAAAAGAGGCATTGATTTTTTTTTTTTTTTCTTGTATTGATTTTAAGAAGCTTTCTCTTTGGTATAAAACAAAGTGTTGTGGAATTGTACATGGACAGAGGACTTTTCCACACATCAGAAATGCGATCATTTAACGCTAATTAGATATATAGATGCAGGCCTTGTTGGCTGCCTTAATAGTAAGAAACCTACCTTTCGCTATATTTTCATAATGAAGTTGTATCCCGAAGAGTGTGAAATGTTATGATTTCATCTACTTCAAAAGTGGAATATATAGGTTATTTCGAGATTGTGCATCAATTGATAAAATTTAAAATTTTCTCAATATAAAATTGTCAAGTTATAAAACTGTGAAGTGTCTATAGAGCTCATTCTCAGAAAGCATATAACAATGGATATACTTTCTAAGGGTCATTCTATCATGTTATTTATGAGGTATGTCTTTTATGGGAATGTAGACCCTAAGTAATGGATCGTGTGAGAGTTTAAGTTTGATCTAATTCAATTACATACATTGGAGATGCTTATTTATTTTATGCATGATTTCATTGTGCAGTTTATTTTTCTTCTTCTCTTTCAGTGTACACATTTGTTTTGAGTAAGTGGAATCTTTGGACTTTATTAGAGATATAAAGCTCCTAATGGAGACTATTGGACCACTTGGAGAGAGACATGTGTGATTACGTTAGATATATAATCTTTATAATACCATGTTTTGGGATCTATGTCGATGGGATTGCTAGTATTTATGACTATGATTTGTTTTACTTCGAATATATTAAATGTTATCATGACTACCATGATCTGACATTGATGATCATGATGGACTAAATCTAATAAGTATTGTTCATAATTGTCCACCAACAATGATTTTAAAATTTAGCAGGTATTGATTAGGAGATTTCAAATAAATATATATTTTTTTTGTAAAACACCTTAAAAAACTTTTGTACTAATCAATGTAGTCTAAGTGGGAAAATGTAAGACTTCTATGAAGTGGGTCACATATGATTAATGGTTTCAATGATTTGTTATTGGATTATTAAGATCGAGTACACTGGTGGACCTAACATAAACTATGATCAACTTAAATACGTAGAGGGATGGTGTGCTTGGACTATGCCACTATGAACGTCGCCCGCCACGTACGCGATCACCTTCACTTCTGCTTATCAATTGCACAGATGGGGTGTAAAATTGCCTCAGATGTAGAAAATACGTTTGATTTTTTAAGTTGTCATTAGCTAAATGAGGTTTTGAATCTATGGACGTCTAGAAATCATAAAATCGCTTATGGGTAAGGGAATCACCCCACTCAAGTTCACCCCACTCAAGTGACTCCTGTAATTGGTCTATGACCATAGATCCTAAGTAAGGACCACGATTACAAAAAAGATATAGATTAGGCATCATTTCCCCCTAGCACGATATGCGGTCTCTACTATACAGGTTTTGACAATTTTTTAGGAGATTTAGTAGAATTTCAACGTTAATTCATCGGTCATGCTTCGTAGAGTTGAAGACTGGTCAGGAAAATAGAGAAAATAAATGGCACTTAGCCTTACCTGGCGGGGTTTAAGACTCCTAATAAGTAAAATAAAGCGAAAGAGAAAGATGGATAAGAGAGAGAATTGCATAATAAAGATGAAAAAAAAAGGTGAGTGCGTGTCTTTAATATCTTTGAAATATGTGGACTCGAATGTAAGTTGATTTGAGATGTGAAAAAGAAAAAGGGAAGACTAGATATCTTTTTCTACAAAAGTGGGTAGTCGGATATCCCTAATTCCAACCATACTCTTGACTTTGCTGGCTTTCTTTGACAAGTTGGCTTTTTTGTAATTGGCTTCATGTCGAGCAGGATCTAGGCATAAGTGTGATAGCTTTTTGGACTTTTCTAGATGGCAAAGCCCTCCCTTGATGACAGGATCTGATTTTCAAGTTTCAGATCTGCTGATCAAGTCCATAGATTGTTTCGGTGACATGTCTTGCCCACTTGATCAATTGGATTTTCAGCAATCCTTGAATTGCCTAGTATGATTTTATTGAAGCCTAGACGAAGTTAAAAGAGTAGTTCAATCTCGTTTTAGGTGGGGTGTCTACAACCACGTACTCATAGTATTTGAGATAGGCATGAATTCTATCAAGTTTAGAGACTTTGGGAGGAGTTGTAATGGGTTAAGCTATTTTAACCCCTTTTTTTTTTGTAAATATAGGTCTCGGCCCCCTTGTGGATGGAAAGGATTTCTCACAAACATTACTACAAACATGCATATCATATTTAAGCTATTTATATGGTTGAGTAACAACAAGTATGCGAATGATATTTGTGGTGATCTGAATCTCAAGTTCCTATTCAGTAGACAATTTACAAATCAAATTTTAAAAAATATTACTACTAATATAGGTTGTTCAACATCGTATGTCCCACTTTTGATTTCTCCTATCAATAATCACTATGCACGTGCTATTTTAACAAGTCTACCAATGTCATGAAAATTCACAATCTAAATTGATCATATATAGTTTAATCGGTGGATCCTAACCATCTGATTATGATATTATAACGCCCCAAAATTTCGGCTCTCGTGGACAACACAATGGACCGAGTTTTCGGGTGTTATCTGGAATGTGTTAAGGATATATTTCCACACATTCATCTTTATTTTTCACATTCATGGCATTCATAACAAAATGACGGAATAATTCAAGGTTCTTATTCGAAGTTTTTCTACTCTTTATCAAGATAATGTCCTTAAATCATACAAATTACATAATATTCTACTTTCTAGTATCAATGAGAGGCTTATTACAAGTTACATGAAAATAAATCTACTCTACAAAGATCATAAACATAATCCATCTTCAAGTCGCTTCTGTTTCATCGTCCGTCACGTGCTGCCACGAGCCTTCGAGCACCTCATCGTAGTGTTCGATTCTCTTACTGGATCTTCACCTGGATTATCTGCGATGTGGTTGGATAGCGTTAAACGCTATTATAGTGGGGAATATCCCTTTAAGGCAATCATGATAATAATGGTACAGAGTAAATGTAAGCAGGATATTATCATTTAATCAAATCAAAACAACTTAGTAAAAGATCTTAGTTAATGCAATGCATGACATGCAAGCTCTGACTAAGGTACCCTGACAAAATGAGACGGGATCACTCCACTCTTCTAACCAACCACTAGTTGCCAGAGGTTCTAGCTAGGACATGATCACTCCATTCTTCCCATGCATCAAAACCCAACTAGTGAAACGGGCCCATGCACACTTTCACTAGATAGCGAGAGAGAAACGAGCCCATGCACACTTTCTCTAATGCTCAAGGGGCTGACCCACCAAGCCGGGTCCAGTGAATGCATGATTAGTTTCACCTTTAATTAAATCAGTTTATCATTCAGCCCATTAAATGATGTTCACAACTAATGATCACTCCTTACCCTAATCAGTGCAAGAGTCCTCACATTTATCAATTCCATACTTCAGTAGATCATCACAGGTAGCGAATCAATAAGGATCTATTGGCACGTATCTAACAATGTGTACACGGTAGTGCCAAACTCAACATCATGGCATATGCAACTAACAACACATACACGGTAATACCGATACTTAATTCTCAATGTCAAGGTACATTCATTCAATAAGACACACGGTAATGACAACTTTCATAATAAGGCATATTCATCCAAAATCTCCACATGGTAATGCCAACGTAACAAGGCGTCACACGGCTTCTTCTCTTTACATCATACGGTTACATCAGTGTGGGGTTAAGGGGTGTTTCATTAACGTAACATCCAGATATAACATCCCATAGCAAATAACACATCTATCATCATGAGCATGTGACAACGTAAATCAAGCATAATCTCGATCCTTATAAGCATGTATATCGTCACAATTCCTTTTCCAACCACTTAAGCATAGTTCATACATCAAAATTCAACATACACAACAAGGAACATCATACAATTCATATTTACATGAAAAGATTTCAAGAGGTACGGTTTCAAGAAATCACATAACAAAATCCTAGTTTCTAAGCATAAAATCAATATACAATTTAATATTATCGTAGATGGGCTTAAAAGAAATCCTCACCTCTAATGTTTGGTTGGTTTGAGACGTTGCTAGGGCCGTGTACTTCTCCTTACCCTAATATGTAAATGAAATAACAAGGTTAGGGCATAGATTGGTAGGATTTTCATAATTTGATCATCCAGGGTTGGATCTCATCAAATATTATAGAATAAGGGTAGATCTAGGAATAAATAGCTATCTTAGAAGGACTTACCTCTTTAACGGCGGGATGGCTCAAGGACTCGGCCGTGTCAACTCGGTTTGACTCAGATCTCTTCTTTCTCTTTCCTTCCTTTCCTCGTCTTTCTTCTTTTCCCTCTTCTTCTTTCTCCTTCTTCTCTTTCTTCTTGTTCTTTCTTTTCTTCTCTGGAGGACTTCTCAGCAGCAACAGAACAACAGTGGGCCCTCTTTCTTCCTCTCTAAACTCTCTCTCTCTCTCTCTCTCTCTCTCTCTCTCTCTACCTGAACCTTCTAAGGATGCTAAGAACGTCTGGGGGAGGGGTTTATAATACATGAAGTTGGTGGGTCGATGCGGGAAACTCTCAACCGATTTTGACGTTAGCACCGCCTGGGAATCATCCCGCCCGCCTTTCTTGCACTAGATCAATCGGGGACCGTAGGAGGGCTTGGTGGGGTCCACAAGAAGCTCTGGGTGAAGTTTGGAGTGCCCATGCAAAGTGGTCGGTCAGATCTTAATCTTTCTTTGTTTGGATGGTAGATTGAAACGGGCCGTACAGGTGACGGTCGGCGGAGATTTTTAAACGAAATATATATGGTTGGCCCACGGATAGAATGGACGGAGCGGATCTAGCAATGGGGTCCATGAGGGGGGCAGCGTGCAATGCACAAATGGACAGCATCTGTCCGTTGTTGCCACTGGAGAAGAAGACGGAAAAAGGGGGGTTGGCGCACGAGGTACGGAACCCACGCGTCACTGCTGCCCTTCACATGAGGGGTCCATCATGGTGGATCAGAGCCATCTGATCCATTCAACAGGTGGGAGATGCAATATTAGCCGTTGACCAGAAAAATGAGATAAATCCGAGTTAAGATGGGCCACTTATGACTCGATTTCTGATTAGAGCATTTGTAGGATGATCAGACGGTTAAAATTCGACATGAATGGTTATTTTGGGCCAGATAGACGATATACAAGGTTTGGAGCTTAACTGATTGGCAAAAACTGGTTTACTAAAAGCGAGGTCTTAACTTAGTGGCGTTTTCGTAATTATCTAAAAACAGTGAGATTTTTAAAATCTGGTCTTTCTACAACGTTTATGGGATTGTTCTAAGCAACTTTTGTAAAGGGTCCTCTATCAGATATCTTACGGATGGTTTGTTGTTTTCAAAATAAAGTAAACGTACGATATAAAATCAAAATAAAAATTTTAAAATTCTGAAATAAATCTCAAAAATCCGGGGCGTTACAGATATAAAAAGGACTGTCTACGTTGATTATACTAAACAGGTTTGATCATTGATTTGAATTATCCATCATGTGGGGCCATATATTCTGGGCCTAGGAAATAAGTCGGCCTAGCTTGGAGTTACAGTTAAGGACCATTACCATTTGAGGCCTTTTACGTCTGCCACGGCTGGATTGGAGCTAACTTTGGTCGGGACTACATTACTGCCAATATTTTATTAACAAATCTAATAAATCCAAGTTTAGTGCTTGTTGTAGTCCAAAATTGAAATGGGCCTACCATTGCATGAGCTGAGCCAGCTCCAATGAACGAACCCTATTTCAGCCACACCTGAGCACACGCACCCATTTAATACATGTTGTGGATCAGCTGGGTCAGGTCTAAATTTCAGGACATACAAATAAAGTGACCATCCCTGAGGGAATGCCGATTGGACTTAGATTGCGTGGTGTAGCCAACTTCAGGTGGTGTGTTGACATGGCAAAGTTTGGCGGGCCCCACCATGATGTATGTGTTATAATATTCACATTCGTCCAATTTGTGAGATCATTTTAAGGCATGAGAGCCCAAAAAATGAGGCATATCCAAAGATCAAGCGGACCACACCATAGAAAGCAATGGGGATTGAGCGCTTACCTTTGAAAACTTCTCGGGGTCACAGAAGTTTTGGGTCAAGCTGATATTTGTATTTTCCCTTCATCCAGGTTTGTGTGGCCTTATGAACAGGTTGAATGGCAAATAAAAATCACGGTGGACATTAGGAAGGTTTCAATGGTAGCGTCATTATCACCACTACTTCTTGTGGTGTGGCCCACTAGCTAGAGCCTTGAATCTGCATCCATTTTGGGTGGATATAACACATATCATGGTGGGGCCACCAAACTTGGTCACGTCGACAGTTGGTGGTGCCACACTACGCAATCCATCCGCATGCCCCTACCTGTACTAATGTCGGTGCAGGCACAAGTGGCATGATTTGATTAGACGAAGGCCCAGTACCCCACCAAACAACTTTCAAGAGCACCAATTGTGTCCTACCCCTGCCAGGATGGACCCGGTCCTGGCAAAAGCTTTATGGGCCCACTGAAATGGAAACAGATGGGATTGGGCGCCTGCTTGATCAGGCTGATATTTTTGTTTTTCCTTCATTGAGGTCTGTATGACCTTATGAACAAGTTGGTGGCAAATAAACATTATGGTGAGCCTTAGAAAGGTTTTAATGGTATTGTCATTATCACTACTAATTCCTGTGGTGTGGTCCACTTTAGACTTGAATCTCTTCTTTATGACTCATGCCTTAAAATAATCTGTTAAAATTGATTTTGTGTGAGCCCAACTTTCAAAAACTTCATTAAAGACAGGCAGTATCCAATCCGTGTCTATGGAATGCTGGCTGGCTGGCCTGGGTGACTCTAGGCTTGTACTTGTACACAAATATAGTACTGCCACCGTCTGTACAGCAATGCAGCAGGGTTTAATTAGATGGAAGCATGATATTAAAGATATGACCACTCAAGTACGTAGCTGAACCAACAACACTCAAACAGGCTTTGGCTTTGCATGGGCTTCATTTGTAACTGAACTGACAACTTTCAAACATGTTTTGCCGAAAAAGGATTAGGTGAGATGTCGGCCTCACCCAAGACAGGCTCTTATCGTGGGGTTACTGTGGTGCTCACCTTGATGCATGTATTATGTATCCATTTCGTTGATCCGTTTTCCAGATCATTTTAGGGCATTATCACAAAAATGAAGCAGATCCAATTACCATATCATAAAAAAACAGTGGAGAATGACCGTCCTACCATTAGAAACTTTTTAAGACACACCTTAATGTTTCTTTTGTATTTATTTACCATTTAATTTGTTGATAAGGTCACATAAGCCCGGATGAAGGGAAAAAAACAAATATCAGCTTGATCCAAACCTTTTGTGGATTATTAATGGTCAATCAACACTGTTTCCTATGGTATGGTCCTCCTGATATTTGGATCTGTGTCATTTTTGGGATAATAACATAAAATGATATAGAAGGATGGTGTGGATAAATAATACATACATCAAGGTGGGCCTCATGGTAACCCCACAGTAAGGGCAGCACCATCTTGAGTAAGGCCAAGGTCTCACCTCCGCTCTATTTTATAAGGGCTTTATTTCTAGCAATGGACTGTCATCTAATCAAATCTTGTAATTCATCCAATCTAAACCCTGGTTCAGCTCAATGTTACTAAGCACAGGCCATCTGCTGCTTCCCTTTACATCCCTTGGAAGCATTTTTTCTTGGTAGGCAACATGTGTATTAATTCCAGATGTTCCATCTAGTGAACCTGTACAGACAGGTGGTTCCCTAATACTTAGATGGTTCTGATGATCGTAGCCAAGCATTTGGAGGACTTTCTTTTCTTTATTAATAGATCAATTTTTTTTTTTTTAATTATTATTGCATGTCCAATTTCTGTCGGTCCATCAATGTTCGGCATCTTACACTCGTGTGGGTTGAAGAACATGTCATTTCTGTGCACCTGCAAACCATGAACAACACCTGAGCAGTTCGATTTGGTATTTAAAATTGCGGACCGCCGTATTATAAAATATAATGGTGTGGATACTCCAAATTTGGTGGCATTCAAATGGATTCCAAAAGACAAAAGTTATCAATGACCCACATTCAGTGAGAGAAGTTCCATCAATAATTAGACGGTTAAGATTTTTCAATTAAAGCAGTTTTTTCTTAGTATCCAATCAAAGGAGGAGCCTGTTGGATGACTGGTACGGATCATCGTACATGTGTCCCAAGTGTGGTAGACAGTGGGTCAGCTCCCATTCATATGTTACCGAGGCTCGCTAGTCCCACCACACACCACCTTTACACAGGCATCTTTACAAGAATCACACAAGCAAACCTGTCAAAGTGCATGGGACATCTG
Organism: Liriodendron chinense; assembly: GCA_003013855.2. NCBI lineage: Eukaryota > Viridiplantae > Streptophyta > Magnoliopsida > Magnoliales > Magnoliaceae > Liriodendron > Liriodendron chinense. Next base: position 16,328 of record PVNU02003555.1, on the reverse strand, counting down.
ACGGTGCATGAGGTGACCCCTGCCTAGTAGATGGACACATTTAAAGAAAAAAAGAAAAAAAACCATTTAACTTCATTCATCAGGTGGGCCAGCACAATATGAAAAAGATGGATTGTTTGATAAACTTGCCAATAGTACAAATTCAAAGCAAAAAGGTGGACCACCTGATTCTCATCCGTATCTTTTAGTACGATTATCTTAAAAGAGGATCCATAGGCATCGATCTAGCTCAACCATTCAATTGATGCCACCCTTTGGATATGGCCCAGACTGTAGAAGCCTCACCACTGAAATGTTTCTAGCCACACAGTGGCTAGGATGATTAGTGTATGATCAGTGTAAGTTGTCAACGGTCGTCCAAAACTATGTCAATTGGATTGTTCGGACAAACTTCACTTTAATCCAGCTACAACTCATACTATAGATAGCCAGCCACTTGAACAGTCTTGATCAATATTGAGCATTGCAGCTAGCAAATCAAACAGATGGTAAATCTTAAACTTAGGTTGATTATTAGGTTGTATGAAGACTTAAACCTCCCACTTTATATGGATCATAAACCTTTATATATATATATATATATATATATATATATATATATATATATATATATATATATATATATATCCTCTTTGTGTGTGTGTGTGCATGCATGTGAAAGTATATCTTAAATGATAAATCGATATACATCTCTTAGATGGTATTTCATATATGTACGGTCACAAATCAGGATCAATCATCATCACAAATCGTACCTTCTTTTTCTCCTAAAGTTACATTTTCATACTTTTCTTTCCAAGAATGGCAAATCTATAACCAAAATTTCAGAAAAACATATGCTAAAGCAAGTTCTATAGCACTCAGTCCTTACTCAGCTTAGTGGTAGACTCACAGTAGTTTCAACACTAAGGTGATGGGTTTTGAGTAGAGGTGGGCAACGATCCAATCTGAGTCGAACATAGACCAAATCGGATTATTCGGCTGCTTGAGTGGGTGTGTTCAAACAATGTTCAAACAAACATTCAAACAGGGTGGCTTTATTCGAACTCGATTTGCTCTGGCCCAATCATGTTCGAACATATGGATTTTGAACAATTTTTATGAGTTTAAACAAGTTCAAACAATTTCACTTTTTTTTTTTTCTTGAAAATACTTTTTCTACTACTAAATAGTAAGTACTGATTTGTTCACAAATTACATATCACATATGACAAATCACAAGGTTTAAAGTTTCCCATTTCATAACATTCATATCACAAATGACAAATCACAAGGTTTAAAGTTTCCCATTCTATAAATTACATATCACAAATAACAAATCACAAGGTTTAGCCACAAGTAAATCTCCAATGAACCACACCACAAGAATAACATTATAATGGCATTAAACATCACTATGGACTCCAGGGAGATTTCAATGGTAGGAATTTCTCTACCGCCTTTTCCTTTAGTGCGGCTCATTTGAGTCTTGGATCCAGATCATTTTAGGAGTTTTGTATTCTATAGGAGGAAGAGCTGAAGACAAAGTATGGAGGACTTCGACCCAAGTTACCTTCAATCCAAGTAACTATCGTTTCTCTTGCTTGTAGATTGGTTTCAGTGATGCTGACTACATTTATATGCTTATCAGTTTTGGATTTCTATTTTTATTTTCAGATCAGTGCACGCTCTTACTTCGACTCTGCTGACTAAAAATTTCTCTGCTTGCTGGCTTTGTTTGTGAATGCTCTATCCAAAGAGGATCAAATGGAATTGCCTCCAGGTTTCCGATTTCATCCCAGTACTGAAGCTTCATCATGCATATATAATAGTTATCAAACTTGTCACCTAGCATTTCTTACGAGTAGGTGGTGCTTCATTGTCTTTTGTTGTTATTTTTCCTTTTTTGTTCTTACATTATACTATTGATACTCTTTATGTTTTATATTCTGGATTTTGCAGGTGGGCCAGTTGATGGATTTGCTAACGTATGAGGTGGAAGTAGCTATAAAGGAAAGATTAGAAATGAAGGCTAGCTTCACGTATGGTCAAGAGATTGGTTTCAATATTGGGGACAAAATAAAGCCTAGTTGCTCATTCTATGGAGAATGGTTCACTTCAATGTGTAGATTTGTAACAAATATTAATATTATTTTTCACTAGAAATGTAAGGACTTTAAGTTTCATATATGATATAATTATGATTTGTTAGGTTTTTTTTTTTTTTTTGTTTTAAATAATTTGGATGACTATCAGGTGCAATAGATTCAAAAATAAATTCAAACATTATAGGTCTAGTTCAGATAATGTAGCGACGAACCAAACCCGTCGCTAAAATTCCTAAATCAATACAATCACGCTCTCGCCCATAAATTTAACGACGGACCGATATCCGTCGCAACAATTTTGTCGATTTGCGACAAACTTGGTCCGTCGCAAAAATGCAATTTTGGCGTAGTGGGAGACCATCCCATGGACCATTCAGATATTTCACGTGATGGCCTAGCTAGTTGGCACGTGTGCCGCAGGTAAACTAGCTAGTAGACAAGGCTGGTGCTAAATAATTCTGTGCATGAGGCCCACCTTGCAAGTAGTATCTGATTTTTTTTAAAAAATTATTGTATGGCTGCAATCAATAGTGTTCGAAGTTTCGGTATCACTACAAGTTTCGCTAGCCAGGGATACAGAAACAATATCGATATCGCCGATAATATCACTGATAACCGAAAATACGAAGAAAATAGGGAAAACGGTGGAATTTTTTCAGTGAAACCTTAGGAGATGATAAAATACACATATTTGCGTATTTAGGAATAAAAAAATTGCAAAAAGAATGCATACATAATAGGTTTCTATTTAATGGGGGGTGCAAATGCATGTGTTCCTGTAAGAAATCAGTCCAACCATCTCATCCATCCAATATATGACCTTCCATCCAAACATTCATTGATATTTCAGAATATTGGCAACACATGATATTTCCAAACAAATCATTAACAACTGAAAAAGAAACTAAAGATTGTGGTCTCATTATTGTCATGCTGCGATAAAGATAACATCGTGACATTATCAATATTATCGTCGACAAATTGAACACTGCATACAATCATGCGCCCATAAAAAATATGAAATGAGAATTTTTTAACATACAGATTTTTTGTGTATCAATACATTGGTGATATTTTTGAAATATTACAGATACATTCACGATACAAGCAACACTTGGAATTTACACAGTAAAAAATATTGGCGATACATTGGTAATATCAATGCATTGATAATACAAACGACACCTGAAATTTACACAATTGAAAATATTGACGATATCGATACATTAGTGACATTTAGTGATACATCGCTGATACCTAGAATTTTTTATACTATCAGTATTATCGGTTTCGCTGCCAGTGTTATCAGTATCGCTGAGCTAGAAATAGAGATAATATCGAAGATAATTTAAACACTGGCTGAAATTTATATGGGCCTCCACACTATGCCAAATCACACATAATAACTGGACAGCTAGAAAATAATTTGTTTTAAACCGTTAATCAACTTTATACAATGTGGCCAACCGTATGAAACTTCAATTTTTTATGGAAAAAAAGATTTGAGCGCACGTTGCTTCCAACCAGATGAAAAGTTCAGTATCACACACTTGCTACATGTTCATACGTGTGCACACCTTATAGGGATGGTTGAAAATCTTATCTCACATGCATGTAGCATGTTGCATCACAATTATTTCATGTATAGCATGTCAGAATTGAACCTACCCAGAGACTCATTTTTTATTTATGATTCATGCTTATAAATTTAGCATTTCATAATGCGAGACATTTTAATTGTATAATTAATGTTTTTTTAAGTATATTTTGATTGGGATATTGGAAGGGTTATTTAATACTCGTTTTTTTTTTTAATTTATGATACATGCTTATAAATTTAGCATTTCACCGACATTCTAAGTGTATAATTAATATTTTTTAATATATTTGTTGGGATATTGGAAGGAACTAATAATTTAGGTGTTAGAATGATGTAATTTTTCAAAACCTGAACCTTTTCCAAGAGTCTGGCTGATTTTGGTTCTCTATTTACTGCACACAGGATCAAATTAGATCCAAAGGAGTAAGATAGTGGGGGCATTCTCAACAACAACTAAGCATTTCCAAGAGTTATGACCGACTCTGGTTCTTTCTACAGCACATCAGGTGATCATATTGGATCCAGAGTAAGAAGATGGTGGTGTATTGTCAACAGTGGTTTAGCTTGGTTGGATACCATTTTGCAACCACGATACTATGGAAAAATTAGTCTACTTGAACTTCTGATATACTCTATTTACCATTACACCACTTGTAATATGTTGTGGCCCATTTGAGCTTTGGATATGCTTCATTCAGTTTTGGACTCAGAATGAGCTGCAGCAAGAAGTTGATGGAGTACGGCGTGAATAAAACCATAAAATTTTTGCTACGCGTAGCTACGGTGGGTGTATCAATAACCCCACCATGACCTATATATTGTATCCATGCTGTACATCCATTAGGAGAGATCATTTTAGGCCATGATACAAAAAATGATGCAGATCCGAAGCTCAAGTGACCCCAAGAAGTTTTTAATGGTTGGCATTCAATCCCCACTATTTTTTGTGCTGGGTCCACTTGAGCTTCATATCTGCATCATTTTATGTGGATGCAAGACATACATCATGGTGGGGTCATTGCAACACCCTGCCTAGCTAGCCTAGCTAACACTTTATTGTAGCAAAAATTTTCTCCAATAAAACCCTCTGATTTACAGTAAACAAAAAAAAGAAAAAAAGAAAAAGAAAGAAATAAAAGTGTTTACAAGAAAATTATGGTGGACTAAGATCTTTTCTATGAATGGTAGGATTCCTCGAGTTCCATCTTCCTGGAAAATGCAGGAGATGGCCCTAAATAGCTCATTGGGCTTTAGGATCAGCCAACTAGAGTGTGATTTCAAACCTCGTGATTAGACATGTATCAGATAATCGGTTCATGATGAGAAGCAGGTCCCTCTAATGCATGGTAGGGTTGTCAATAGGCCTGCACACGGGTCGGGTTAGGGTCGAGTTGGGCCCAACCCTAAACTGAACCTAAATATATTTAAAGGTCCAAGTTTCGATTCGGGTCGTGACCGGGTTGAGCTGACCCAACCCTAACCCTACCCTACTTGTAAAAGGGTCAACCCTAACCCTACCGTACCCTATATGCTAAACCAGGTCGGGTCGGTGGGGTTAGGACTATGTTTCTATGGTGTGGTCCACCTAAGATTTGAGTCAGCTTCATTTTTGGTATCATATCCTAAAATGATCTTTCAAAATAGTTGGACAGTGTGGATTTAAGACACATTCAGGGGCCACCTACCTTGATGGATCCCGGATGTCACCTAATCCGTTCCCTGTGAGTGTGAGATGAGCGCAACTTGGGTGAGAGTCGGTGAGACCCAGAACCAACCATGTGGGTGAGACCCTAACCATGAGGCTCACCTCGATGTATATATTTTAAATCCATGCCGTCTATCTACGTTTCCAGATTATTATAGGACATAATCCTAAAAAGGAAGCAGATAAAAGCTTTAGGTAGACCACACCACAAAAATTAGTGGTCATTGAACTCCTGCCATTACAAGATTCTAGAGTCCACCCTAATGTTTATTAACCATTCAACCTATTGATAATGCTATATAGATATTTCTAAAAGCAATAAACTAGTATAAACGGGGCAATTTGGGTTGGGCAGAACGGGTCGGGTATACACAGGCCGGGTTACTGGTCGGGTCGGGCGGGTTTGGCATGTACCCTAAACCGTACCTAAATTAAAAACGGTCCAGCTGCATCTACTCGGACCAGGCCTTTTTCTCAGCCGGGTCAAGACGGATCGGGTTTCTACCGGGTCAGGTTGGGCGGGTTGGGCGAGTTAACGAGGCAGATGTGCAGCCCTAGTTGTCAATGGGTGGGGCCGTCCCAATAGGCCCTCCACTAGTCCATCAGCCTAGGATAGGGTCAAATTTTAGGCCCCTGGCTCAGTTATTTTCAGCTATACAAACAAAATGCTTGTCCCTAGACTGGGCTTAATTAATTGCCTCAGTTTGGGTCTGTAAGGCCCAGCCCACCTACCCCCACCACTGAGATCCCTTGTAGAACTTATTTCTGATTAAGTGACACTTGTTAAAATTGAAGATGGCTCATCTAGTGATCCAACATTGTCAGGTGGTGTCCCAATAATTAGACAGTTCAGATGATTGTAGATGAGCCATCAGAGAACTTTTTCTCTATTACTGGATCAACCCTCTTCTAATTGTTCAATTATTGTTGATATAATAATTGAACAGAATATGCTTAAATTATCCTTAATTATCCTTAGTTTTTAATATCAAGTGTTTTACTATCCTTAATTATCCTTAATTATCTTAAAAGATAATCAAGTGTTTTAAGGATATCCTTAATTCATCTTAAAGGATTTCCTTAATTCATCTAAGGATAATCAAGTGTTTTTAATATGCTCGTTGATTAGTTTTACGATAATCAAGTGTTTTAAGGATATCCTTAATTCATCTTAATTATCCTTAGTTTTTAATATCAAGTGTTTTACTATCCTTAATTATCCTTAGTTTTTTAATATGCTCATTTTGGCGGTGGGGGTCATCTCAAATGTTTTTCTAAATACCCTATGTGACATGTGTGCCACAAATATGGGTGTGTGCAGTACTACAAAACATCCATTGCTAAGTAATTAATGATTACACCAACCTGTGAGGGTAGTTAATGATGCGCGCAGAGTACATGGGGCCTCATATTAGGGAGTGACCCTCCAGGACCCAAGTCCGTGCTGGAAAAGATCTGTGGGCCCCACCATAACATATGTGTTTTATCCACGCTGTCCATAGCCATTTTGCCAACTCATTTCAGGGCATGATCCCCAAAACGAGGAATCTTTGGTGGACCACACCACAGGAAACAGTGGTGATTGAATGCACATCATTAAAAACTTCCTAAGACCCATTGTAATCTTTATTTGCCATGTAACATGTTAATTAGGTCACATGTACCTGGATGGAGGGAAGACACAAATATCTACTTGATACAAAACTTTTGTAGCCCCAGTAAGTTTTTAATGGTGGGTGTTTAATCATGGTCCACCTGAAATTTGGATCTACCTCAATATTTTTGGGCTCATGCCCTAAAATGAGCTGGAAAAATGGATAGACGGTGTGGATAAAACACATACCTTGGTGGGCCCACAAAGCTTTTCCAACACTCGGATGAATCATACAAAATAATGTACGCCTAGAACCCATGCGAGAACTGAGCTTGTTTCAATTAGATGGGCTATACGGTTTAAATCTCCTTCCCTAAAAACCAAGCCTTTACCCTAAGATAAGTCATACAAAATAATGTACGGTTGTTATCTATATATTTTAGCCTACTTTAGGAGTGAATTGAATATGCATTGTGTTTACGCTTGACTAACATAGCCCAAACCAATGAGTGAGATGGCACCAAGGGTTGGTACACTCGTACAAAAGCGGAGAAACAAACATACTCACAACTAAAGAAGATTTTGCAAACACCTACCAACTGAGGACATGAAATGAGAGTTCCTACAACATCTCCTCTGACAACCCCTCCACCCCCGAGATGAGTCATTAACGTTCACTTTGACCCAACCAATCTCTAGCTTTGCCCACCTAATCGCAAAGAAGCAAATACACCGAGAAGGGAGGCGATAAACACTTATGGCCCGTTTGGCACCATGGATTTGAGGAGAAGTGAGGACAAATCAGTTGCTTTATTCTGTTTGGCATGCTGGATTTGATGAGAAGTGGATTTGAGTGGAATCCAAGAGAATTCAAAAAGGCACTTTTACCTCTTTTTCAAATCCTCTAAAAAAGGTGGGATTTGAGGAGAAATTCTCTCCCAAAGTGGGACCCAACGTAATGTGTCTCTAACTATGGGACCCAACATGATGTATATTTTCCATCTAACTTGTTGATAAGGTCATAAAGACATGGATGAAGGGACCACAAAAATATCAGTTTAATCCAAAACTTTTGTGCATCATAAAGGTCTCGCTCTCCACTTTTTTCTTGTTTTACGGTCCACTTCATACGTGGATGTGGTTTATTTTTTGGATATTGGCATAAAATGATATGTAAAAATGGATGAACGTCATGGATTTAAAAATCGAGGCTAATGCGGTGGGCATACGGTGGGATTAAAATTTACACCATTCATTCCCTCATGTATGATTTCTCTCCAAATCTTGGTTGCGAAACAGAAAATCTGAAATTGATAAGAATTGGAATTGCTGAGAATTCATATCATGGAATCCACTTCTCCTCACTTCTCCTCAAATCCATGGTGCCAAACGGGCCATTAAAGATGGCAAGGGAAACTTCCTAGACAACCTCAAATCTGAAGGCAGCGGTAGGGACAAACTGAGCCTACATATCCAGGAAAGAATTATAGACACCATCCTTCCGTGGTCAATGAGGGAACCTTCAAACCTACTCCCTTTTCACTCAATCTAAAGATCACAGAAGATCAACGAGGAGAGCAACCCAAGAAACACCAAGAAGCAATTAGAGGAGACCGCACGGGAAGCCATCGTCCAACATTGAGCAGCCCTCCCTACCGAAGACAACAGATTCGACAAAAAAGAGATGTCAAAGAAGGGACCAAAATACGCCCATACCTTCAAAGCGACGGTGTCATAAGAGGAGATGGTGTAGTGTTTCACCTGACCGAGATGACTGCTAGTCCCTTCCCCCTTCACAGCAATCACACTTAGACACTAAGCTTACTCCTCTAGCTTGTACCCTACAGTCAACCGGGACAGCCCTCATGAGAATCTTCCAAGAGAAGATGGTTATTTTGGGCGAAAGGTTAGCGTGCCATACCCACTTAGCCCATGCTTTCCGCAGCCCTGCTTCCCTGCACACGCGCCACACTGAATTCATTGTGAACTCCTTGGAGGCAGCAAGCAACCAAATGCATCTGTCCTGCTTGGAGGAGGTATAGAAACCTTCCTCCCTTAGAAACTCCAAAACATGGTGAGGGAGGAACTGATGGAGCTGAAAGATCTAACGGAGGCCATAGGGCCTAACCACATCCATGATAGCAAGACCCCAAAACAAAATTGGAACTTGGCTTAAGGAATGCTCCAAAAAGAGGCCCTAGACCAGACCAATCCTACATCTAGAAGTTCCCATTTCCTTGCCCCACTTGCCGTTCACTTACAAATCCATCAATAGGATAATCTTGGAGATCGATTTGCAGAAGGGCGAGAGAGTAGTACTATGCATGCATAAAAGCAGCCCAGATGCTCAAACTATTGCTGAATTTGACCGACCATGCAAGCTTCATCTGATGCCTTCTCATCACCTCCCTAAGGTTCTTTATCCCTAGCCCACCCTCGCTTTTAGGCCTCACAACTCGCTTTCAACTTACCCAATGAAACTTTCTCCTCCCAGCATCCCAACCCCAAAAGAAATCCAAGAAAGACTTCTCCAACAAGGCAAGGACCTGCGCCAGGACATCGACCGCTGCCATGGTATGAACGGGAATACTCGCTGCCATGGTATCAAGTGGAATCCTTATGTAAATAAGGATCATTCTCCAATACTAAAAAATACGGGGCCAAAAGAAATATCCAATTGCATGATTTATTGAAGTACTTGGCAATCCAAACATGCCCTAAACAAACACCTAAAAATGATAATGATAGCTCATTTACTTTGCATTTCATAGAAACCAGAAAACCAAATAAGCCTTAAATAAATAAGATGATTATCATACAATTGAGAATGAACAAATCTATTAATTTTATTTACACAATTAAGTGCCTAAATAAAAAAAGTGTCGGCAAATTAGAGGGTATAATTTTTAAAAGGGTTCACCCTAAGTACACCCACTGTTATGTGAGAACATTGCAATACCATTGCTTTTCAAAACATTATTTTTCTGCATTGAAGGGTATTGTTTGTCTTTTTATCATATGAAAATACTCATAATCACCTTTTTTTAGTTTTCTATACACATGTACATTCTTTTATCTCTACTCTTTGGCAAACTCTCGGGCAGAAATCTCCCATCTCAGAAAAATGGATTATTCTTATTCTTTTGACCTATGATGTTGAATTGGGCTTGTTAGGAAAGAAAATGAAAGAAAATTAAATTAAAAATTACAAATATTCAACTTTTAAGAGATGGGTTCTTTTTTTTTTAAATATTTTATTTAGGTAGGTCTTTTGTTAAAAAAAAAAAAACTTCACTCTTAGGAGACGGGCTCTTCTTCTTTCTATAAAGATTATGATCAAATAAGTCTTCTCGAAAAGGAACTATTATGAGAAGATGAGAGATAAAAAAAACTCTACTTTTAGATGATAAATTGTTTTTTTCTTTAAAAAATTTGGCTAAGATGACCTTTTGCCAAGAGTTGGACTTTGGGTCCATTTTTTATCGGTTAAAAAGTATCCAAATAAAATGATTCCAAAGTCATTCAAAAGTTTGTCAAATTATTTTTCCAGTGAGACCAAAATTGCCATGATCTAACCTACATTGGGAAAATTATTGAGTGTTTTCGTGTGACCATGATGTATTGCCCAAACCTCAATTATTGTTTTAGACTCACTTTTAAAATGTCAAATACTCTCTAAATGATCAAATGATTCCATATTCATTTGAAAGATAGTCAAATTATATTTCTAAAGAGCATAAGATCACCCTGATCCGACTTGTAACGAATGAGTTATGATTGTTTCTATAAGACTGTTTAATGCATAGTCCAAATTGCAATCCGAGCATTGTTCAAATTATGATGAGGACTTTAAGCCATTTTAAAAGGTCAAATGGTCTCCAAATGATTTGATTCTAAAGACATTTGAAAGTTCGTTGAATTATCTTTCCAACAAGTATATATAAGATCACTTTGATCTGACCTATAATAAGGGAGTTATAACAATTTTCATAGGACTATGCAATGCATTGTCCAAAATTATAATTTAAAGTTTATATCCACTTTTGACAAGTCAAATAGTCTCCAAATGATTCAATTCTAAAGTCATTTGAAATTTCATCAAATTCTTTTCAAGGAGTATAAGATCACCCAAATCCAACCTATAACGAGTGTATTATAATCGTTTCCATGGGACCTCGTGATGTATGGAAGCAGATTACGTCCTACCCCCACCTAAACAATAATTTGTCCGGGCAGGGCTCTGTGGGGCCATTGTGATGTAACAGTTTTATCCTCGCCATACATCCATATATTTAAATCATTTTAACGTATGAACCCAAAAATGAGGTAGAACCAAGGCTTAAGTGGACCAAAAAGTGGGTATTGAACTCCCACGATTAAAAAAAATTTACGAGCTGTAGAAGTTTTAGATCAAGTTGATAATTATGTTTTCACTTCATCCAAGTCTACATGACCTTATGAATAGGTGGTTGGTAAAACAACACTTCATCCAGGTCTACATGACCTGGTTGGTTGGTAAAATAACATCACAGTGGCCCCTGAAAAGGTTTCAATGGTAGGTGTCATTATCACAATTACTTCCTTTAGTGTAGTCCACTTGAGCCTTGGACCTGCCTCATTTTTTGGCTCATGCCTTAAAATGATATGAGTAAAGGGGTGGACGGCGTGGATAAAAACGTTACATGATGATAGGGCCCAACAGGGAAGTGGATTATGTAGTGAGTAACTCAGTACACTAAGCGCACTGAGTAAACTCTGTGGGGCCCACTGTGATTTAAGTATTTTATACACTCTGTCTATCCATCTTGACAAATAATTTTAGGGCTAGATCCCAAAAATGAAGCATCTCATAAGCTCAAGTTGACCACACCATAGGAAAAGTGTGAACCGGATGTCTACCATTGAAAAATTCTTGGGGGCCACAGAAGTTTTGGATCAAGCTGATATTTATATTTTTCCCTTCATAGATGCCTATGTGATCTTCTGAACAGGTTGGATGAAAAATAAACATCATTGTGGGGCCTAGGAAGGTTTCAAGGGTGGAAATCATTATTCCCACCATTTCCAGTGGCATGGTCCACTTGAGATTTGGATATGCTTCAATTTTAGGCTCATCCCCTAAAATGATATGAAAAAAGGATGGACGACGTGGATAAACCACATACATTCATGGTGGGCCCAACACAGTTTACTCAGTACAATAAGAGCGTGCTGAGTAACTCAATACACAATCCAATTTAGCCCAAGAGAGCCCTACTGGACGAAAACTGGAGACTATTTGAACGGCATGGATGTGAAGATGTCTAAATTATGACCGTTACATCATGGATGCCCGTTACATCATGAAGATGTCCAGGCACTATTAATTGAAGATGCCCATACAAATGATATGAAAATTGTGATTTGAGTGCCATGGATGTGAAGCACATCCATAAGGTGGATCCACCATTTCGGATCCTCCCAAGCCGCGTCCATTACTTGAAGGAAGTGGACTGCATAGGTGTATTGACTAAACTTTATAAGGTCCACCATGTTTTATGTATTTTATCTACTCCATCCATCCGTTTTACCAGATGATTTTAGGGCTTGTACCCAAAAACTGAAGTACATCTAAACCTCAAGTGGACCAAAAAATAGGAAACAATGTGAATTAAATATACACTGTTGAAAAATTCTTTGGGGCCACAGAAGTTTTGGATCAAGCTCACTACGTGAAAAAGCGCTAAATTCGACTCCGTCATTCGACGGTCCTGAGCCGTCGAATATAACGCGCGAAAAACTTCGACGGTCCAAACCCGTCGAATTAAGGACATGAAATTCGACTGTTAGTGACAGTCGAAATTAACGCTAGAAAAAATTCGACGGTCCAAAGACGTCGAATTTAGGACGTGAAATTCGACTGTTAGTGACAGTCGAATTAACGCGTGAAAAAATTCGACGGTTCAGAATCGTCGAATTTACGACCTAAAATTCGACTGGTACTGACAGTCGAATTATCTCAGTCGAATTTAACACGCGAAAAAATTCGACGGTCCAAAGACGTCGAATTTAGGACATTAAATTCGACGGTTAAGGACCGTCGAATTAACACAGTCGGAAATTAGAGCCCGAAAATTTTCGTTTACGCGTGAAAAAATTCGACGGTCTAAAGCCGTCAATTATAGCGCCTTTAAAACGTCAACGGTCTAGAACCGTCGAATTCTTGAAAATCCAACATTAAAAAAAATTATGTTTTAAAAAAAAAGTAGCTAACGTTTTTATAAAGAAAACTAGGATTTTGAAAAAAGAAAATGGGCGATATTTGAGAAAAATTGAGATTTAAAAAATCACTGGGGTTTTGACACAAAAATTAATATTTTGTATAAGAAAATTAAATATTTTAAAAAATTTTGATTTTGAGAAAAGAAAAAGTTTAGAAGTTTGGAAATTATTTGGCAGTGTTTGGAAAAAAAATTGATTTTGAAAAAAACAATTGAAATTTAAAAAAAAACATTTTAAAAAATTACATCTTGAAAAAATTGATATGTTTGAATAGAATTGATAAATTTGAAAAAAAATGTTTTATGATAAGTTTGAAAAAGTTTAAAAGTTTGGAAAAAAAAAAACAATTTAGATTTTAAAAAAGACTGAGATTTTGAAGAAAAAAAATTGACCTTTTTAACAAAATTGAAATGTTTGAAAAATAATATTTAAAAATATTTTTTTGAGATTGAAAAAAATTAAGAAATTTGAAATGAGTGGACAAAATTTACTAGTGGACATTTATTGAATGGTTGAAAATAAAAAATTACAGTCATTGAGTTTATCATATTGGTTTATGCATGCCCACAAGTTAATTCACTTGTACAAAAAAAATGAGGGCCTAAGTATAATGATGTGTAATTACAAGAATAACTTATAATGATGAGATTGATTAAATTCTATAATCAGGTAATCGTAAAGTTGATCTGAACGGTCAAATATATTTGGAACGTGCTGAATAGGTTATAGAATAAAATTCAGCCCAATCTAACATGTAACGAATTAGATCCGTCCAAAACACTCTTTAAATGGGCACGATTAGTTTGTCTAGATCTAGACAGATTTTGGACAATCTGATCGGTCAAGATTGAATAGTAAATGACTTCAGACGTTTAGATTAAATTTTAGTCAAATCTAACTGTTGGATTGCAAGATATGACCCATCATATTGTTGATCAATTTTGTCCGCCTAATATCTTTCTCATTCGAAATCCGATCAAGGTGAGTAGTGACTAGTCAAATCGAAGATATTGATGAGTAGAATAAAGTAATTACTGGATCAAAATTCTAAATTGATCCAAATGTTTTGTTCAAAATTGCATTGGGACTTGCTGACCTCATGAAAATCCAAGAAATGTGCAGTCATTGGACCTAAACTCTAATTTAGTTGTTGAGATTTAGATTTTAAGTCTTGAGATTTGGTATGGCATCATAAAATGATATTTAAGAATAGATGAACGGGATATAATATACATAAAATATTTCAACTTGGTACTCACACTGTTAAAGTAGTGTGCATGGATTGGCTAGTGACCCTAACTAGCCACTAGTTAGTACTGATCGGTGCTTTATGGGCCCTACCATGATGTATGTGTTTTTATCCACACCATCCATACATTTTTTCAAATTATTTTATGGTATGAGCCCAAAATTGAGATAGATCCAAATCTAAAGTGGACCACATCATAAGAAATAATGGTAATTTAGTGCCTCACCATTAAAAATTCCAAATTGCCTGTCTCAAGTGTACCATTTTATGGTTCCACCATAATGTATGTGTTTCATTCACGCCATCTATACATTTTCCCAGATCATTTTATGGTATGAGTCCAAATCTCAAGTAGATCTAAATCTCGATTAGATGGACCCAATCACAAGAAACAATGTTAATTAAATGTCCACCATTAAAAGCTTCTTCAGGGCCACGGAAGTTTTGGATGAAGCTGATATTTGGACTTTTGCCCTATTTAAGAGGTTGGATGTCAAATAAACATTACGGTAGGCCCTATGAGGTTTTCAATAGTGGACATTCAATCACTAATGTTTTCTCTTGGTGGTCCACTAGTGGGTGTACGTTACCGGCCCCTACCTTCATGTATTTTTTGTATATCCCTGTCCATAATTTGTTTTTCTATATAAGTTTAGGACGTGATCCAAAATGATAAGAAGATCCAAATCTCAAGTGGACCATACCAACAGAAATTAGAGTGATGAATAATCATTAAAAACATTTTGTAGACCACAAAAGTTATAGATCAAGCTCATCTTTAAATTTTCGCTTCATCTAGACCTTATTTACATTATCAAGAGATTGGATTGCAAATAAACTTTACCAAAACCTTACAATGGGGCTCATTTGAATTTTTAATGGTGTGGCACTCAATCAGAACTCTTTCTAGTGGTATGGTCCACTTGATATTTGGATTTTCAAGATAAGAATGGTTAGAGGTTAGATGATTCTGGCGACGGTCCACATTCAATTGAAAAGAGGTAATGAGTTATATGCAAAATTGTTAATCTTTGCTATCTATCTAAGGTATAACGGTCTGGTCACCATCTGCACATCTACAGTGTGCGAAGCAAATAGCGTGTTTCTTTTCTTTTTCTTTTTTAATTCTTTTTTCGCATAAATTGGAGAGTTTAATTTGAATTACTCCAATGCCACGAATCCGGTTTCCAAGTAATTTGTGAGTAACTGTATCATCCACCACTCTGCCGGAGTATCAAAATCACTCTTTGTTAATAGTATAACCATCTTTCCTTCTCCCTCTCAAAATCGGAAGCGGATTGCGTATTGAGTGCGTGCGGAGTAAACTCTGTGGGCCCATAGTGATTTATGCATGTATTTTATCCACTCCGTCCATCCATCTTAACAGAAAATTTTAGGTACCAAAAAATGAAGCATATCAAAATCTAGAGTGGAGGAGGAGATTAGATGTTACTGGTATAATACATTATTGAGTGTTGCCCTGCCCGTGAGGCCCACCTTGATGTATGTGTTGTATGTCCTCACCCTTTCTTAGTTTTTCTAGCTATGTCAAAGCATGGTCCCAAAAATACTTGTGTTTTAGATCAAATGCCCACCATTAAGAACTTTTCGAGAGGTACAACAGTTTTAGATCAAATACTTTGTTTTCCTTCACTAAGGCCGTGTGGCTTTATCAATAGTTTTTGTGGTCTAGTTGAGATTTGGATATGCTTCATGCTAAAAAAACGGAGTGGAAGACCTGATGGACAACATGGATAGACAACACATACATCAAGCTGGGCCCCACAGTTATGGCAACGCCTACAAAAATGTTACCCAAGTCACACCTAATC
>PVNU02003554.1:0-46038 GCA_003013855.2 Liriodendron chinense | reverse complement strand
TAATA
Organism: Liriodendron chinense; assembly: GCA_003013855.2. NCBI lineage: Eukaryota > Viridiplantae > Streptophyta > Magnoliopsida > Magnoliales > Magnoliaceae > Liriodendron > Liriodendron chinense. The sequence goes on along the minus strand of PVNU02003554.1, from coordinate 46,033 downwards.
GTCGGATTTTATCCAAATCATTTGGATTGATGTCTACGTTAATTGGAATCCACCCATTGACTCCCATTCTTGATGCAACCAAATCCTTTTCATGTGCTATCAAGCATAGGTCCTTTGATCACTCGTGTGAGCCACACACAATCACATGAGCATGGTAGCTTTTAAGATCTTAGTTGATTTTTTTTCAAGTCATGTAATGATAAGAATAGCCAGCTAACATAAGAAAGGTGGGTAATTTTGTTTTTCCTCTTATTAGGGCATCTCTTTATTAAGCCTAAATAAAAGGCCTTAGTTGGACTAGCGGTATTATGTTGATGCTTAGAAAAATAAAAGGTTGGCTTTCTTTTTATGCTTTTGCTTTGGAAGAAGACAAGAGAGGGAGCATATTGTGATATCTAGTTCTTAATTAGAGGATTGTTGGGTTCACCCCACAACCTTTGTTTCTTTTTCTTTGATCCATTTGCACCTGTAGTTGCATTGATTCTTCATTTCTGACATGTCATCAAGAGGAGGATTCCCTGTGCTTCATATGATTCTTTGTATACAGGTTCCCATCCATATCATGATTGTCCTTAGCCATCATGATGATGAAGGCAGAGACATTGCAAATACTAATCATGCTTGAAAAAGTAGAGTACAATGAAAAGCTCTAAAACATCATTGATCATCAATGTCAAAAAAAAAAAAAAAATCATGTTCACTTCTCTCAGTCCGTTGAATCAGAAGATTCAAAAAGAGACGTGCTTGAAAGTGTTACGATACACGATGATAAACATGAAGAATCAATGGCGGGATTAACAAAAAGGGTGATGTGACCAACTTCTAAGGAGATTTTTAAATTTGACATGTCCCAACAATGATAAGAGCACATAGATCGAAGAATCATAACTAGGTGGAAGACACAGAGAAGTCTGGAAGTGATTGAGAGCAAGGAAAGACGTTACAGTCGACAATCCTGATTGTAAGACCAGCAAATACGCTATAAAAGAAATAGAGAAGCTGACTCCCAAAATGTGGAAAATAACAAAGACTTGAAACCGAAGCCTCATCATCTACAACGCCATCTCATGACAGCGATATCGAGAAGATTACATTGGCCTCCATCATCAACTCTTATCAACAGCCTGCCAAAGGAGCAAGAGAAAGGTGGATCGCAACAATGTACCTACACAAGTTCAAAACTCGAGGACAAGTTTTTTTTTCCCCTACCTGGAATTTGATTGTAGCCATGATCGAAGGCTAAGATTACGTAAGAGACCCCACAACCGGATCAGTCCAGCATAAAGACCACACCCGCTAGTGGTAGTGGGCCATGATGATATTAGCTCAATTTTTAGCTGCCATTTTTGTGTTTGATAAACATAGGTTAATTAGGATCTATTAGGGCTTGCTTAGTGGTTAGGTTAGGGTTTGTTGAATGGCTAAGTTAGCTTAAAGTTAAAGTAAACCTCCTTTTTAAATAAGTTCTATTAGTGGAGGTGTTTTCAATGTTCAACTATTGATAAAGGAAAATGAAGAGAAGACGTTATTCCTTTTGAAACATAAGAGAAGACATTATTCTCCTTATTGAGAAAAGAGAGACATAAGATTTTTCTCCCCCTCTTTCCCTCATATCAAAATCATAGATCCATCTACATTATACATGCAAAGCATTTTACAGCAAACTTAGTGAACATCTTATAACCTGATCAAACGAGAATCTGCCACTTAGGGTGGGCTCTCAGAATACTGACCATGCTGGCAGAGCTTCGCGAGTTGTAGCTAAAATCGAATGAGTTTCCAGATGGCCCACGGGAAACAGCAATTGGTAAAATACTCTCTGGCGGGACAATATGATTGCATGAGAAGAAATGAAACTGGTCGGGTGGTAAACACGGGAAGAGTCGTTCCTTTGTCTCCTCTATGGGCTGCAGAGTTCCCCCTGCAAGTACAACAGCATGCGCTTGATCCACAATCTGTAGAAAGTTCACATGTAAGATATGGATTACAAAGTGTTGTCACTGAAGCATGAGGGGCATAGCACATTATGCAGGTTAGATTAAGCATTTCATTTACAAACCTCAGAAAATATCTTCTCTCCAGCAAGCATAACATATTTCAGGTATCCTTCTTCTTGTTGCCCGGAGCATGTGGGTGTTGGCCTTGAAATTATCACTCTTCCATCACTATCATTATTGGTCAGTGAAAGCAAGAAATCAACCAAAGACTGAAATCCCAATAGACTACTTCCTTCGATGCTACTGTTTCCGCCATTGTCAAGCACAGAACCTATTTGCAAACTGACCAGTTTTGCTCCATATCCACTGACCTGAGAAACCAATTATTTCATGAGCTCATATCAGGTGAAAGTTATGGATGCATTGAGTTCAGTAGCAACAATCAGCATACCTTGTGGACAATGTTGCTTTCCTTTATATATATAACCAATTTAACCATGTTTATGTTGTCAATATCAAGGGAAAATAAGAAATCATTTATGGCCATCGAACTACCATGGACGCTTTTCTCTCCAGAGGGTTCTTCAGCACAACAAGGTCTAACAGAGCCAGCACCCTTGTCTCCAAGTAAAAGACAAAGAAAAGCCCGAGTTATAACCATCAGAGTTTGGATGTATCGCAGATTTGCAGCTCCCAACTGACTCCGGAACCTATCAAGGTATGCCTCTAGGTGGGAATGCACCTGCTCAAGCTGGGAAATGGAAAGCTCAAATAGTGACCAAGCTGTAATGATCTCACTTCATCATCAAGTTACTTGTTCAAACTTCAAACCAGCTGAAGGGGAATCAACCTCTCAGTTTCCAAGCTTGACTCAACCAAGTCAGTGGAATACTCACCAATTTATGAAGAAGAACAATCAGGTGCTGATGGATCAGGCGTGAAGTCTCCCAATGCGCCCATTCCATGCAAATGGGGCCCATGGTTCAGTTATCCACATCATTGATCTGATTATGAGCCCCAATTTGGATAGGGGATGCCACAAAAACCCTCAAGACTGGAAGTTCCTAGAGATCCATCTTTCACCTTTTTCCAGATTGTTTGGTATTTTTCCTTAACAATCTATTTGTGGAATACTATTCAAAGGACAGGACCTTAGAATCTGGGAGACTTTCTGGGTATTGCCTATCTATGGTGGGGCACATCATATCAATGATCTGAATCACCAAACCTTAAATCCTACTTGTACAAAATGACACACCAGGAGACTCATATCCTGATGCATTAGAATCCAACAACTCTTTTATTTAAGTATCCAGTGAATTGGTAATTAACTCAGCTGATTCTTCAGAAAACTGGAATTTGGACCAGGTGCTTGGAGCCCAGATAAACTCACTTGGCACAACCACGCCCAAAGTCAACCAGTGAGCTCACAAACGTCAAAGATAATAACTTGTGAGAATTCGATAAGGATTCATGTTACCTGTGAGAGTGTTACTTTTGTGTTGTACATATTAGTGAGGGAGTCAGCTAGATTGTGGGCTTCATCTATAATCACAACGCTGTTTTTCAAATTTAGACCGAGCGATTCACGAGCAGATTTCAAGAGAAGAGACTGGTATGGAAGGACCACAAGATCAGCTGTTGGGACCATGCTCCGTGAGCCATAGTATGGACAGGTTCCAATCTTCTTCCCAAGCTGCACAAGATCCTCCATGTCCAAGGCCCCATGCTGGCAGGCCTCATTCCTAAATTGCTTCTGTAGCTTTTGCTTACAAAGCATTGGGCATCCAGAAGAAGATTTGGTCCGACGTATTCTTCCTGCATCACCCTGGATCTGCATGGTGCCACTACCACATCTGAGAAAAGCACATCATGTGCCTCAGCAATAAGATTATTTTTACTAAAAGGATCAACTACAGTTGCATGAAGCGCCAAGCAAAGCGACAACGATTACTGATGCAGGAGTGGGGAAGCATCCATTTGTATACTTAAGCAAATATAAACAGCTAGGCAGTGGGATCAGGAATGTGATTCACCTAGTTACAAGGATAGTGGGCCTAAGGTATCAAATGAAATATGATAAAAGAAAAGCAACTTATTTTAGTAGACATAACATCTGCTACGATTAGCGGATCCATTAAATTTGAAAGTAGTATTGAGCAAGAATAAGATCATTAATTGCTGCTATACTCGGCAATTAAAACCTTAATGTCTTAAAGTTGGTATGTAAAAATAACACCTGTTAATGTTGTACCAAAACATGGAGTGGGAATGTGGGATGGCAAAGGTACAGCCTGGTACCAAATTTACACTTAAAATTGAAGTGCCAGATATGGGCAGGGCACCCTTTTAAAGTGCCCGGATAACATAGATATGGTGCCTCAACACTTCTTTCAAGGAACACAAAGATGAGTTTACAGTACAAAATGGCGAATCTATTAGGTAGCACTAGCAACCAATAACTCAATCAAGTAGCCAGAAAACCCACTCAGCAGAGTAGACCCAATCTTTATGCAGGTGACCAGATCAATTGACAACAAGAAATTTGATCGGCTACTCATAAAAAAATCAATTAAGTACTCAAAAATATTGGATTATGAAGTGTCCTTTTTGAATTTTCCCAAATCAAGTATTTGAATGAACGTTGAGTTGATTTGGACTTGGGTCCTCACCAAGTTGTAGCCAAAATGCTCTAGTGACTTGGATAAAGATGGGGCACAAGGACTAAAAAATCATTACTTGAATAGTGCATGCTAGTTCCCTCTTTATTAAGCTAAAGACAAGTGTAAATAGGCTATGTGGAGAACTACATGAAAGAAAACGAAACATGATCAAAAGAAACACTGCAGACGAGATAGTAGACATTTCTAGAAACAACAAGATATTCCTCGTCAAAATCCATCAAGAAAAGGGTAGATGATTTTGAAAGGATAGAGATATAGCACACGCCTATTTTGTGAAATATGCTGATTCTGTTTGCAGAAATCAATTTCAATAGGAGAAGCAAAATCCAGTAAACATATATTAGGGCAGTGAAGTCTGCTTTGATATGATTTGGTCCTTATAAGTTATATGTTCAGGTCATTTGGGTACGTGCACAGCAGTTCTGTTGGGGTGGTGTCTTTCCCTCTCAAAGGCATTGGTTCTTCTGGCTCTTTGCTGGTGGCTACATCATTTCCATCACTTTCATCCAGTTCTCTAGTAATTAAGGAAAAGGTTGACAGCTGCCATTTAGTTAGGGATAACTGTAATCTACTGTGGAAGGTGGTGGAAATCTTGTACAGATTTCTAGACTATTCATCACAGGGTAGTTTGCTTCTCATAAACAAGAACCAAATCCAATGTTGATGAACTGTCCAGCCAGTGGCATCATTATCAGATCCCATAGTCTAGTACTGATTTTTCCTGTTTTTTTTCCTTCAAGCGTGTTCTATTTGCCCCTTTTAGATTCTTTTGAAGAAAATATTCTGTAACTTGCAATCCATCCACTGCTTCAGAAATGAAAAGAACTAATAGCAATATAGCACACAAGCCTACTAACATGAACTCATCAAGTGCATTCAGGGCTCACACATGCCAACATGGGACTCCTGTGCAATATCCAAGCCATCTGAAAGAGTGATCCGCTCATACATGTATAAAAAGAAATCGAATCTTAGAAATAAAACCATGGTGGTCCACATTAAAAAGTACCACCAGATCAACAGAACAGACTGATTTTTGGATCAGGGAATATACATGGTGGAGCCCACCGTATGAACAGATTGTTGCGCAGCACGCCAACAACGCCGGTGAACCGAGATCCAATCTCCGGTCTCACCCACAAACGATAAACAGGAAGAAATATAATCTAGAAGAGTAATTCAAAACAAACTAACAAACCACAAGACAGATTTTACGTGGAAAAACCCCAAACAAGGGTAAAAAACCACGGTGTAAACTTCCACTATAAAGAAGACAAAGTTACAAGCAATACACTTACCTTCCCGGTGCTCCCATGCACAGAGATGGCCCTTTTTGCTAACCTTTCGCCTCTTTCTCACCTTGGACGTATAGAAACCCTAATCCCATAGCCTAATCCCGATTTATACCCCTTTATATAGTAAACCCCGAAGATAGAACAAAAAATAGGAAAGCCCGCAGTTAACCCCGCGGCCGGTCGGGCACCCACCCAATGCAAAAAACATCCAGCGAGAATCGGGACAAATTTCCCGAATATCGAGCGCCCGGTCCACTTGACCGTCGGGCCCCTGACTGTTCCCAGGAACAGTCCAGAGACATCCTGTCTGTAATACATGAATATCGGGCGCCCGACCACCTCCTGGTCAGCATTCCAGTGTGAATGGCTCCACACCCAACACAGATTGCATGTTGTAGAGGGTGCCAGTTTGCCACATTGACACGCATGGCTGCAAGTGCAAGTCCTGTTCATATTTTTGAAAAGCATATGTGCAGCCTAGGATGCTTATGTTTGAAAACAATTCACTACAATAATTCTCAAAAATGCAGTCCTGAATACATGCATGCAGATGTACCATGTTACTTATTCATAGCTAAAAAGTAAAAACATTGTATTTGTCATTTGTACTCTTGTAACCAAGGAATTATTAGAAAACAATAAAAAGAAAGGCCGGGAATGAAAGCAAATGATTCAGTGCAGGACCTTGATTTTAGAGTTCTTTTGGTTCTTATTCTTCTGAAGCTCCAAACACCGCTCATTGATCCGCGTTGAATTTCCTAGCTTCAGAATCTCTGACATGAATAAAGAGATGGTACTTTCAGCAATGATATAAAACTGAAGCCGAGCTTTTCAAGTACACTATCGAGTGTTCGGACATTGTACAATGGACAAATTCTTTCAAAGGGACATTATCCACATGACAAACTGCACCAAAAGTTAACAGTCAGTAAATCCTATCACCATCCAATTAAGATTAAATGATGATGAAAGGAGGGCCACCGACTCGATCGCACCGCCTCCCAAAAGAGTCAAATCAAATGGGGCAACTTCCAATCCGCCTCACCCATAGAAAAGTTTCAATGAGGATGTTCCAAATGTGATCGTTCCACTTTCCCAAACTGCAAACCAATTGCATATGGTGAAACAAGTGTAAGTATGCTCCAGTGAATTGTGTTACTGTTATATCAGAATTGAACTGTTACAAGAAGCAGGCCCCATACGACTTCATCACCTCGCAATGTCATTGAAAGTTGGGTCTACCATCCACTTCAAATCACCACCAGATTGCACCGTCGGTAAACCTCCACTAAGGATGTCTTACACTAAATCATTCCCCCTTTTTTTCTTGTCGAGAATTATATGATACACAAGCCGCATCTATGCACAATACACGCAGGTTTTCAGTTTCAACAAGTGGAGCTCTTGGTTGGGTAATCGAGATCACTGGTACAGCCTGTCCCACCATGGATGGACAATGCCCCCAAAATATCTCGCCAATAACACAACGTTAACTTTCCAATATGTGGCCTACACACGGACAATTAAGAAGAGAAGTACAACGACCATCCACATTCAGCTGAAAATTTTCCAAGATTAGTTGCTAGATTGTCCAATATGTTGCATTTTTGTGCTATGGTCCACCACGGTCGGAAGAAACAGAATGATAGCCTGATTATCAAATCAGATGCCCCACCTTGTCCAAATTGAAAACCTGAACATACTGTTTAGAGATGTAGATCATACAATTGAAGACCTATAATATCGAATCATACAATTGAAAACCTGAATATACTGTTTAGAGATGCAAATTGAAAACCTAAAGTATCAAATCATATAATTCCTAATTCTTTTCAAACCATATGCAACTTCCACGCACCTCAAAAGCATCGAAACCAACCTGCATTGATACAGAAGTTCTTTCTGGAGCCCAGACACACTACCTTCATCTCCGAACCAAAAACCGTCCTCTTCAACTCCTTCACAAACTGTGTCAGCTGCGAATGCGTCCTGCTACAGAAGTAAACCTTCAAAATATCCCCGTCCCCTTCACCGCCACCATCATCATCCTCATAGTCATCATCATCGCTCGAACTAAAACAGCTGCGGCCAGCCTTCCTCTTCAGATCCCCACCATCCATCATCCCATCGTCTCCGCTCTCATATTCCTCCACCAAAAACTCCTCATCTCCCTCATCCAATCCCTCCACATCCTTTCTCTTCTCTTTCTCCTTCTTGCCAACGCCACAGCTTCCTCGAGATCTCCTCTCATCTAAATTCCCCGATTTAAACCCTTCTTTCCTCGTCTTCTTTATCTCGACCGCAGAAAAATCCCTCATCCAATCCGGCTCATCGTCCGATGGATCGCCTGAATTTTCTGCTGTGCCTTTTCTTGCGTTCTGATCAAGAGAACTTTTCGATCGCTGCCGCTGATCGACGGCCCACTGCAGAGCACTACATATGATGCTTAGAGTTTTGCCAGTACCTGTGAGAGGAACGGTAGAGAAATCTGATCCGTGGGATTGAAATCGGACGCTGGAGATGAACTAGGAGAGGGGTAGAGAGCGGATACCTGTTGGACTTTCGAGCATGGCGACTCCTCCCTTTTGTAAGGACTGGTACAGAGCGTTCATGAAATCTATTTGTATCGGGTACGGTTCGAATGGAAACGCCGGGAATTTCGGTTCCGGGTCTTCCTGTTTCCCTTCCATTCCTCTTCTTTCTGCTGCTGGTGCTGCTTCCTGCGGGATTTTCGCGCGCTCCTCAGGCCGTCTTTTTCCCGCGCTCGTTTAATGGAAAAAAAAAAATAGCTTTGATGCTCTGGCGGAGTGCGGTACTTCATACACATGCACTCCGTAACTGTGCACATGAAAATTTGTACAACTCTGCATCCTACCTTAGGTCCATTATAAACCAAAAATTAAGCATAAATTGCGTTCTGATTGTTTGATTGGTGTATGTTTAATGGACGGTTAGAATGAAAATTTGCCGGCTGTCCCAATTCGTTACAGAGAGGTAAGAATGGTTCGTTTTGGATGACAACCTATCTACAATGAGTCCCACGGGTTAAATGGTTTATTTCTTTGAATGTTGATGGCTGACGGCAATGCCATATATACGGTCAATCCAAACCATCCAAATATGGTCCAGCTGTGGATGGATTTGTCTGGTGAATATATTGATTGATTGATCCAAACCACCAAATTTAGAACCATCGAATGGTTTTTTTTTTTTTTTTTTAGAGTCATGCAACGCCCTGTTAGTTGCTCAACACACCCACACGCATAGGGTTAGTCACATGATGCACCCAGCCACTAGTGGGTTAGTGTTAGGGCTCTCAATGGGCCGGATTGGATCGGCTCCAAGTCCGTATATCTGTAGATGGATTCGGATCCAACTCGGATTCAATCCATATCCGATTCATTTATAAATTGTTAGATCAATTTCTCATCCAAAATTCATGTAACCATCAGATTTGGATCTAGGTCTGAATTCACCCCATTACAAATCTAAAAAATATATATGATATAAAATATATTATATTATATAATATATTTAATTTAGTAGACAAATTATGCAAATCCCACTATTTACTATGGTATGGTCGACATGGCCTAAAATAATTTGTAAAATGGATGGTCAGCGTGAATATAACATATAACATATACAGGAAGGTGACATATAACATATAACATATGTGAATATAACATATACATGAAGGTGACAATGAATCCGATTTTAATCGGATTTGGATCGAACTCAGATATGTTCCTGTGAATCCATATTCAGTCCGTTTAAGTAATTGGACCTATTTTAAGATTCAAATCCAGTCCATTTAATTAATCGGACCTATTTTAAGATCCAAATCTGCATTATATAGATTCAAAGCGAATCGAATCTCGGATCTGACCCACTCCATTGAGAGCCCTAGTTAGTGTGTCTCCTTAGCACTCCAACTTGAGACCTGCTGTTGAAACACCTGGGCATCTTCCAGCTGGGTTGGTTTTACTGAATCTCATCAGCTATCTAAATTCAATATACTATATAAGACGCCCAAGATGGTGCTATCAATGAGGATATGATGTAGGACGTTAATCAAGTATGTTCGTAATACAGATAGACTGAAAGAAGCTGAAAGAAAAATAGGCAAAATTTAGCATAGTTTGACTAGTCAATCTATCGACTCGACTGGTCGAAATCCCACCAGAAATTTCAGATTAGTTGTTGGACAATTTCTGCCTGTTTAGATAGGTCAAAATCCATTTAAAAGGGTTGAAAGTCCAGTTCGACAAGTTGACCGATGGTGTCGATGGGTCAAAATTCATATAATTTTCAGTTTTAATCTTTGGAGCTAGTTCGACCTGTTGAATTGATCGGTCAACAATCAATCGACAAATGACCGAAATTTGTGTATTGTCGAACAACCACTTTCTCTAAAAGCTCGAATTATTAGAGGATGGCGTATCAATGCATATCAATGGACTTTAACACTCCCCTGCACGTGCGGGGCGGAACTCCGCACGGGAACATATTAGGGCCCGTTTGGTTGGTATCTAGAAACCCGTTTCCAGCTTAAAATTTGGATTCCAGAAGAATTCGGTTTTAACTGGGGTGTTTGGTGGCAAGTTTCAGCCAAAGAGGATTCTGTCTGAAAACTTAAATTGAGTGAAACCGGGATTGGTGGAAACGGTGTGGGCGACCGTTTATACGGAAGAGAAAAGAGGCAGAAGTGAGCGTCACCACCTCCATGTATGCGTTGTACATCTATGTTGTATATAAACGACCCCCCGTGAGAGAATATATCACGGGTGGCATATTTGCTACTTTCAGGATTTGAACATAAGACCTTCCGCTTTGATACCATTTCAAACGATCACTTTCTCTAAAAACTCGAACTGTTAGATGATGGCGTATCAATGTATATCAAGGGACTTTAAGATGTGTTTTCTGATTTTCTTACCTTATTTGTTTAGAACTCTTAATTACATTTTAAAGTTTATTTTGAGACATATAAGCATGTTAAATTCATTTTCTTTAAAATAAAGCTAATTATTAATTCTATAATAAAATTTGAATTTTTATCAATTTTCTATCATGAATTTAAAATATTCTCTTATAAATTCAAGAGTGTCTTGTGGTTTCAAAGTGTTTGTTGATCGAGGAAGGCAGTGATCATACGATATACGATGGGCCTCATGTTACCTAGTCGGTTAGGCATGCGTGCATGCCTGACCTTGTAGCGGTTTGGATTTGCCACCATGGAGACGTGGCTCAGTCACCAGGCTAATTACCAGAAAACCGGGAGGCGTGGTTCCTACCGAGCAAGAGAGGCAATGGGCCGGGCCGCCTAGCCCTATAGAGCCCCTCACTAGGCCAGGAAATGTGACCCAAGAGCGGTGCCCGGTTTCAAATTCATGTCCGGTTTCTGAGCCAAGCCATGTCAGATTTCAAGCCTGGACTGGGCCACCTGTTGCCCCAGTCTGATAATCAAGTGGACCACCACTTAAGAAAAAGACTAGACAGTCTAAAAGCTCTTGTAGGCTGGTCCATTCAAGGTAAGGCGCTTTTATATATAATGTCATGTTTTAATAATCAAAATCATTTATACCATGGGACTTTCTGGGACAGAGAGGATAGTTCCAAAAAAATAAAAAATAAAAAAAATCTTACACCAGATTATTTTTACCCTTTATCATTGAACCCTTTTACTTGTAAGGCTGCAGGGCCAGGGCTTATGAGACCAGGGCTGGGCCAGAGCTATCCCCGACCTCGCCCATTACTTCCCCTAGGGTTGGGTCAATACAGACTAAATCGGTCACAGCAATGCACAGATAATAAGATCCTTCTCTGTGTTTTGGAAATACATACTCGACTGTATGGTCCAACCAGGTTCGCTTGGCAATTTATTTCAGTTCCATTCAAGCGTTTGAGAACAATTTCTCAGCCCAAACTGGCCAATGAAATGAGCCAACAATCTGAACAATACACATCCATTGTCGTCACAAATTTATAATCATTGACCTTTGCCCTAAGGTTTTGGTTCTGGGTTGAGCATTGGGCTGCACCCAAGCTTGATTTTTAGGCCCCACAATCATTTGGGTTGGACATGGTACTGAATCGGTTGGGCCTAACTCATTCAACGTTAATGGACCGAGGTTGGGTTAATGGGCTGGGCCCTCCCCAACACAATGCTTGTGTCAGGTACGAGCTAGATCGCTTGAGGTCCTAAGCTGGATTTCCAACCTGTCTGATTCGAATTGGCCTGTGAGATTTAATCCATTCTTTGTTGTGGTGTGGCCCCCTTATTTTTTAATTTGCTTCATTACATGATGAGTCCGGTGAGTCGACTAGACCTGTCTACGTCGACTCAACTCAAGGCCAAATGAGTTGATCTGAGTAGCTGGGTCTTTTAATCATGTTCCTAAATTCCGGCATCAATGGGCCAGAGGCTGGGCATGGCTGGTCCATGCCCAACCCAATTGAGCCTGCACGCAAAACAACAAACAGAGGCCCGTTCCAACTGGCTTGCCATCTACCCAGCCCATTAGAGTTAGAGAGTTGGGTCCCACCCAGCTGTCCCACTCCTACTAGTCCTCCATGCACCATCGTGTCCACACCGGACGTGGATTGCCTGTTGACTGAATTACCAAGGATATTTCTGGTGACCCCACGTGGCAGGATTTGATTGGACTGTCCCTGCGGAGCGAGTCACCGGACAGTCCGCGTACAACTAAGCCCAAGTAACGGTTGGGTCCAAAAACTATGTAAGGCCCAGATCAAAGCCCAAGAAAAGCAGGCCGGGCCATTTACCCCTACCGCTAAAATGCGCGTGGATGTACATAAAAACCAAAGAAAAGCCAGCCTCCTCATTTCCGCAAAACCCTAACACGTATATAATATCAAACCTGGTAAGAGATAGCAGTCCGCCAAAGGCTCCGGAGCTAGGGTTTCTTCAACTGCTGAAATGGTAATCTTTTGTATCGGAACTGGGAAAACCCTAGATTTCTTCTCATTCTTCTCTCTCCTTCTCTCCTATCTGAACTGTAAAAAATCTAGACCTCTCTCCCCCCTTTCTGTCTGATCTGTTTAAAAACCCTAGATTTTATGTGATCGGAACAGGGAAAAGGTACCGGAAGCTTCGGAAAGAGGAGGAACAAGACACACACCCTTTGCGTGCGGTGTGGTCGTCGTAGCTTCCATCTGCAGAAGAGCAGATGCGCGGCTTGCGGCTACCCTGCGGCCAGGATTCGCAAATGTAAGAATTCTTAGTCTCTCTCAATCTATATCAATCTCCTCAAGTCTGTGTTTTCTATCTCTTAGATCTGATTTAGATGTTGTGATTATCAGATAACTGGAGCGTGAAGGCCATAAGGAGGAAGACGACCGGAACCGGAAGGATGAGGTACCTCCGTCATGTGGCTCGCAGATTCAAGAGCAATTTCAGAGAAGGTGATCAAATTCTCGCTGTCAGCTCTTTTTCTCCCTTTCCTTCTGACAGGATTCGCTTTAATTACCTTATTTCTTTAAATTTCAGGTACTGAAGCTGCTCCGAGGAAGAAGGCGGGCCGCTGCTTCATTCTAAGCTTATAAAGGTGTTTCAGGCGTGATTTTGGTATACTCTGCTTTAGTTTAGCTGTAGCGGGTTCTAGAAATGAGTTCTTCGGATTTTGTTTTCTGGAGATTTGATTTTGAGTAGCAACGTCTTTATTGTTATGACTTTTCAATTGTTGGGACCATTTAATTCTGCTGAGAGTCTTTGAATTTCTCGTTTTTGCATGACTGAAATTTATGGATGAAATGCATGGTAGGCTAAGTACTGCCTATTGCTTCGCATGCTCGCAGTTCCTTGTAAAAGTGGTTTAGAAAATGGTGTTGCAACCTCGCAACACTGATAGGCACGATGTTAGGTAGTTTTAATGACCATTATGATGCGGAAAGTTGGCAAAGTGGAAAAGCGGATGATGTTGCGCCCATGAGAAAATGAGATTGTTTTTTAACAGTAAGCCTTATATTCCGTAATGTAATACCAAGGATAGAATTAGAAATGAATGCATTCAAGGGAACTCAAGAGTACCAATAGGTAATAAGATGAGGGAAAGTAGACTTAGATGATTCAGTCATGTGAAATGGAGATCAAGAGCCGCACCGGTTAGGTGTTAGTTGGTACAAGTTGAAGGCTCTAAAAGGGCAAAGGGAAGGCCCAAAAAGGAGTTGGATGGAGGTAGTAAGAAAAGCTTGATGACCCCAATTAATTAGGATGGGTCTTAGGTAGAGTGGAGTGGCGGAATAAGATTCATGTAGGCAACCCCAATTAATTAGGATAGAGCTTAGATGATGATGATGATGATTATGGTGACGGCGACTTAATGTACTTTTTCATGTTATATAACACTATCCAGAGTGACCTTTCCCATCACAATAATCATCACAATGGGCATTATGATGTCCAACTTCATTTGCAAGTCATGTTAATTGCTTGTGGATAATGTTTCAGTGTATCGTATGAGGTTATGCAATGCCATGCATAGGCTTAATCGCTCAAGAACCAAGAAATGCCATTCTTCCTTGTCATTTGTCAATGCTATTTTTTGTCTGATGCTTCTTGCTAACAAAAGTGGATATGGTTGATGGGAGAAAGATGGAGTGGATTAGAAACAAATAGGCTCTGATACCATGTAGAACAATTTGCTTGTTATTGTAGCATGGTACTGTAGCAAGCCATTGTAGCACAATATTGTAGTAGTACTGTAGCAAGCACTGTATCATGTAAAAGGAGAAAAGCCCTTAGTTGAGTTGGACCTCCTCTTCCCTTGTTGTAATAAAACAAATTCAATATGACAAGTACATACTTTTAAGTAGAAAAACAAAAATACTAAGAAGGTCGTATCCATGAGCAAATCTAGAACGTATTTCTGTTGAAACAGATTAATTCCTTTCTTTGATCTGGCCACTTCTATGCCAAGAAAATATTGAAAATAGCCCAGATCTTTTGTGAGAAAATGCATTTAAAGATACTTCTTAAGCTCCTCAGTCCCCAGTCACTTCTTGTAACGATGACATCTATGCTCCAACTTGAGGAAGAATGTTAACGAAAGTGAATATGGTTCACCTAGCTCTTATTCTTTTATTATCTTTTATATGTATTGATTAGGATATGTTGGGTATTTTTGTTTTTGTTAGTTAAAGGATATACTTGTCATAGTGGATTTGTTAAGTTATAAAAGAAGGGGAGAGGTCCAACTCAATTAAGGGCTTTTCTCTACTCTTTTCTTCTTTCACGTGTTGTAGTGACTTGCTACAGTAACAAGCAGATTGTTCTACATGTGATGTTCTTTTCTTAAGAGGAGAGAGAAAAACATGGATTGGCTTAAGTGATGATCTTGAACTTATGTCTTAGTTGTTAATTGGATTGGCATAGGCAAGTTTGAGGTGTTGAATGCTTTAGGTGAATGGATTGATTTTGTTCTTGGAAAGAAGTGCCAAATTCATTTGATGTAAGTGAGGAGTCCAATGCCATAGGTTGTGGGTGGTTCTAGTTGTAAGCATATTGAACAGACTTACTGTCTAGTTGTGACATTTTGATCAATTTTTGTGTTATTTGACCTAGAATTGTAGCTATTGGTTGTCTAGTTGCCTTTGTTAAGATGAAGTCCTTGATGAAGAAATTCTCACAAGTCAGCCCTATAGGTTTCTTTCAAAGGTAGCAAAGATAAAGTTTTCGAGCTTGTGAGATCCTTGGGTTAGGAACAATTCCCAACTTGTAAAGATCAATGGAAGTATTCTTGTGATTATGTCCACGTGAATATGCCATTTTCGTTGTTGGAAATCATGATTTAGTTGGCAACTTTTGAAAGTAATAATTGGTTGAACTTTGATTTTGAGATGGACTTCCAAAGCCACTTTGACATGGGGTATAAAATTATACCAGGTGGAGCAAACCATCTGGTGTTAGCATAATAGCCTTCTATAGGGACCATGGTACCAAGGCAAGACCATGCATGTTCTTTGGGAAATCATCGTCTATAATTGATATTGAGATAGAAGACATCCATAGTATGTGTGTGTTTCATAAGCTGATCCAACATAACCATGAACATCTCATAGGCAAGCTGTGATGCTGATTTAGGCAACGTGTTAAGGGTAGTAAGCATCTTTGGTCATACAATCAAGGTTATAGCATGGATCAACAAGGATTTGTAGTTGATTTGGGAGGCAATAAGTGTGGACTCCAGTGGAGTTGAACTGTGAATGTGCATAGCAACCTCTTTGTTCCCTATTGTTTTTCTTTCCAAAACATTTCATTACTTCTCACACTCATGTTCATTCATGAGTCCCTGTTTCCAATTTCCAGGGCATGTAATTGAGTGGGTCTGGCAAAGGGAATGTAGGTCAATGCATCCATGGATGCCAATGAAGATGAGGTGGAAGGAGTTGGCCTGCATAAGACTGGTGGATATGTATGAAGGTTTGCATGGATCTTGTGAGTGTGATCCGTGAGCAGTGGTTTGGAGTTAGTTGATGTAAGTTGGTTTCCTCTATCTCTATCCACTTTCATTGACTACTTGGCATATGGAGTGAACTTGCTTGTCTGGCGAGCTCACAGAGAATGCAGAAGCTAGGGGGCTGTCATAAGCATGGGATTGCTTACCAGATTCATGCCTTTTGCATTCGACTGAGGGGGTTGTTGGGCATACCCTGAACAGCCAGCAGTTCAATTTTGGCAGAACTGGTAACCATCTGTTCTGCTATGGGTATGAGCCGTCATGGGAGCAGAAGCCTAGGGGGTTGTTGTAAGCATGCGATCTTTTACCAGATTCATGCTTTTTGCATTAGACTAAGGGAGTTGTTGGGTACACCCCGAACAGCCAGTACTATTTTGGCGGAACTGGCAACCATCTGTTCTGCAATGGGTTAAGTCATGGAAGCAGAAACCCATTGTCAGAATTTATTTATTTATTTATTTATATTTTATTTTTGTGTAGAAATTTTCTAACCCAAATTAAATATCAGATGCTTTTCAGAAATGATCTGATTCGAAAAACGTTTGATACTAATTTGTTCGAAAAGCATCTCACCTGCACCGCACGAAGGACAAAAAACAACCATTGATATCTCTTCTTCCCCGGTGTCAGTTGCCCATAATAAGAATGCCAATTCTTGAATATAGTTGAAATGAAGGGATTTTTGTGGAATCCTATCTGTCCTCTTGTTTCTGAAAGAATGGTATAGAATGTGTTTTGTTGCTACATCACTTACGGTGTGGAAAACTATGATGCTTTCATCAGTATATTTTTTTTCAGAAAATTAGATATAAAAAAAACCAGGAAATGGAATTATATGTAATTTTTTTAACAAACAAGAAAAATTGGCAGGCAAGAGTTCCATTCCCCTCCCCAGGATTACCCGATGGACGTGGTTTGTGGGTGATTGCATGTCTCGCCTTAAAATGGGTGGTATGTCTTGCCTTAGAATGGGTGGTTTTTGGGTGATTGCACGTCTCCCCCTTAAATGGGGTGGGGGACACCCTGACGTAATAAAAAAAATGCAGGCAGTCAAATCTTTTTTCTTTTTTCTTTTTTATTTTTTCTTTTTTCTTTTTTCTTTTTTAATTCTTGTATCATGTGATAGGGGTATCTTATGTATGTGGAAGACCTACATTAAAGTAGTTACTATTGCTCATTTAAGCTCATGAATGAGATACAAGAGGTACATGAAAGTTCCATTCATTGGATAGGGCCTGTTATAAGCTGGTATATTTGCTTTGAAAGGCATCCAATAAATGTGCTCCTGTTAGACTCTTGCTAGGCTGACATGCGGCAAAAAAAAAGAAAAAAAAGCCTCCCCGTGTGGCGGGACCTGACTATGGAGGGCAACGGTTAGACCTGAGGGGTGTGGCCCACTTGAGTGTTCGCTCTACCTCGTTTTTGGGCCCATATCCTAGCATGATCTTATATGATCTTATAAAATGTATGAACGGAGTGGATAAACGGATGCATCACAGTGGGCCCCTCTTGGTCCGGGTGGGGCAGGACGCAATCCGCGTCCCTATCCAAGAGCTCCCAATAGTTTCCGGACGCGTGATCCTGACTGCACAATTCAAGTATGATAAACTCGTGTAGTGAGATTGCACAATTCACTACTCGTGTAGTGAATTGAGATTAAAGGCGAGGTCAGAATCTTGTCTGTGCAAGTCTGCTTAGCTCAGGACGTGAGAAGCCATCAAAACGGGCGGACCTTTCTGAAAATGGGGATACCTGCACCCTTCTTGATCAAGCTGCTCAGTGAAGGGATGTGCCCGATCTTACAGGGGCCGTTTGGCATCTCTACTCATAAGAGCTTATTTGCTTTTTCTTCTTCTTCTGTTTTTCAACACTCACACCTACACACATCACATGGGTACAATAAGTCTTACTGCCATCTCTACTAATAAGAGCTTATTTGCTTATTTGTAAAAGAGCAAGTCTTGTTTTGAAAATCGACTTATGTTACAGATCTAATTTTAGATTTCAATTTTTTAGAAACTACTAAATAGGCACTTAAACTTGGAGAAATCACTTTTTTCTTTCTTGTTTTTTGAGAGCCTAATTGGCTCAAGGAGGTAGAACTTCAGGACTTGTTAGTATATTTTAAAAAATACTAAAATTGTCCCCTTAAAACCTCTTTGCAGTTTTTTTCTCCTACTTGAAGATGAGGCCAACATGAAAAATGGTCCACATCAAGGTCGGGCCACATAATGCATAGTTCACATCAAAGGTGAGCCCCCACTTATGGATGGTCCACATCAAAGTGTGGCCTCACAAGATGGACTATCCACAAGTGGAACCCTCCTGATGGACAGTCAACATCAAAAGTGGGATCACATAATGGATGGTGGTCATTAAAGGTGGGCCCACATGATAAATGACCCATGCTCAAGGTGGGGCCGCACATGATGAATGTCCACATTAAAGTGGGCCCATAATGGAAGGAGTGGGTCTCGCATGATGGATGGCCCACATCAAAGTGTGGCCCCATGTTGTGACAAGACTCGTACAGAGCTTATTGCACACCAGCAACGGAACGCATCTCCCTGCAGGGCCTAGCCCCGGTTCCCGGTTCAAAATAAAAAATAGTGTTCAGTAGAGAAGTGCAATAAGGCACGAAACGCAGCAGACTACCCTCAACTGACCCGACGGAACAGAGTGCTGCCTACTTTCTTTTCTTTTTCAAAGCCTACTCCCTACAAGTACCAGCCAACAAAGCAGAACCTGCCCCGTTGAGTCGTTCTTCTCGAAGTGCTGAGTTCCTCTTGATGGTCAACATTTAGTGGGGCCCACCTGATGGATGGCCCACTTCCAAGGTCTCACATGATGGATGACCCATATGCAAAGTCACCCGACACGATGGATGATCCACATTGAAGGTTCAACCTACAAAATGGACGGCAAACACCAAAAGTGAGCCCACATGATGGATGGTCCACATCAAAGTGTTACCCCATATGATAGATGGCCCACATCACGTGGGCCTCGTTGATCAATAACCCATGTCAAGGTGGGCCCCACATAATGGACAGTCCACATCAAAAGTTGGTCCCCTAATGATGAATGGCTCACATCTAAAGTGGGCCCAGCATAATGGGTAACTCAAATTCAAAGGTAGGGCCCACAGGATTGACACATCAAATGTGGGCTCCACCTACATCAAGGTGGGCCCGTATAATGGACGGTCGACATCAAAGGTCGGCCCCTAACGATGAAAGGTCCACATCCAAGCAGGCCTCGCATGATGGATGGCCCACTTTGAAGATTTAGCCCATATAATGAATGGTCCACGTCCAAAGTAGGCTCTACATGATGGACGATCCACATCTAATGGCCAATATGATGGATGGCCCACGTCCAAGGAGATGAAGTTGTACTTTTGTTGTAATTTTAAAAAATGCAGCAACTAAAACATACTTATTTAAAATAAGTGCTTGAACCAAAAAGTCTTTTAATACTCATGCACCCACCCCCCACACACTCACTCCCTAGCTGGGTATTTCACCACTCATGGGTTTCGAACCTAAGACCTCTGGTTGAAACTCCCAAGAGTCTACCAAAGATCCAAAGACTCGAACCCAAGAGCTATTATTGTATATAAGATGCCAAATAGACCCTTAGTCAGGAGGGGCGAAAGTCAAGGATTCTATTATCCTGGTCCAAGAATACCAACCGTATGCTTGGGTTATCAATTTGTACAAAAGAGCCAATGGCCAAGTGGTCTATATCATTGGTCTTGGACCATGACTTTACCGCGACCAAAGATGCCTCCAGCAGGACAACCCTAACATATCAATATGGGGCCTGTATACAGACGGGAGACCTGAAAGAAGTTCAGCAATTGTCCACACGCAACTAAAGGCTAGGAACCAACGGCTATGATCTTCCATTCCATGGGAAATGGTCATTCCACTTTATGGATAGAGCTGTACGCAAGCCGAGTTAGCTCGAAAAGCTCACTTGGCTTGGCTTGGCTTGATATTGCTCAGTGTGACACGACTTGAAAGGTGACTCGAGGCAAGCCAAGTCACTTATGTCTCAGCTCGTTTGAAAACGAGCTGAATTCAAGCAAAGTGGAGCTCGGCTTGAATCAGCTTGAAGCCCGAGTCTAAGCTTGAAGCTTGTGTTATAATAAAAATAAATAAAAACCTAAACTTAAAGCCACCCGGCCCTTTCTCATTTTCTCCTTTACCTTACCTGCCCCACCACGCTTGCCCGGGCAATTCTCTCTCTCTCTGCCAGCCACTGCACCCACTCGACACTACCAAGTCCAAGAGGGTCTGCCTAACTCAGCTGCACGGCCCAGAGCCACCCGACACTCTCTTTCTCTCTCTCTCAACTCAACTCAGTAAGGTAAACTCTCTATTATTATTATTATTTTTATTTATTTGTTGTTCTTTGTTATTTATATAATTGATTGAAAATATGAAAACCTAAATCTTAAAATTGAAATTTAGGATTTTGATCTGCAAAATGGAAGGTTTGGAGATCGGTTTGGACTGGGTTAGCATTGGGTCGGGTCGTTGGGTCAGGTTGCCGCTGGGTTGAGGTTGGATTGGGTCAGATAGGAGTTGGGTTGGGTCGGGTCAGTCAGCTCGGCTCGACTCGAACAGTCAAGCCAAGTTGAGCTAGTGTCTTGAACTCAAAGGTCGAACCAAGCCAAGCTCGAGCAAGGCAGTCATGGGATTAAGCCAAGCCGACCTCTACTCTGGCTTGACTCAGCCTGATGTACAGCTCTAGTCGGATAGGGGCTGACCATCCCAGTCCAAGGCCCATATAGACCTCTCACAACTCAAGCCCAAAAACTGATTGGGCTTGGGCCACACATACACTAGAACAGATTTAGGAGAACGAAAACTAATGGTCTACATACAAGATGCGTGTTGCCCCAAGGATGACTAGATTGGATATTCACAGGGCAGAACAAACATGCACATCAAGTCAAAGCCAAACAAGGCCCCGCCAGGCAAAAAGACCTGTCCCATGCCCAGCCTATGGGCCAGTAGTTCCAATCCCGGGTTTGCCTGACCGTTCGCGAGCGAGGCCTGCACCCAAGGCATGTTTGAGTGATAGCTCGTAGACCAGCCAATAATGCAAGGATGTTTGGACAACATGTATGGTTATCACATTGTAGTAGCTGGCGGTCACAATTATAGCTGCCACCATTGTCTGGCAATGGCGGTGCCGATACTGATGCTACACCGCAACCATCATCACCCCCATGACATTTGGCAATGGTGACAGTGATGCATTGTCTTCATCACCATTATGGTGATTGCTGGAGTGGCAGACAGGCCTGATGTGGGCCCATAATTTGAACTGATCAGGATGGGCATGTCTGGCTGGGCCCTATTCAAACCTTTGTTCAACGATGCCTTGCCAATATGCTATATGCTACCTTACCGATGGCGATGAGCTCCTGGACTACAATTAGCTCAATCGAAACAGAATTGAGTAAAATGCCATTGATAGGACACTGATCGGAAATGTCTGATGAGTGGCCAGCCTATTGTTGGGCATCCACATTATTGGCCTGCGGAAATAGCAAAAATCCACAAAAAAGAAGTAATGCACAAAAGAATATGCATGTATATATGGATGGGGTTCTACCCGGTTCGAAAAACAGCCACTCAATGACTATAAAGAAGGCAAGCCAAAGAACTCAAATCAAGCTCGCTCTCAAAATTAATTACCTCAAACTGACAGTAATCACATGAAAGGACACTCCTCCAGTAGGCTGGCAGTGTCAGTTGAGGCCAAGGAATCGAACAATTCACTGAACATAGGGACACGTAAAAATGACAACCAAGCTTCGTTATCAAGAAGAAAGCTAATACCTGAAAGGCGACAGCTATATCAAGCTTGGGTTCGAGATGGAACTGCTGGCCCATACTACCATTTGGTGGGGCACCGCAAGATCCTTCAATTCCACCACACATAGCCAACACATGCCAACTCACACACTGGATCTGAATATCAAATTGCAACTCAACGTTGGAGTACATCTATTTTTCTTTGACCGCCCCAAACCGTTCCTTTTCTTCATGACACTGTTTGACAACATCATCCAGCTCAGGGAATGCTGATACAAGGAGCAATTCAAGGAGGTCGATCATCAGTTGCTTCAAGCAAAGGGGGGACTGCATAGTAAAACACCATAGGAGCTCTGTCAAAGAGAATCTCATCAAAGCAGCATTTAGTTTCCATAGTTCGACCCAGCCGAGTCAATAATAACTAGGGAATATTATAAAAATTCACATATTCAATAATCAATAAGGCTTTTTCTTAGCATAGTTCCAAAACTCACTGAATCAACTCGAAACTCAGCTGAGTTAACTCGACTTGGAGAAATTTCAAGCCAAATTGCTGGGAAACTAGGTACTGGGCCTGTCTAAACCTGGACTGAGAGAGACTCATCAAATCAACTCGGCGTGACTTGAACCGACTGCTTATGGGGTGGATTCAAACCCCAAACCTCGACCAAAGGAAGCAACACCCTTAACCAGTGAGGCAATTGTGTTGTTGCTTGTTTGAGTTACATGCTATATTACTTCTATTTAAATACCCATTTACATTCTTAATATTTTCAATTTACAATAACTAAATATCGAGTCGAGTCTTTGAGTCAACTCGATCCAGCTGAACCATCAAGTCGAGTTGAGTCGAGTCAAGATTTCAGGTTTTCGAACTATGGGTTTTAGTAGATCAGAATATAAACTCGTTGCTTGGAGCATTGCCAAACAAAGTCAATTCAGCTGAGTATGAGTTGCTCACAGTCAGAAAGAAACAAAGGAAATCCGTCAAATATAATCATGCATAATCATGATAAAGAGAAGAATATTGCTTGGTTAAAATCACAGAAATTGGACCAGAAGTTACTTCACAGAATTGGTGGTGTTACAGATTCTCCATCCTGAAAGACATGTTACAGATTCAACGTCTGGAGCGGGTAAAGACCCAACTAGATCAAAAGAAGAGTCTAGATCTGAATCAAAGGATGAAAGGGCAGAAGACTCGAGCACTTAGGTGACAGAAAGGATGATCCACTCAGAGATCATACTGGCAAATTCAATGGTGTGTCTACCAAAGTTGGCACGGACATGTTATTCCAGTCTTAAAGACGATCAGAGAGCATGGATTGAAAGCCAGTAGCAACAAAGACACATCACAACAACCAGAAGCTGATCCAGAGCTGAAAAAGCCACAATCGCCATTTCTACCATTCATGGCCACAAAGCCATTATTGAAAAAGAGGTGGAAGTCAACATCTAGGATGTGAAGGACAGCAAAGAAGCGGAACAAGGTTTCCATCCAATGCACAGGACTTCAACATCAACCGCCACCAAAGCCAAAGAAGGCGAGGTATAACAGCAGAATTTCACGATGGATTATTATTGGCTGTAAATTGAAGATGAGTTCCTTTCATAGCCAGGGAGTGATTGATGCAATCAGATCCCCAATGTGGCCTCGCATGGTCACACATATGGGGAGATTTAAGTGTTAAATCAGTTGTTTCTTGAATAAATGATTTTTACATCTTTGTAGTAGTGGATTTGATCAAAATAAACTAATGGGATGATTGTGAATTAAACCATAAGGGGCATTTTTGGTATTTCCCATCAGACGACAGTTTCTTTATGTTGATGTCAATATAAAGACCACGCGGGACTCTCTTATGTTATGTTATGATGAATTTGAGAATAAAGAATGCTTTGCTTTAATTCTTAAGATGGGATAACTCTTTTATTGAGGTGACAGTAGATCCAAGGCGTACGGCTTCCCCATAAACTACTGGCCAAGCTGAAGAAGGCACACAACTCTGATGGATTAACACTGGGTGTAACTTGAGGTCAAGTTCTTTCCATAGAAAAAGTGTTGAAATGATGCAGGCCCGTGATCCACTGCAGGGCCCAAAATTTACTGGTTTTGGACAATTTATTTATAGATTTGAGGTCTAAATACCAAAATTTGTAATTTACTATTGGTGGAAAAATATGGGAGCTAATTTAAAGATACAATTGAAGATATGGCGAAATGTGATTGAAGATATAGGGACTAATTTGAAGATGTGATTGAAGATATAGGGACTAATTTGAAGATGTGATTGAAGATTTGGAGGATTATTTCCTAGATTTGCTTTTACTATATTAGGCTTTTACCATCTTAGGTAGATTAGATTGATATGAAATCAATTTCTTAGTTGGGGGGATTCTCATTTAAGATTTATTTAGGGTCTCTATAAAAATGAGGACTGTATAAGAGGAAGATATTTCAAAATTTTCTAAGTGTGAGTTCCCCCCCCCCCCCCCCCCCCTTAAGTATTGTAAGAAGTTCAATATCAATCAAGTATTTCTCCCTCTCTACTCAAATATTCCTGTAGGTTTACTCTTCTCCATTTCTTTGAGATTCGGATGTCGAGATCTCATTGACTCGATAACCGGGTTGCACCATGAAAGAATTCCCCACGTGCCTAAGCAAAGATCAGGGGGAGGAGGATTGATGCAATTAGATATCCAACCCCACGTCTGCCCTTCATGACCACGTGTGGGGATAATTTTTCTTTTAAGATGGGTGAGAAGATTCAAGTTTATATCAGTTGGTTGTTGAATCTGATTTCTATGTAGTTAAAATTTAATAATGGATTTGACTGAAACACCTTTATGGGTTGATTGAGTGTTCAGCACGGGAATTTTGAGTATTTCCTCTTACTTTAGGGTCTTCTTTATATTAAGGTCAATATAAATACCATGTGGAAACCCTCTATATTATGTTACGATCAAGGTTTAGAACATCATCCAAAACCAGAGAACCCTTTTATTGAGATGCCACTAGATCCAATGTGAGATTTCACAAAGGTGGTGTGACTCCACCTAGTTGTCTAGATCCACATCAGTTGCAACTCAGATTCAACCCAGCTACCCTCCGGTTGCATCACTTGTTGACCCAATTTTTAGAATAAAAGGTAAAGTACTAAGGAAGCTAATAGATGTTAATTGTGCTAAAGTAGTCCACATGTGTAGCCAAATCGACCATGTCAACCTCACAATTAGTTCAAAGAATTAACAATGACCTGTGGTACTCGCAGGTCTACAGATACACTTTATAGGTGCAACCAGTAGGCCCAAGTGTCCCACAAGGCTGATTGGATTTTCTTTTGGGCTAGCCAGCTTGAGGGATCCATATCTTACTCTGTGTTGCAGTAGGGAAGATGATGTTTTCATCACAGCACCTCAGGTAGAAGATTCCTATTACTAAGGGCTTATAGCAGGAGAATAGATGCCATGGTCCTATGAGAGAATATGAAGAAATTATAGTAGAATGCAGAAGAACTACCTGAAGGAAAAAGTAGATGTCCTTGGCACACCGCTCATACTCCTTATGACCAACAAGTCCCACTAGAGCAGCTGGTGCATTATCTGCAGGAAAATGCTGAGAGATTAGATGGATCAGTAAAGAGGGAAACGAGTACCACACCCCATGACAGCCACAAGCATAGGCACAAGATATAAATTGGCATGTGAAAAATGGAGCACAAACATGAGTATTGAGTAACCATTACTGTTAAAACTCTTTGCACAAAGAAATTTTTACCAATATATTACTGCTAAATAACATATCCAAGCAATGCCACTTGAATTGTAACTCAACTGAACCATTGCAGATCTACTGAGCAGTAGGCACAAAGTATGAGTCCAAACAGATTTATAGGAAAAAATACGTTGAGATGAGCTTTGAAACAGAAATACAAGGACTTCTGAGCACAGATATGCCAACAATGTAAGCAGAGCCAATTCTCTACTTTATGGCAAGGACCCTTCAATTTAAAACCTTAAGAGGGCAAAAACAAATATAACATAAATTATGTTGCCAGCTAAGCTTCGAGGAGATGTGTGGAGTATTCATCTTACCAACCATAAGTTCATAAACAAACTTTGCACATCGAGCAGCCTCGAATTCTTGTTGTTCATCTACTGATAAATTCTGTTCCTTTCCATTGTTTTTCTGAATTTCCTCCTTTGGTGTCGAAACCATCATAGACGGATTGCCAGAATGTGAATTTTGCGACTGACTTGCAGATGGGGGCGGTCGCTGACGCCTTGGATGTTTAGTTAGAAAGATTCCATCAGGCCAAAGGATCTATTCCAGTGACATACAAATCAGATCAGAACATCAGGAAAAAAAATTATCCATGCTCAACGAAAGGAGTTGAAGATCATTTACTGAAAGTCAACAAATAAACCAACAGTTGTCACTGGGAAAAAGAAGAACAAGAATTAAAAGGACCATTATTTCTTAAATAAAGATAGGTTAATTGATTATGAAGAAAATAGAATCAAAGCAAGAAAGTCAAAAGACTCAAAACAACTACAACAAGGTCAGCATAATCTTTGCATATATGATGATTGAAGGTTGACATTTCATGCATGTAATTGCCCACGCAAGGAACCTCAACCTTTGGCAAGTGGGGGGTTTTTCAGAACAATTTCAATTTAAGGGTGGTACTTAAAATGAAAATACTAACTTCGAAAGATAAAACATTCATGCTTACAACTTCGGACAAACATGTCTAAAATTCAAGTACAGTTTTGCGGCTTTTGCCAAGTTTTTGAACAGACATAGACACCTTTCCACTTAACAGAAGGATCTCAGTAACCTTTGATAACAAGATGGTCCAACATCTCTAGAAAACAAGAGGGCAAGAAAATAACTAAGTTAAAAAATCAGTGATAAAAAATACAATAAAACTAGAGATTAATAGAGCTTAAACTCAAACTGATTAAACAGCCTGTCCATCTGATCAACAAGAACCCCAAGTGACTCTACAACTGAAGCACTTTAGTTCATAAATCCCAGTTGTCTTCTTTTTCCTGTTAATATGTCAATGAATGGCAGATAAAGATGATAGATGGAAATGCACATGAGTCCATGAAAAATTCAATGATCTCAACTTATGTGAGGAAATAACAACTTGCAGATTTGGCAGGTTAAGGAAAAGGTTGTTTTCAAGTTTGCAAACTGCATCACTGTTTTATACAGAATCAAATAAGGTTTCAGGAATCACCTGCTCAATCCGCTTGATAATAGAAGCAATTACTGATCCCTGTCTCAGCAGCAGGATTTTCTCAATTAGCCAGTCATCAAATGCATCACCCATGCCCAGTTGCAAGACCTGTTTGGCTACCCAAAAGGCCTGACGCCTATAAAGCAAATGACAAACACTATTAGAAGTAATACATCAAGTAAGATCTTGACAGGAGTTCCTGACAGAACTGAATATTAGCGTGAGTGGTGGAAAGAGTGACCTTGTCTTATCATTCAGTGTGGGGGGGAGTGAAGAAGAGTGGCCTTGTCTTATCATTCAGTGTGGGGGGAGTGAAGAAGAGTGGCCTTGTCTTATCATTCAATGGGGAAAAAAGAAAGAAAAGAAAAGTAAAGAAGAGTGGCCTTGTCTTCCAATCATTATGCTTAATACCTGATCCAACCACCATCATGGAGCGGGAAAATCACATCCACCAAATCCAATATCGGAACACTAAGATTCGGAGGCACCCACTGCATTTGAGACATGTATTATCAAATCTATGTAGAACATATTCAGGTCAGAAGTCAGAACTCTCATGGCATCAATAAATAGAAGCATTCAAACATGGTGGAAGTGGTGGACACAAAAATTAAGCTGCACCGTTCATTACAAAAACAATGTTCATAGCTCATGCATATGGTTACTAAAAATAACTCAAACCAGCCATGCTGGATCAGCAAGAAAAAAAAAATTACCTCAGTAGGAAGGGTAGGGTCAGCAGCAGCTTCAAGAAGTGACTGAGATGTCTCTTGTGGACTATCATCAGAACTTATCACTGAAACTTTTGGAGCTTTTCCAGGCTTGCTGAACGAAGAAATATTCTTTTGCAACCTACCATCTAAATCACTCCCTGAATGATCATCAAATTGACTTTTACACTGTTTTCCAGAGCTTTTTCCTGAAAAGTTCTTAACATTTCTGGTCTTCAATTCTGAACTATCTGATATGCAGTTCTGCTTCACCAGGAAAGTAGAATCCTGACTTTTGGTGCCTAAGTCTTCCTTCCTTTTGTTGCCTAACTCGTCATTTATGTGCTCCATTGAACTCTGGACCTTTGTTTGCTTTTCATATGGCTTAGCATCTAAGTCAACTTCACAAAAATTCCATGTGAAAGAGAAGTATATAATTTAGTAAATACAGAAGTATAGAAAATAAAAGAATCCAGAAATTGCCCTAGAACACCCTCACCTGATAATGTTTCGATGATGGAAAGGGAATTTGAGAACATGTACATCTGCACCGCAGAGAAACAATTAAAAACTTCTCCCATAAAATAAAATTAAAAAAAAACAAAAAACAAAAAAAAAACGGATAGACAACTGGACAAGACTAGACAAATGAGATGAAAATCATACCTGGGAATCCACACTAAGGAAATCCCAAACTTCTATGGATCCAGATATAGTTGGAAGCTGAAGTAGCTTCTGAGAACCAGTAATAAGTGATGAGTCAATGCTATTTAAAGATCGAGAGCATCTCATTACATGTAACATAAGCAAAGAGAAAGATACTTCTAGAATGCATTTATGCTAGAAACATAAAAAATAAAAAATAAATAAAAACATGCTGGTATAGGACCTTGTGATTAGCAGTTAGACAAGAAGGAAAGTAATGTACAATCATGGCCAATCCAGGTCACCACACGCCTAAAGAAAAGGAACTTTTCCCAAGTCATTTGGATCTCTCTCTCTCTCTCTCTCTCTCTCTCTCTCTCTCTCTCTCTCTCTCTCTCTCTCTCTCTCTCTCTCTCAAGAAAAACATAAATAAAATTCAAGATAGAGAGCACAATCAGCCGGAGAAAAACCGGAACTGGAAGCCCGACAGCTTAAGACCACACAATGGGGCCCCCTCCTTAACAAAATTATCTAAAACCCCAAACCCTTGGGTCCCCTTGAAAAGCTCTGTCTTTCATGAGGCCATCAATGATGTCATTGGACTCTCTCCCAATCTGCTGAAAAGATATGGAACACCTCAGCATAGAACCAGCACTTCATTATCATACTGGACAGTCTCCACAGGCATCTGCCAGTTGATAAGCTCCAACTAAGGGCATGTTTGATAAGCAGGAAAAGAAGGAAAGGAAACCAAAAAAAAAAAGAAGGAAATTGTTGTTATTATTTCCATCAGTACTATTGAGAATTCGATTCCATTTTAAGGGTTGGGCTTGATTCGCAGGTGGAAAATCACTGATTCATAAGACAACGGTCACCTTGAATCTTGTGCCAGAAAATGCAATTGTGGTAAAGGCTAACAATTACTTCCCATAGTTTTCTTTGCAAATCAAATATGAGAAAACATCTTGTCAAAGAAGACAGTTTATTTTCCTTTCTTTTCCATTCCTTTCCCACTTTTCAAACAGGCCCTAACATTCTCAACAGATTTAGGAACCACTAGCAATTCTAGATTAGAATTTATATCCTATATATGCAGGAGTGTATCCCTGTAGAAATGTAAATGGCCTCAACATCATGATTGAGCCATAAGGAACCTGATCATAATGAGAGTTGATTTTCAATCCATCATTAGATGGATTCAATGCCCTCTCTAATATCTGTAGTATTTTTTCCACCTAGCTACACAAGCAGAAACACACAGAACACTAGTACCAATGCGTCAACTAGTCCTCAACCCGAGTAGAGGAAGGTTGATGTCAGGTAGGCAGCCAATAGTTGAAATTTTGCAAGCAGTCATTAAAAAAAGAAGTAAGCCAAACCATAAAAACTGGGGCAAGGCTATCAAATACGATGGTAAAAATAAATACACACATAAGCATGTGCACGTGCACATACACATATTCCAGTGTCTCACCTTCAAGTATGTGTCAAGCAATTTACACCTTTCTTGAACAACAGACAACTCTAGGCCTGATGACAGAAAATGTTTTGGTGGCAAACTAAGATTATACTCTGAAAATTCTTTAAGGTGCCGATGTAGCTCCTCAAAATGACGGAACCTAATGAAAAGATAGATCTCTGTAAGAATCAGGCAGCTGGAGGTACTATTCTAAGATGTAATGTTACTGGCTAAAATGTATGATGCAACAAACTGAAATTGAGAATGAAGCATAACGAAGGATTAATGAGGAGAAGGAAAAATAAAATAAATAAAACAAGGAGTGACAAAATTGGAGAAAGAAATTGATGAAGGAAGAAGGGGAAAGTTAACGGCATTCTAGCACCTTCTTTTAATTGACCAGTTATTATTATCTGCATCTGTCACAGAGATGGAATACACAGCAAATGTTTTAGAGCCACTCTTCACAAAATTGGCACCCAAGACCTGTATCAGAAAATGAGCTTACATCCTTCAAATATATCAGTATAGAACATGACAATAATCATTAACCAAATTCAAACAAAAGGAGCTTCATAAAAAACTACCTCACATCTCAACTTCAGGAACGAATCTGCCAAAAAGGAGTTTTCAGGAGACTTCAGAGATGAATTACAATCTTCGGATATAGAAATAGATGGTGCAGACGAAGAAGCAGCTGCTCCACTATGAACTCTACCCCATGATTCTGAGTCAGAATCATCATGATCATCTGCTTCTGCGTCATGTTTTGATGCATTCAGAATATCTTGGCCATCTCCCAACAACAAAGTTGTTCTTTCAACCTCTTGCCAGATGGGAACCTTCTGATTGCTTGACCTAAATCTTCTCCTTCCAGAATGTGTTTTAGATAATCTCTGGTATCGAATATGACCTTTACTGCTCTTTCTCGTCGAACGGCCATCAGAACTTTCAAGAGGATGCCGTATATGTGAAACTGCAGCATGTCTGTTATTTTTACTATCCCAAACTTTGGTTACAGGTGAATCAAGCCCAGTGACAGTGGTACTTTCATCATCTTCGGTTGGGTAAGAGCTCTCACTCTCCAGTTCATCCTCCTCCAAATGCATGGGATCATGCTCAGCATTTCCCTGATATGATGTGACCATAGGTTGAGTTGACCTGTTCCCATCAATATGGGCATATGAATTTTCTACCACGTGTGAATCTTCATGCTGAGGATAAACAGTGTTTCTCGTAGAAGTATAAGCCTTGACTGTTCCACCCTGTATCTCGTGCTTGGATGTTACCTTCAAGTGATCCAGAGTATTCCTGGCCGAGGAATTCTGTATAACTTGCTTGGCTGACTGGTTAACACCTTCCTTCTTTTTGTAGTTGCGCCCTTTTGTCCACATATTTTCAAAATGCTCTGGAGCAAGAGCTTGAGTTTTTCTGCGGGAAATCACATCTAACATCTGACCCCACTCTCCACTTGGTCGCCATTGGGAACTCAAGGGTGAAGAATTCTTGGACTGAGATGATTGGGCATCACCTGGTATAAGATTTGATTTGGTAGGGTGCAGTTTGTGATCCGTAGGCACTGCACTAGCCTGATTACTGCGCGATGATAAATCAGAGCCAGGGTGCTCCTGATTCTTCAAGAGAACAGTTCCATTAGCAATTCCTTTTGCAGCTTCACCTGAAGCAATTCCAGAATGAGTGTGCTTAAACTGCACAAGTTCAACACCTTTATTTGAACGGTCTAAAACCCCGGAAAAATGATCAGATGAAGTCCTTGAAGATGGCTTGTTTTGGGATCCCTCTTGTTTGGATGATGCAACTCCTTTATCAGTCTTCTTGCTTAAAGAAAGAACCAAAGATTCAATCCTTTCATTAATAAACCTGTCATAACAATTAAAAAACATGAAGAAGAAAATCAACCAAACAAAACAGAACAAGAAGGCACTAAGACAAGAAGAAGAAGGAAAACAAAAGACAGAGAAGAAGAAGAAGAAATTTACCTTGGGTTAGCTATGTTCAAGACGGGTCGCATCACTGCACAAGCAAGAAGCTCCCTAACTGTATAAAAGAAGAAAGAACACTGCAGATCTTCTGGCTTGAAAGTTAAAGAGACAAGCCCGCCCATCAAGTGCTGCAAAACCTGAGTATAAAATACACGGCATCAATAATACAAAAGATGAGCTGTTAGAAGAAGCTCAGTTCACATCACTGAAGGTAAGATTTAAACATTGCTTGACTACATAATTCAGAATAATAGGTGTCAAACCTTGTGCTCAGCCTCATCAGAAAACAAAGCTGGATGCAACTTATTCTCAGATGCCAGAACCAGCTTCAGTTGTGTATCCTGATGACCTATAGGCATCTTACCTGTCTCATGCTTTCCAATCTTGGCTTGACATACACGATAAAGCTCTAGGTGATTGCAAATCAGATTGATAATATCCCTGCACCATATCATGTTAATGAAGACCTGCAATCAGTGTAGTTCTGGGTAAAAACAGCTGACACACTGGGGAAACATAGCAAATGACACATCCAAAATTAAACCTGGTAAGAAGATCAATGAGATTTATATCTCTTGCACGAAATGAAATTTCTCCAAGGACACCATTCATGATCTGCACCAGCTCCTCTGGACCATCCCTATCGGGAGTTAAACGTGAGTACCATAGATCCATCACCCACTCAGAAACTAGATGCCTTGTGAACTGATCGATTGCTGCCTCAACTGGGGAAGAATTCACCTTTCTTCTCCAGTTCGAGTTTTCAGGGGCAATCTTTGGAATTTCAAAAGATTTCTTTCCTGATGGATTATCAACTGAAGGTGGCCTATCGTATGCTGCACCTCTTCTCCGCATTTCAAGATCAAATGAGATGTAGCGAAGGAAGACAATTAAGGAGGCGGCAGCAGGCAAATTGACCCAAACTGAGGAGCTTGTTACTGAGAGGAGAGTAACAGTAAGGCATCAGTCACTACATAAAAAAAATGAAAAGGCAACTTCTACCTTAATGAGAAAATACGATCAACTCATGATAAGCATGTTCTACATACATCATATAACCAACTAATACAAAGGCCTTAATAAGCAAATACGATCATTAGTCACTATACGAAAATGAAAAGGAAATGACTGCCTTAATGAGCAAATACGATCATGTCATGATAAGCATGTTCTACAAATATCATATAACCAACTAATACAAAGGCCCTCTCTCTCTCTCTCTCTCTCTCCTCTCTCCTCTCTCTCTCTCCTCTCTCTCTCTCTCTCTCTCTCTTGAATTAGTGAATGAACACGACTACAGATAGGAAAAAAGCCATTAGGAGAAACTACATATGAGTGAACCACAGATAGGGCTGTCAATGGGTACCTGGTCCATGAATAGCTGAAGCATCCAATGTGATTTATTTAGTCAGATATTAATCGAGATTCTAGGCTTCAATTAATAATCAGGTCGGGTAGAGCTGAGCAGGCCCATGGATTCAGATGCAATCAGAAATTGGGTCGGGGCGGGTACTAGAATATATAATTTTTTTTTTAGTTTCTTTATTTAATTATAATTGTTTATTTTAAAACCATACAAAATGCATGTTTCTAGGATGGATCCAAATCCAGATCCGAAGCTTAACAATTGCCTGGACCCAATTCCATATCCAAATATCATTACAAGCTCTACGCTGTGCTTGAAACCAGACCCAACAGGAGCTGATGGAGGATCCGAATCCAATCCACTACCTCATATATGTACTCATATCCAAACCAACAGGACTGACAGGGGATCTGAATCCAATCTGCTACCTCAGATATGATAACCGTGTCCAAACCCAACAGGACCTGAACCCGATTCCCTTAGTCGGGTTCGGATACGGGTAAGCCGGTGCCCAACCAGTTGACAGCCCTAACCATTGAGGAAATATGGCTGTGAACTTAATCTATGATGCATAAGGAAAATCTGGCAGAAAGCAATAGGCTCCATGATCAATATCAATATCAATACATGATTCTATATGGTGTTAAATGCAAGGCACAATACATTACCATAGGGCTGGGCTTAAGACTATTAATTATGAATGTTTCTAATGTAATGTAAACAATTGTGTGCTTAGACTTTTATTATAAAATATAAATAACCTCGTGGCGAACTTGTTTATGAAAGGATGCTAATGAAAGACCATATTTCCCAACACATTCGACAATGAAATTATAAGTGGCAAATCCATTGTCATCTTTACTTTAATATAAACAAAACTCGTTATAATGGATGAAGCAAATGAATACAACTTGTTGTAAGTTTTCAAAATATCATCCATAAAGATGCCTTGGGCAATCCAACACTTCGTTTAATAAAATGGTTTGGACAATTTAATGAATAATACAAATTTAAAGGCTCTAAATCAAACTGAAGTTATGGCCCTTGATAGAGCGGAATGGCAAAAAAGGATTTCATGTAGCCAACACCAATAAGTCGGGATAAGGCTATGATGATGATGATGAATTTAAAGACTACAAATAAATGGTAAAAAAAAATACAATGCCTTGATACATTCAATACATTTTGATACTTATTCATGCCACCAGGGGCATTTATTGCAAGTTCCATCATCTCCGGGCATTCTTGATAGTCTCTCCTCTTCTGAAAATGTGAATTTGGGATATTTCAACCAGATGCATGTGCTCTACTTCTTGGGTTGCCTAACAGAGAAATGAGCTTCAGTCCCCTGGGATTCTCTTATTTCCAAGGCTTGAAAGGGTTTTCAGGAAGCAGTGCCAAAGCAATTTACGGAAAGCTTGACATCCAAGGCACAAGGGCCAATGACCAGCTCGACTATTTTTATGTATTTGTGGCCTCTCAAATGACAAATGTTAAAACCTACACAGCCTAATAGCGTCTTGCCAACATACCTTCCTTCTAGTTCCAGTATGTTAGCCAACAATAAAGGATCTTCTATGCTCAAGAAGTATAATGCTGGTATCCCATTTTTGTGCAACAGGGTTATGAAAATCCACAAGGAAATTATCATTTGGCTATAAACCCGTGGGTCATTGGGTTTCCACAGGCTGTACTTCCTGATATTGTATTTGATCAAGATCTTCATCACTTATGCATGCTCCACCCACAAGCTGTCACACGTGCCCTTGCCTCACAAGCTGTTCCTTGACTGCTAACATTGCTTCCATGGTGTAATTAAATATGCTTGGTGTTTCAGGCAGCATGGAAGACGGAACACACATTAGGTGGGCTACTGTCTTCCCATTTTTTCCTACTGAAAGCCTGAAAAAGATAAACAACACAGAAAGGTAGATGGTGCCTCATCTTGTCTACCTTGCAAATCGGTAACACCAAAAGTACCCTAAATCTGCTTTTCATTGTACAACTAAAACACAACTGCATTGTAGACAGGATTTGTTTTTGGATTGCAGTTATGGTTCTAAGGTCTGGGTGGGCATCTTCTCCAAATTTAGCAACTCGTGGATCATTATGCAGTCTGCAGAGCAGCTCTTAGCCAGGTGGAAAAGTGTTTCCCTGGGGACCAAGAGCCAGCATCATTTGGGCCCTAACAGTCAAGGCTACATTATGGCAACTGTGGCAAAGCGCGCTGCAGGGATATTTAGAGGCAAGCAGCAGAAAGAAGCTGTGTTATGCTCATAAATCCTCAACTCAGCAGTTGAACACTCCTTGCAGCACATGCAATTCAGAGGTATTTCCAAGTCTATGCTTCAGCGGAGTTGGGAGGAGCTGACTCAGGGGGGCCGCCACCATTCCAAGATCCAGGAAGATGGTCCCCTGATCCACCAGGCCTCTTTAAGCATAACTTCAATGGTTGCTCTCTAGGCAACCCCGGACCATCTGGAACAGGAGGTCTCTTCTCTGCAGATTGCTGGTCGGACCATGATGGAATTCTCTGGCCATTTGGGAATCAATGACTCTAGTTATGTAAAGGCAGTCTCCCTCCTTCAAGGCTTAAGGCTAGCAATGAGTTACAAATTCAGCCCAATCATAATTGAGGGGAATTCAAAGAAATACCATCAACTAGAGTCTTGAATCCCAAGCACCAAGGAATACCATTGAAGTTTGCTTTTCTCCTGTACAACATAGAAGATCTCAAAGGGAGAATAGAGGTTTCTTTACAGCACATCCATCGTTCGGGCAATAGCAGAGCAGACTCCCTGGCTAAAGAGGGAGTTACTTGAGATTCTCTTTTTGGTTGTAGATAATAAGCAAAGCCAGCTCAATGCAGCTGTTTAGATTCTCAGTTTAGTTGCAATGTATTGTGCTCTTGGGCTCTTTTTCTTTCCAAGCTGCTTTTGTGAGTTTATGATTTTATCTTAAAACAATAACAATCCATTCATTTAAAAATTAAAAAAAAACCCAAAAAAAAAAAAAAATAACTGCAATATTTAAGTTGCAACAAAGAAAAAAAAAATCCACATTTGGTGAGTCTAGTTTTATTGGAGTGACAAACAATTCCAAAATTTTGACTAAATTCATTTCAAGTCCAGATTTAAACACTAAAAATGCATTATATTTAATCATAATCATTCACTCTCTACTTTTTCTCATCTCAATCATTACAATAAAAGACAAACCTACAATCCAAACAAAACCTAAACAATCCAACTCGCATTTTTTCCAAGTAATTCAAATCATAAACATAAAACTAAAAACTGACATGACAGTAACAAACAAACCAACCCAAACTCCCCCAATCCCCAAATTCACCAAATCTAATATTCAAAAGAAAAAAAACAATAAGAAATTGTAAAAATATCAGGATTCTCAAATACTTACAGGACATGAGATAGGAGAGTCCGAAAATGCAAACCAGCAATAACACGATCCGTTTCTTTGCTTCCTCGATGAGGTCTTTGACAGTCTGCCGCCCCGTACTCATCTCCGACAGATTCATAACCAATAACAGAGTTCAAAAACGAAATTCACTGCTCTTTCGCAGAAAACCTAGTGATTTCCGGTTCCCTTTCAAGAAGCAACGGAATTGAGATCTCAGACAATGAAGCTCGTGCAAGAATCATCTGAGGACACCATTGATTTGGCAAAAGCAGCATCGCCGTTGAAATCAACCTTGACGGTAACCAATTTCTACAGAGGGATGGGATCGAATGTGAGATCGGAGGGGAAAAAAAGAGGTAGGTGCTGGATTTGGGGAATCGCTGCGGATTTGCGGAAAATCGAAGGGATTTTTTATAATTTCTAAAATCGACTTCCCTCGCTCGGTTCTCTATCAACGTCTCTCTCTCTCTCTCTCTCTCTCTCTCTCCAAGAGAAGGAAAAATGCCAGATCTCTCGCTCTCTCTCTCTCTCTCTCTCTCTATCTCGCTCTCTCTCTTCCTAACTATAAATTTCCGTGCGTTTGAAATACTCCCTGGCATACGCTGGTAAGTACCTACCGTTCCTGAGTTTAAATCCATTTCATGTGAAAAGGGCTTCCTTCTACATTACACGCTATGCGTAGTGCGCACTCTGGAGGTTGCAACCCTAAACTCGATCGAGGACACTTTCGACACCTGGAGTTCGTGCGTGTAAGCG
Organism: Liriodendron chinense; assembly: GCA_003013855.2. Taxonomy (NCBI): domain Eukaryota; kingdom Viridiplantae; phylum Streptophyta; class Magnoliopsida; order Magnoliales; family Magnoliaceae; genus Liriodendron; species Liriodendron chinense. The sequence continues at coordinate 8,194 of PVNU02003554.1, read as the reverse complement.
AGGGACGCACGCTATTGTGATATCCGAGTCCGCTTACAAGGTGGACCCACTGGGGTGCATGCCTTGGTCACAGGTTGGCAGAAAAAATGGTTAGCTAATAGAAACTGATCTACGGTCCACGTTCAATCATCGGTGGCCCATCAGATGGATGCGTGGAATGGCCTGATTCTTTTACTACACAGTATGTGCAGTGGGTCTTGCCTGATGAGCAGCTTGATCTCATACACGTGTGCCAATTTCATATGGTCAATAGGCTGGTTTAAAAAAAGAAGAAGAAAAAAGAGTGCGGTATACATTTCTAGGCAATACAATAGAAATAAAGTCTTAGATCTTCAGCGGTCGGGGAAAGGACCCGTGTCTGGATGGCTGGGATCATCAGATGTGGAAATCTTTTGGATAACTCTCCATTGACGGTGTGGATCATCAGATAAGTGGTCTGCATCGCCAATCCATGGCTCAACTTTCTTTTCTTTTCTCCTGATTTATTAGTGAGCAACAACATAGCTGAGATTTGGCTTTGGGTTATCCAAACCACTTATTTAGTGGGCCCCACACTGGGACAGCATAAATGATCAAGAGAAAGTGAATAAAAATACCATAGTGCAGGAAGAACCAGAATATGGAAGAGCTGTCTTGTTGCAGCACACGCGGCAGGGTAATGTGGGGCGCGGATTTCCTGCGAAAGCCTTGCGCAGGAAGTTCCTGCGCTGGGAGCCAAGGTGGGCTAAAAGTGATGGTTTTTTGATAAATCTACCCTGTCCATACGTTTTGAGAGCTCATTTTAAGACATGAGAACAAAAATGAGCCGGATCAAAGACTCAAGTGGGCTTTAAAGGAAAAGGTGGGTAGGTAAATTATTACCGTTGAAACCTCCTTGAGGTCCACAGGGATGTTTATATGACATCGATACCGTTCATAACTTCACTACTACGGGGATGAACTGGAAACACAAATATTATCCTGATTCGAAACTCCTGTGGCTCCACAAATATTTCAACTGTGGACGTTCAATCCTCACATTTTCGGCCCACTTGAGTCTTGGATCCGGTTATTTTTGTTCTCATGTCCTAAAATGAGCTCCCAAAACGGATGAACGGGGTGGATTTATCAAAAAACATCACTTTGAGCCCCACCTTGGCTCAGCGCAGGAACTCCTGCGCAAGGCTTTCGCAGGAAATCCGCGCCCCACATTACCCTGCCGCGTGTGCTGCAACAAGACAGCTCTTCCATATTCTGGTTCTTCCTGCACTATGGTATTTTTATTCACTTTCTCTTGATCATTTATGCTGTCCCAGTGTGGGGCCCACTAAATAAGTGGTTTGGATAACCCAAAGCAAATCTCAGCTATGTTGTTGCTCACTAATAAATCAGGAGAAAAGAAAAGAAAAGTTGAGCCATGGATTGGCGATGCAGACCACTTATCTGATGATCCACACCGTCAATGGAGAGTTATCCAAAAGATTTCCCACATCTGATGATCCCAGCCATCCAGACACGGGTCCTTTCCCCCGACCGCTGAAGATCATAAGACTTTATTTCTATTGTATTTGCCTAGAAATGTATACCACTCTTTTTTTCTTCTTTTTTTAAACCAGCATTGACCATATGAAATTGGCACACGTGTATGAGATCCAAGCTGCTCATCAGGCAAGACCCACTGCACATACTGTGTAGTAAAAGAATCAGGCCATTCCACGCATCCATCTGATGGGCCACCGATGATTGAACGTGGACCGTAGATCAGTTTCTATTAGCTAACCATTTTTTCTGCACACCTGTGGACCAAGGCATGCACCCAGTGGGTCCACCTTGTAAGCGGATCGGATATCACAATAGCGTGCGTCGCTTACACGCACGAACTCCAGGTGTCGAAAAGTGTCCTCGATCGAGTTTAGGGTTGCAACCTCCAGAGTGCGCACTACGCATAGCGTGTAATGTAGAAGGAAGCCCTTTTCACATGAAATGGATTTAAACTCAGGAACGGTAGGTACTTACCAGCGTATGCCAGGGAGTATTTCAAACGCACGGAAATTTATAGTTAGGAAGAGAGAGAGCGAGATAGAGAGAGAGAGAGAGAGAGCGAGAGATCTGGCATTTTTCCTTCTCTTGGAGAGAGAGAGAGAGAGAGAGAGAGAGAGACGTTGATAGAGAACCGAGCGAGGGAAGTCGATTTTAGAAATTATAAAAAATCCTTCGATTTTCCGCAAATCCGCAGCGATTTCCCCAAATCCAGCCCTACCTCTTTTTTTCCCCTCCGATCTCACATTCGATCCCATCCCTCTGTAGAAATTGGTTACCGTCAAGGTTGATTTCACGGCGATGCTGCTTTTGCCAAATCAATGGTGTCCTCAGATGATTCTTGCACGAGCTTCATTGTCTGAGATCTCAATTCCGTTGCTTCTTGAAAGGGAACCGGAAAATCACTAGGTTTTCTGCGAAAGAGCAGTGAATTTCGTTTTGAACTCTGTTATTGGTTATGAATCTGTCGGAGATGAGTACGGGGCGGCAGACTGTCAAAGACCTCATCGAGGAAGCAAAGAAACGGATCGTGTTATTGCTGGTTTGCATTTTCGGACTCTCCTATCTCATGTCCTGTAAGTATTTGAGAATCCTGACATTTTTACAATTTCTTATTGTTTTTTTCTTTTGAATATTAGATTTGGTGAATTTGGGGATTGGGGGAGTTTGGGTTGGTTTGTTTGTTACTGTCATGTCAGTTTTTAGTTTTATGTTTATGATTTGAATTACTTGGAAAAAATGCGAGTTGGATTGTTTTAGGTTTTGTTTGGATTGTAGGTTTGTCTTTTATTGTAATGATTGAGATGAGAAAAAGTAGAGAGTGAATGATTATGATTAAATATAATGCATTTTTAGTGTTTAAATCTGGACTTGAAATGAATTTAGTCCAAAATTTTGGAATTGTTTGTCACTCCAATAAAACTAGACTCACCAAAATGTGGATTTTTTTTCTTTGGTTGCAACTTAAATATTGCAGTTATTATTATTTTTTTTTGGGTTTTTTTTTAAATTTTTAAATGAATGGATTGTTATTGTTTTAAGATAAAATCATAAACTCACAAAAGCAGCTTGGAAAGAAAAAGAGCCCAAGAGCACAATACATTGCAACTAAACTGAGAATCTAAACAGCTGCATTGAGCTGGCTTTGCTTATTATCTACAACCAAAAAGAGAATCTCAAGTAACTCCCTCTTTAGCCAGGGAGTCCTGCTCTGCTATTGCCCGAACGATGGATGTGCTGTAAGGAAACCTCTATTCTCCCTTTGAGATCTTCTATGTTGTACAGGAGAAAAGCAAACTTCAATGGTATTTCTTGGTGCTTGGGATTCAAGACTCTAGTTGATGGTATTTCTTGAATTCCCCTCAATTATGATTGGGCTGAATTTGTAACTCATTGCTAGCCTTAAGCCTTGAAGGAGGGAGACTGCCTTTACATAACTAGAGTCATTGATTCCCAAATGGCCAGAGAATTCCATCATGGTCCGACCAGCATCTGCAGAGAAGAGACCTCCTGTTCCAGATGGTCCGGGGTTGCCTAGAGAGCAACCATTGAAGTTATGCTTAAAGAGGCCTGGTGGATCAGGGGACCATCTTCCTGGATCTTGGAATGGTGGCGGCCCCCCTGAGTCAGCTCCTCCCAACTCCGCTGAAGCATAGACTTGGAAATACCTCTGAATTGCATGTGCTGCAAGGAGTGTTCAACTGCTGAGTTGAGGATTTATGAGCATAACACAGCTTCTTCTGCTGCTTGCCTCTAAATATCCCTGCAGCGCGCTTTGCCACAGTTGCCATAATGTAGCCTTGACTGTTAGGGCCCAAATGATGCTGGCCTCTTGGTCCCCAGGGAAACACTTTTCCACCTGGCTAAGAGCTGCTCTGCAGACTGCATAATGATCCACGAGTTGCTAAATTTGGAGAAGATGCCCACCCAGACCTTAGACCATAACTGCAATCCAAAAACAAATCCTGTCTACAATGCAGTTGTGTTTTAGTTGTACAATGAAAAGCAGATTTAGGGTACTTTTGGTGTTACCGATTTGCAAGGTAGACAAGATGAGGCAACCATCTACCTTTCTGTGTTGTTTATCTTTTCAGGCTTTCAGTAGGAAAAAATGGGAAGACAGTAGCCCACCTAATGTGTGTTCCGTCTTCCATGCTGCCTGAAACACCAAGCATATTTAATTACACCATGGAAGCAATGTTAGCAGTCAAGGAACAGCTTTGTGAGGCAAGGGCACGTGTGACAGCTTGTGGTGGAGCATGCATAAGTGATGAAGATCTGCTCAAATACATATCAGGAAGTACAGCCTGTGGAAACCCAATGACCCACGGTGTTTATAGCCAAATGATAATTTCCTTGTGGATTTTCATAACCCCTGTTGGCACAAAAATGGATACCAGCATTATACTTCTTGAGCATAGAAGATCCTTATTGTTGGCTAACATACTGGGAACTAGAAGGAAGGTATGTTGGCAAGACGCTATTAGGCTGTGTAGGTTTTAACATTTGTCATTTGAGAGGCCACAAATACATAAAAATAGTCGAGCTGGTCATTGGCCCTTGTGCCTTGGATGTCAAGCTTTCCGTAAATTGCTTGGCACTGCTTCCTGAAAACCCTTTCAAGCCTTGGAAATAAGAGAATCCCAGGGGACTGAAGCTCATTTCTCTGTTAGGCAACCCAAGAAGTAGAGCACATGCATCTGGTTGAAATATCCCAAATTCCCATTTTCAGAGAGGAGAGACTATCAAGAATGCCCGAGATGATGGAACTTGCAATAAATGCCCCTGGGTGGCATGAATAAGTATCAAAATGTATTGAATGTATCAAGGCATTGTATTTTTTTTTACCATTTATTTGTAGTCTTTAAATTCATCATCATCATCATAGCCTTATCCCGACTTAATTGGTGTTGGCTACATGAAATCCTTTTTTGCCATTCCGCTCTATCAAGGGCCATAACTTCAGTTTGATTTAGAGCCTTAAATTTGTATTATTCATTAAATTGTCCAAACCATTTTATTAAACGAAGTGTTGGATTGCCCAGGCATCTTTATGGATGATATTTTGAAAACTTACAACAAGTTGTATTCATTTGCTTCATCCATTATAACGAGTTTTGTTTATATTAAACTAAAGTAAAGATGACAATGGATTTGCCACTTATAATTTCATTGTCGAATGTGTTGGGAAATATGGTCTTTCATTAGCATCCTTTCATAAACAAGTTCGCCACGAGGTTATTTATATTTTATAATAAAAGTCTAAGCACACAATTGTTTACATTACATTAGAAACATTCATAATTAAATAGTCTTAAGCCCAGCCCTATGGTAATGTATTGTGCCTTGCATTTAACACCATATAGAATCATGTATTGATATTGATATTGATCATGGAGCCTATTGCTTTCTGCCAGATTTTCCTTATGCATCATAGATTAAGTTCACAGCCATATTTCCTCAATGGTTAGGGCTGTCAACTGGTTGGGCACCGGCTTACCCGTATCCGAACCCGACTAAGGGAATCGGGTTCAGGTCCTGTTGGGTTTGGACACGGTTATCATATCTGAGGTAGCAGATTGGATTCAGATCCCCTGTCAGTCCTGTTGGGTTTGGATATGAGTACATATATGAGGTAGTGGATTGGATTCGGATCCTCCATCAGCTCCTGTTGGGTCTGGTTTCAAGCACAGCGTAGAGCTTGTAATGATATTTGGATATGGAATTGGGTCCAGGCAATTGTTAAGCTTCGGATCTGGATTTGGATCCATCCTAGAAACATGCATTTTGTATGGTTTTAAAATAAACAATTATAATTAAATAAAGAAACTAAAAAAAAAATTATATATTCTAGTACCCGCCCCGACCCAATTTCTGATTGCATCTGAATCCATGGGCCTGCTCGGCTCTACCCGACCTGATTATTAATTGAAGCCTAGAATCTCGATTAATATCTGACTAAATAAATTGGATGCTTCAGCTATTCATGGACCAGGTACCCATTGACAGCCCTATCTGTGGTTCACTCATATGTAGTTTCTCCTAATGGCTTTTTTCCTATCTGTAGTCGTGTTCATTCACTAATTCAGAGAGAGAGAGAGAGAGAGAGAGAGAGAGAGGAGAGAGAGAGAGAGAGGAGAGAGAGAGAGAGAGGGCCTTTGTATTAGTTGGTTATATGATATTGTAGAACATGCTTATCATGACATGATCGTATTTGCTCATTAAGGCAGTCATTTCCTTTTCATTTTCGTATAGTGACTAATGATCGTATTTGCTTATTAAGGCCTTTGTATTAGTTGGTTATATGATGTATGTAGAACATGCTTATCATGAGTTGATCGTATTTTCTCATTAAGGTAGAAGTTGCCTTTTCATTTTTTTTATGTAGTGACTGATGCCTTACTGTTACTCTCCTCTCAGTAACAAGCTCCTCAGTTTGGGTCAATTTGCCTGCTGCCGCCTCCTTAATTGTCTTCCTTCGCTACATCTCATTTGATCTTGAAATGCGGAGAAGAGGTGCAGCATACGATAGGCCACCTTCAGTTGATAATCCATCAGGAAAGAAATCTTTTGAAATTCCAAAGATTGCCCCTGAAAACTCGAACTGGAGAAGAAAGGTGAATTCTCCCCAGTTGAGGCAGCAATCGATCAGTTCACAAGGCATCTAGTTTCTGAGTGGGTGATGGATCTATGGTACTCACGTTTAACTCCCGATAGGGATGGTCCAGAGGAGCTGGTGCAGATCATGAATGGTGTCCTTGGAGAAATTTCATTTCGTGCAAGAGATATAAATCTCATTGATCTTCTTACCAGGTTTAATTTTGGATGTGTCATTTGCTATGTTTCCCCAGTGTGTCAGCTGTTTTTACCCAGAACTACACTGATTGCAGGTCTTCATTAACATGATATGGTCAGGGATATTATCAATCTGATTTGCAATCACCTAGAGCTTTATCGTGTATGTCAAGCCAAGATTGGAAAGCATGAGACAGGTAAGATGCCTATAGGTCATCAGGATACACAACTGAAGCTGGTTCTGGCATCTGAGAATAAGTTGCATCCAGCTTTGTTTTCTGATGAGGCTGAGCACAAGGTTTGACACCTATTATTCTGAATTATGTAGTCAAGCAATGTTTAAATCTTACCTTCAGTGATGTGAACTGAGCTTCTTCTAACAGCTCATCTTTTGTATTATTGATGCCGTGTATTTTATACTCAGGTTTTGCAGCACTTGATGGGCGGGCTTGTCTCTTTAACTTTCAAGCCAGAAGATCTGCAGTGTTCTTTCTTCTTTTATACAGTTAGGGAGCTTCTTGCTTGTGCAGTGATGCGACCCGTCTTGAACATAGCTAACCCAAGGTAAATTTCTTCTTCTTCTTCTCTGTTTGTTTTCCTTCTTCTTCTTGTCTTAGTGCCTTCTTGTTCTGTTTTGTTTGGTTGATTTCTTCTTCATGTTTTTTAATTGTTATGACAGGTTTATTAATGAAAGGATTGAATCTTTGGTTCTTTCTTTAAGCAAGAAGACTGATAAAGGAGTTGCATCATCCAAACAAGAGGGATCCCAAAACAAGCCATCTTCAAGGACTTCATCTGATCATTTTTCCGGGGTTTTAGACCGTTCAAATAAAGGTGTTGAACTTGTGCAGTTTAAGCACGCTCATTCTGGAATTGCTTCAGGTGAAGCTGCAAAAGGAATTGCTAATGGAACTGTTCTCTTGAAGAATCAGGAGCACCCTGGCTCTGATTTATCATCGCGCAGTAATCAGGCTAGTGCAGTGCCTACGGATCACAAACTGCACCCTACCAAATCAAATCTTATACCAGGTGATGCCCAATCATCTCAGTCCAAGAATTCTTCACCCTTGAGTTCCCAATGGCGACCAAGTGGAGAGTGGGGTCAGATGTTAGATGTGATTTCCCGCAGAAAAACTCAAGCTCTTGCTCCAGAGCATTTTGAAAATATGTGGACAAAAGGGCGCAACTACAAAAAGAAGGAAGGTGTTAACCAGTCAGCCAAGCAAGTTATACAGAATTCCTCGGCCAGAATACTCTGGATCACTTGAAGGTGACATCCAAGCACGAGATACAGGGTGGAACAGTCAAGGCTTATACTTCTACGAGAAACACTGTTTATCCTCAGCATGAAGATTCACACGTGGTAGAAAATTCATATGCC
>PVNU02003553.1:0-309509 GCA_003013855.2 Liriodendron chinense | reverse complement strand
GCGGAGCCTTCTCTGGCTGCTTCTTTCTTATCTCTATCGAAGCGTCTTAGCTTCATGAAGGAGGAGAAGAGGGAGAGCAGGCGATTTCTTGCTTGGCTTGTCCCATTGGCGGAGGCTGAGTATCCGGATCGCCGCGCTGGCATCTGGAGGATGGTCAGGGCAGCTATACGAGAACATGATGACCTGGCGATCGACGTCTCCATCATAAGGAACTACGCCAATGCCGAGCACCTGAATTTTGATCTCGTGCAACAATGCATTTCCATTCTGGTGGACTTGGTCTTCAAGGAAGCCCAGATTCAGGCAAAGGTCAATGAGTTGAGGGCTCAGGTTCTCCCGCTGACGCAGGACTGAGATTCTCGCTTTCTGGCTTCGGGGAGGGGTCCCCGCAATTTTGAGTCGTTTTACATTGACTGTTGATTCTGATCATTTAAACAATTGGCATTAACAATTTAGACATTTGAAATAGCCCTCATGGTTGATGAACGCTAATTATACTTTTCCGCTTTACTTCTGTCTTTCCTCGCTTGTGTGTGTGATGACGGTGCTGTGGTTGTGAATGTTGTCGCTTTATTTTCTCCTTCTGTTGGCTTGAACGTGCTTTGTTGAGGCCTCAGTTGGCACCCGTGCTTTGTTTTACCCGCTGCCTTATATCCCTTTGGATTCTATGGATGCCTGATTGATTTTATGTGAACACACTTTTTCTTTGCCCCGTACTTAAGCCTTTTACATGTCGTTGCAGATTATAATGGCTAGCAATCCTTCACAAGCCGGTCCTTCAGGTCCGCCTCAGACTCCATCAAAGCGTAAGTGCGCCGTTGCTAAGCAGATTTCCAGGACGTCGGCCGAGAATCCACAATGGTTCCTTCCGCCAGAGACATTCAACTTCTATGAACACATCTTGACTCTTCCGAAAAACGTTCAACGGAAGATACTCTGTGACAAGTCCCTACCCACCCCTCCTGATGAGGGTACTCAAGAAGAATGGGACGTGTGGTATGCTCCCCTGCAAGGTTTCCGGACTGACGAGGTTGTTGGGTCTGAAGAGGGCGAAGCGAGCCCGGCTATGCCCACTCAGTCTGCTAAACGAGGTCGCCAGAAGACGACTGGAAAAAGCGCCAAGCAGATCTACATGGAGAATCAAACCAAGTCGAAGTCTAATAGGATGAGGGTTGTCTGGTCCTCCGCAAAGCTGGCGGTGTCATCTCTTGTGATCCGTAACCCCTACACAAAGCAATTCATCCGATTTCCCAAGAGCTTTCAGAGATACCGCTCTCTACCGGGCATCGAGCCATCTGATGTGTGTCGCACAAATTCATTTTACAGCGTCAGTTCCTGGACGTCCATTCCAGAGACATTCGTCAACTGTGCTGTATCCAAGAACGGTACACTGCAGTCTGTCCTTGGGGAGAAGGACATGATATTTTTGAAGCCAAACTACGATCCCCATCTGCCATTTCCAATACACTACTACGAGACCTTGCGCCAAAGGTTTCGCCCTCTGTCTGACTCGAAAATTTGGCCGACCGGGGGTTTTAGGACCCGAGGACATCTGAGTCCTCACCCAGGCTATGAAGCTTGGGCCAGCCGAATAGTCGAGCAGCATGAAGAGACTTTGAAGCAAGTGGGTCTCCTGCGGGCCATCCAGGCGACGTCGAGCTACTTTTATCGAGAACCGTGTGTTTACAAGGGGTTCCTGAATCACTGGAGCTCTATCACAAACTCCTTCCACCTGCCGTATAGGGAAATGAGCATATCGCTCTGGGACTTGTATCGGATAGCCGGTCTTCCCATCCGCGGCAGAATTTACGATGAGTGGACGCCCAGCGATGAGGAGCTATCCAAGAAGAAAAAGGGCGTCGATGAAGGTTTCTACTCTGAAGCATGCTATGAATTGTTTGCGGAGCTGCCGCAATTCCTGGGCTCCAGAGATAAAGTACCCTTTGAGGATTGGCTGATTTACTTCAGTCACGGTCTGAAGTGAGTTTCTTCACTTGACTTGTACTCTTCGCACCCTGTTTCATTCTTTTCTTCTACTGATGGTTTTCTTTCTGTCTCAGCTTGAATTATGCATTGTACGACGAAGGCCGCAGGGACAAATTGGTTTTGGAGGCCAAGATGAAGAAGAAGTTCCCCCAACCGAACAAGCTATCTCCGACTTGCGAACTCGCTAGATTCTTAGCCTATTGGTTGTGCTGCGTGGTCCTTCCGAGCTATAAGCAGGCAGATAGTGTGAGAGTCTCCTGCTTCGCTGTAGCAGGGAGTCTGGCTAACGGCCATCGTTATGCATTGGCCCCGGTGGTATTGTGCTCTATATATCGGGCCTTTGGCGGCGTCATCAGTAACAAGGGCTCGGCTTCCTTCGGACTAAATTCTTCTTATTGCGGGTGGCATTTCTTTTCGGGGTGGCTCAGGGTTTACTTCCCGTGGGTCTATGGCATGGAACTCAAGGACTTCATCCAGAGGGGATCGGTTCCGCTACATGCCTTTCAAAAACGGAAGATGATCAGCGGGAACTTGGCGACTATCAAGGCAAAGATAGCTCGTCATGATGACGTCGACTTCTTCCTTTTCTCTGGGACCAACAGTGAGGATCCAGAGTTGCTTGATGATGACGAGAGTCTTAGTTCTTATCACCGCTCGTTCTTGGTGTCTATTCGCCCGAGTTCGTTTCCTTTGAGGGAAGGAGCTGAGTTTTGGAGAGAACCGTACTACCCGAGCCGATTCGCTCGCCAATTTGGTTACGACCAGGGGGTACCAGAAGCTCTTGAACTGGTGACGCGAGAGCAGCGAGCCTATGGCACAGGACCGATTCACTAGAAGTGGATATGGCGTCAACTTTTGCTAACTGGGTCAGGCTGTTCCTTCATTGTCCTTGGAACAGAATATACTTCTGGCGCTACATATGGGTGGATGAGGTGGTGGGTCCATCAATATTCCTTAGTCCGGAACAACTGACACGTAACCGACCCTGTCTTTGTCTCTCCTCCGATTGTCAATCCCACTCCTACTGACGGCTTGGGCTATGTGGCAGAGCCGCTTCGTCAACTGGCTACTCCGGGCGTGCAGAAGTTCATGACCTCCCTGAATGTTATAATAGATCATGAGAAACCCGACCACAAGCTCGAAGGGTGGGTCGCTTATGGCCAGAGGATCTCGCTGCAAGGGAATCCGGATTCCCCACTCGTTGGTCCCATGGCGGAGGGACAGAGAGAGCGTTACGATATTGGTGATGACGATGATGATGAGGCCGTCGTGGCGGGGGAAGCTGGTGATGTCGATGGAGAGGATGATAATGACGACGATGCTGGTGATGGTAATGATGGAGGGGGTGATGGTGCGGCAGCGGGTGCCCCGTCGACCGGTGGTCAGGGAAGTCGCGGCCAGAGCCCGGCAAGTCGGACGGGTCTATTCAGACGCTCCGCTCCTGTGGATAGCGATCCTGAACCGTCTCCTGAGCGTTCTGGGCCTCGAGTAAAGACCGCTCATCGCGTCTCAATCATCGATGGAGGAAAGAAAATAAATGACCTGTTGAAGCTGTACAGGGCCGAGAAGGCACGGGATCGACTCTCTCAGGCTGCCGGCAGTGTCCCTACTGATGACGCGAGCGGACCAAGGGAGGAAGGGGAAATGAGCTCACAGGCAGGCCTCAGCGGAGGTCGTCCCACGGAAGAAGGGGAAGGTGACGAGCCAATATATGAGAAATCTATTCCCGAAGCAGACACAGGACTCCTCCCTATGGACGTTGGCGGTGAGCCTCAAGCTGAAGATCCCCCTCTCACTGACCCTGTCAGTGTTGTGGCTACAGTAGACCCTATCCCTTCTCCTAAAGCAGGCCCTGTCATTATCACGGAAGAGGTAGCGCCTGCTGCCCAAGAAGCTATGCCCTCAAGTGTTGTCAGTGCACCAGAGCCTGTCGTGGAAGTAACCCTTGCTGTCGAATCGATTCCGGCCACCACTGCCCCTGAGACAATCGCGCCTTCATCTCCTAAACTGCCCAAGCCGGCAACGGAGACTGTGACCGAACGTGCCCCAGCATTACCAGTGCCTGTTGCTTCTATCAGTGCTCTGGTCGATGAAGCTCCCGCTGGTATACTACTTGCCTTATTGTTCTGCTCGCCTCTTTTCTTTCTTCAGTTTGCTGATGTTTATTATTTCTCTTGCCAGCCACTGCTTCTGCTAGCATCCCGGTTCCTGTAATCCTGCCTGAGGCATTCCTTTCATCCCTTCAAGGCCTATCAAGGACCAAGGCGAATCTTCTCAAGAGCTTACTGTCCGACATCGTCGATTCATTGAAGAATGGAGATGAAGGGTCTATCTTGGACGAGGCGCTGCAGGCGTTGGAACTCACCGCCACGTGGCTTGGAGTTGACATTTCTTCGATAGTCAGCCACGTGTCGCAATTCAAAGACGGTATAGCTCGGGTGAACGAGGCGAGGCACCTCAAGAATGACCCTTCCGTTGAAGAAAAACACGGCCACTTGCGGTCCCTTCTTCCGGAACTAGAGTTACACGAGGCGAATGTGGCCGCAGTACAGAGGTATTGGCAGGCTGTAGACGCTGAGCACCAAGAGGCCACCGGGCGTCTCGCAGAAATTGAAAATGAGATGGCCCGATTACGTGCTGAACATTCTGTCGTCCATCTCAAACTTTCGAAACTCGATGGTCAGAAGGCACGCCTGCAGTCTTCCATCGACCAGCGCGAGGCGAAATGTAATGCCATAAGGGCACAGGTTGCCGAGCTGAAACGGTCTCTTCAGGACACTCCAGATCCCACCCAGGCCTTGGCCGAGGCTGAGGCGAGACAGAAGGCGATTGCCGAATCCGCGGTCAACTTATTAGAACAATGTTTGAAGACTTTAGATAGTTGAACTTGTGGTGATGATTCTTTTGTAATTTCGAAACACGCTATAACGAATTTTGCGTCGATGTGTATATTATTGTAATGCTGAGTCTATATCGTGCTTTTAGCCTGCTTGTCGTTTCTCTTGAGTTCGAATGCAAATAGATTGTGCTATTTGGAAAGGAACGCCCCCCCCCCCCCCCCCCCCCCCCCCCCCCCCCCCCCCGTTAAGACTCAAGTTTACACATGCAAGCGAAAATGTAGCCGAGCCTTGGCTTAGGACTTGTCCCGATTTTCAATAATCTTGAAAAAGCATGGTGTCCTGCTTGACGTGTCTCGTGCCTTAACGACCTTTTCGATACTTGTGCAAGCATTAAGTAGATGATTAGCATATAAGTTTAGTCATTGCATGGTATCCTCTCTTTTGGTATCTACTTTATTATACTTTTCCTCTACTGGGGTATTTACAACTTGTGATGATAAGTCTATGTTAGGTATAATATCTTTTCAAAAATCGGCCATTCACTAGCGAACTGATGCCCTGCCCTTTGCAATCTATTACCCGGTAGGCTCCGTTGGAATATACTTCATCGATGATGCAGATGGGATCCCATTTCGGGTCGAATTTACTTTTCGGTCCTTGGGTCAATGCTGGACGCTTCATCATCAGCACGAGATCACCCTTCTTGAATGATCTGCCCCTGAAACGCTTATCGTACGCAGTGGAGATTTGCTTTTGATACATTTCGAGTCTTTGTTGGGCGGCGAGCCTCTTTTCATCCAAATTATCGAGTTCGGTCATTCGGATCTTAGCATTATGCTCGGTTGTCAGGGAGTGTCGGAGAGCGACCCGTAGCGATTCAACTTGTATTTCCATTGGAATCACAGCTTCCGTACCGTACACCAGTGAGTAGGGTGTAGCCCGGGTGGCTGTGCGGTGCGTAGTTCGATATGCCATAATGCTTCGGGTAATCGTCTGTCCCAGTCTTTCTTATTTTCTGCCACTGTCTTTTTTAAAATCTTCACGATAGTCTTGTTGAATGCTTCGGCTAGTCCATTCGCAGGAGGGTAATAAGGCGATGAGTAGCGATGCTTGATCTTGAATTTCGCGCACAGCTTATCAATGGTGGCGTTCTTGAAGGGTGTCCCGTTGTCCGTGGTGATCCTCTCAAGGATACCATGTCGGTACAATATGGTGTGACGGATGAAACCTTCAACATGCCTAGCTTTCACATTTCTTAGGGCGACTGCTTCAGCCCATTTGGAGAAATAGTCGGTCGCTGCAAGGATATACTGATGCCCTTGGGAGGATGGTGGACTAATTGGCCCAATCACGTCCATGCCCCAGGCTGCGAAAGGCCAAGACATCACTGACTGATGTAATTCTTCCGGTGGCGAATGTATGATATCGGCATGAATTTGACACTGGTGACACTTCTTTACGTATTCTATTGCATCTTTCACCATAGCAGGCCAGTAGTAGCCCATGTGTCGCACACGATGATGTAAGTTCTTGCCCCCTTGGTGAGCACCGCACTCCCCTCCATGAGCTTTTTTCAATGTATCATGCGCTTCATCTCGGCTTAGACACCGCAGCAGTACTCCCTCGTATGATCGTTTGTACAGCACGTCATTCTGGAGTACGAATGAGCTGGCGCGTCTTCTGACCTGTGTGCGCATTTTGGGGTCCTCCGGCAGAAATCCGTACTTTAGATAATCGACGAATGATTTTCTCCAATCATCTTCCTCTGTAATCTCAAAGCAGCAAATGGGATTAGCACTCAATTCTCCACTGCGCAACGCGGTTGTTGGCAGGATCTTTCTTTCTTCAATTGTTACCTGGAGCGGGCTGCCTCCAGGGTTGGCCAAAGCAGTGGCTAAACTAGCGAGTGCATCTGCCTGAACGTTCTCCTGTCTCGGTATATGCGAGATACTGCTGTTCCGAAACTGGTCGAACATTGACTGCGCTTGGTGGCAATAAGGCGATAGCTCGGGTTTGCGGACTTCGTATTCTGTTGTCAGCTGCCCAATGACAAGCCTAGAGTCTCCATAGATACGTATTTCCTTGATCTACATTTCCAGGGCCAACTGTAACCCGATGATAAGAGCCTGGTACTCTGCTTCGTTGTTGGTGCATGCCGGGACTAACGTGAATGAATAAGGTAATAAGTCTCCTTGAGGGCTGATGAATATAACTCCTGCCCCTGACCCTATCGCTCTGGCTGCACCGTCGAAATACATCTCCCAATGGTGTGCTTTATTAGTCGCCATAACCTGATCGTCTGGGAGGTCATATTCTATTTCTTCACCGCTCAGTACTGGATGTGTGGCAAGGAAGTCTGCAATTGCTTGTCCTTTGACGGCCCGAGCTGGCATGTATGTCAAGTCAAATTCTGACAGGAGAAGGGCCCACTTGGCCAACCGCCTAGACAACATGGGCCTGTTCATGAGAAACTTGAGGGGATCGACTTTGGATATCAATGTTATCTGGTGAGAGAGGCAATAATGCCTGAGTTTCTTGACGGCAAAGATCAATGCCAGACAAGTCTTTTCGATCGCTGAGTAGTTAAACTCGGCTCCCACTAGTGTGCGGCTCAAGTAATAGAGTGCGCCTTCCTTTCCCTCTTCGTTCTTCTGGGCTAAGAGAGCTCCTAGTGAGTTCTCACCGGCGGCAATGTAGAGGATTAGTGGCTCCCCTTTGATTGGCGCCGTGAGGACTGGAGATTTCTCGAGCAGGTCTTTCAGAGAGTCGAACGCTTTCTGGCAAGCATCATCCCACTCAAACTGTACCCCTTTCTTGTTGAGGCGCGAGAACGGTTGACATCGACCGAATAAGTTCGAGATGAACCTTCTTAGGTACGCGACCCGGCCTTGGAAACTTTTCAGCTCTTTGAGGTTCTTCGGAGGTGGCATTTCCCTGATTGCCTTAATCTTCGTTGGGTCGATTTCTATGCCCCGGTATCTGATAACAAACCCAAAGAACTTGCCAGATGAAACCCCGAATGCGCACTTCAACGGATTCATACGAAGGCTTTTCTTCCTTAGTCTTTAAAACACTTGCCGTAGATGTTCTCTATGCTGTTCATGCTCGGCCGACCTTACTACCAGATCGTCTACATAACATTCGACATGCTTATGCATCATGTCCTGGAAGATTACTTGCATCGCACGCTGATATGTTGCCCCTGCATTTTTCAGCCCAAACGGCATTACACGATAGCAGTATATGCCCAACGTTGTACGGAATGCCGTCGCCTCTTCATCCTCTGGGGCCATACGAATTTGATTATACCCTGAGTAACCGTCCATAAAGGACATCACCGCGTACCCTGTCGTGCTGTCGATCAGTAGTTCTGGGATAGGCAGTGGGAAATCATCTTTAGGGCATACTTCATTGAGGTTCCGAAAGTCTACGCAGATTCGGATCTGACCGTTCTTTTTCTTGACTGGCACAATGTTTGAAATCCATCGCGAGTATTTAACTTCTCTGATGAATCCAGCTTGGATTAACTTTTCGACCTCTTCTTCGATCTTGGGTACTATGTCCGGATGGAATCGTCGTTGGGGTTGTTTGACTGCCTTCTTCCCTTTCAGGATGCCTAATTTGTGCATCGCAATTGTCGGACTGAGTCCTGGCATTTCTGAGTATGTCCAAGCGAACACATCCTTGTTCTCTTTCAGCAGTTGGATGTATTTCTCCTTCTCTTCTTCTTGGACGTTCTTGCTCAGATATGTATTCCTAGGGTCCTCTGGGGTTCCCAGGTTTCTTTCTTCAAGTTCGTCTATCGTGGGCTGTCCCCCGTCTTCTATCTGTGCGGGTGCGGCACTGGGTTGGATGATGTCGACTACTTCTTGCGACTGTACCTCTTCTGCGGAACTAATTGTCACCATGTTGACATGTCTGACCTTCATCTTTGCCCCTAACCCTTCTCTTCCTTGGTAAGCTTCGGTATTTTCTTTGAACGGTGCTAACATCCTGCCATTCGGGGCTGATTCCGAGTAACAGAAGCCCATGTTCTTCATGATGTTACGGCTGGCTTCACTGTATCTTCCCTCTTCTATTGGTCGTGGTAGGCGAGGTGATTTCTCGGCCTCGTCCCTAGACTGCACAAATTCGCTCGACGCTGAATAGAATTTGATTTCTTTCTTCGTATTGGCACTTGGCGGTACCATAAATTGGCTAGGAGCTCTTGGGAAAGGCTTAACCCTTCCTATCTTCGGTACTGGCATATTGAAGCCGGCTTTGAGCACACTCATGTGCTGGTTCGATATCATCTCTAGGACGTACTGCCCTGGCTGTCGCAAGTGCTTCGGGATTATATAGAATTTCTTGGTAGTCCCTTGAGGCTCTTCAGCTGACTGACTTGCGGTTTCTTTCTGAGTAACGAACTGAGGTTTGCTTCTATGTTCAAACTTGCTGACTTTAGGTTTTGCCCCTTGCCCTTTCTGCGTCACGTCGGGCTTCTTCGTGACTTCCCTTTCGTCGACCAAGTCGTAATACCGGGCGTCGGCTAAGAATGATTCTGCGATTGTATACGGCTTTGGGTCTGCTGCCACTCTGTACTGAACTCCTTCTCTGTTGTATTTGAAACACTGATGATAGGTTGAAGGAATGACGCGATTGTGATGGAGCCACGGCCTCCCTAGCAGGAGATTATACGTTGTTATTACATCGATCACTTGGCATGTTACTTTCGTCTTTAGCTGACCGATTTCTAGCATCACGGTGATCGACCCTAGAGTGCGCTGGCTGTCTTGATTGAACCCTTGAATAACCATGGTGCTGGGACGCAGGGCTGATGGTCTGTAACCCAACCTCTGTAGTGTCTTCAACGACATGATGTTTACCGCGGACCCATCGTCAAGCATGCCCCGCTTAATTTCTGTATCTCTAATCGTTCCTGTGACCACCAACGGACGGTTATGGTCTGTCGCTTCGATCGTGCGGTCTTCCTCGGAGAATGTGATTACAGAGGGGTGATCTATCTGCATTGCTTGCTGAATCGGTGCATTTCCTTCCCAAAACTTATCTGGATCGCTCATTTCTGTTTCAATTTCTGTCATCATCATTTCTCTGACTTCACCATCTAGTAGCGCGTTGATCAACATCTCCCTATATACCTTTGAGAGGCGCAAGGCATCATATATGCTCAGGCGAGCCGGGACCTTTCGCAGGTGTGACACGACATCATATGCTACTGGTGCTGCCCCTTGCCTTAGCTCCGACCGAATGGTCGTGGCCTCAACAACTTTCTCTTTCAACTTCTACCCTTGGGGCCTCGTTGATGGTATGCCCGGGTTTCCATCTTCTTGCATCGGGTCGACTGGTTCTGGCCGAACTCGTTCCGGCATTTGCCTTCCGAATCGAAGGATGACGGCATTGACTTCTTCTTTTCCTGCTCGCAATGTCTCTCCCTTTGATGGCTGTTCTGTGAATGATACCATTGCACAATGTACCTGAGTCCCTATAAGTCGGCTACTCTCTTGGCTTTCCTTCTTTCTCGTCCCTATCCTCTTGCGGTTGAGGAGTCTTCTTCGATTCTCAAGCCTCTTCCGGCTGCTAACCAAAGTCTAGGGTTCTTCAGGTTCAGAGGACGGGATACGCGATTGAATGCTTTCGTCTGTGGGAAAGGCTGAAACCACCCCCGATGTTTCCTTCGTTGTCACTTCTGGTGACTTCATACTGATCACCCCTTGGTTGATCAACCCCTGTATTCTTCCCTTTAAACTAAAACAGTCTTCTGTCTTGTGGCTCAGACACCGATGGTATTTACAATACCGGGGGTCATTCACTTTCCCAACTTCATGTGGCCGAATCGGTTCTGGCAAGCGGATCACATTCTCTTCTACTAGTTGTTCCATGATGGGGATCAGATCGGTCATGTCGAAGGTGTATGGTCCGTTGGCTCTTTCTCTTTCGGCTATTGTTATTCTTTGAGAAACGTAAGGCCTCTTGCCTCTGTCTTGGGTAGGTGTTGCTTTTGTGTCTGTCTTGGGATCTACGGCGGGCCGCTTCCGATCTATTATACTTTTGCCTTTGTTTACATTATGTGTTTCTGTAACCCTTACTCCTTCCCTTTTTTGCCTTTCGGGCCTGAGGTTTACTCGTGCTGCGGCTTCTTCTACCAGGTGTGCTTTGGTGGCCAGTTCTCGGAAAGAGTGAAAACTATTCCCGATAACCCGTATGATATCATTGGGTCCAGGGCTTGCATACACATCTTTATTTGTTCTTTCTCACTGGGTAACTCTTGGCATTGAGCGGCTATCGTCCCCCATCGGTCCATGAACCTCTCCACGGGTTCGCCCTGTCTTTGTCTAATCAAGGCCAGATTTGTCACTGATGTTTCTCTTTCTATAGAGAAGAATTTTGAGATAAAACCGTCTCGCATCTGTTCCCACAACCTCACTGATCCGATTGGTAGCGACATGTACCATTGAAAGGCCTTCCCTGTTAGTGTTGACCCAAATAACCACATACAGTACTGTGGGGCGGTCGACCAATTTCCCAACGTCGTGAGGAAGTGAGTGATATGCTCTTCTGGCGACCCCCTACCGTCAAATTTCTCGAAATCCGGACATCTGAAGTTGACCGGAAACGGTATTTCTTCTATCTCCAGTGGGTATGGGACTTGATACTTATACCCAGTTCCTCTTTCTTTCTCCTTTTCTTGTCGCATGAAACTTGTAATTGTTTGCGACAGTTCCTCTCTCGTCATTTGCGCAGTCGGGACTGTTATTTGCTCCGTTGGAACTCTCCTGGCCTAGGTAAGTGGTTCGGCACTGGCTGGCCCTTCTGCCGCCCCTTGAGATTCTTCAGCTAATGGGCACGTCGGTGGTACAAGACTTCGAGTAGCATTCTGAGCTATCAAAGTGGTCAATGCTTCCTGAATTATCCTCATTCGTTCATTCGTTTCTCGATTGGCCTGAACTAATCTGTCGATTTGATCTTGGACTGTAGGCGATTCTTCCGCTTCATATGATCCTTCTTCTGTCTCTGCTACTTGAACCATTGCGACCAGCACTGGTCGGGCCTTTCGAAACTGCCCCTGTCTTGGGTCGAGAACTGTCACAGGCTTGGAGCTCTTCACAATTGTGGTCCCGGTCGACTTACGTGTGACACAGGTGGTCTCGGGTAATGGTGGAAACTGTTCGACCGTTATCACAGGCACCGAGGGTCTGGTTGATGCGTCCTGACTACTGATAGGGATCCTCGGACCCTGTTTCGGCTGCCATTGTCTTCTGATCATGGGGCGAGGTTTTGCAGCGTCCGCCTTCTTATATACTGCTGAGATGGCTGCTTTCTTCTGCTCTTTCCTCTGTCGGCGCGTTTCGACCAACTGTCATCCTAAGTGGGAAGCGGTTGTTGTGGTTGAGATGGAGTGAGGGAAGCTGAAGCCTCCGGTGGCAAGGAAGGTGCACAAACTGTTCATTGAGCATGCCATTTCTTCTGTCTGTCCTAGTATCTTGCTAATTCTGCTATGTCATAAAAATCGTTAGAACAATTCACAGGTGCGGTCGGGAGTATGAGCCCATCGATCGCAGTACATAAACCAACAAAATAAGCAAGAGGGAGACAAAATACGTGTAGTAGTGGAGGTTTGTGGGTTCGAAAACCTTTTAAATGTCTATTGCCTTAAAGATGAAGGGAAGAACGTTCCCGTTAGGAGTCGCCAGTTTGACGCCCGAGGGCGCCGAAACATTGCGCCTCGCGGTAGCTTTCCTATGCGTAGATTCGTGTTTACAAGTAATTGATCTTAGAGTGTTCCTATATTCAGATATAGCCAGAGATTCTGGTATAGTTCGATCCCCAGCGGAGTCGTCAGTTTGTTAGAACTAGAAAAATGCTCAAACGCAGTTTTCTGGTGTTTCGTTGTTCGGGGGTTCTGAATAATAGAAACATTCATAGATAATCACAAGCATTCACAAAAGTACACAAGAGAAGAGATATCGCAAGGCGAATTTTATTCCAGAGATTCTGAGGTCTTGTATATTCCAGGCCGTGATCTGGCACGAGATCTGGCACGAGCCCTTAATTACATCGAATGATCGATGACCCTTGATTAAAAGGCAGAAGATTAGTCAGCGGGGACTATGGTCTCAGAGTTCATGGTCGTGGAGACCTGCGTTTGTGTGGTCGTAGAGACCTATGTTTGTATGGTCGTGGAGACCTGTGTTTGTATGGTCACGGAGACCTGTATTTGTTGTGGACTGATCCACCTTCGTACGAGTCAGATGTCTATGTCCCATGTTTTGACCGGAGATCCGGGCTGAGACTGTCAGGGTTTATGGCCGGGAAGGACGACTCTGGGCCCGCGCCTGTTAATGTATGGACAGGTGACCTCGGGAAGTCCGTTCCACGGTTGTGTGTACCTGGACAGCTCAACCAGCGGATGCCGTTTAGATGGGTAGGGCATCGACCGTTCTTGAAGCGTCAGTCTTTAACAAATTGTGTGTGATAGTTTAGAACTTTCCTGATATGGTTTATCGTATTAACCATAATCCCCTTTGCTTAGTCCAGGCCTAAATCCGGGTCATATTATGATAGTACATGTAGTGAAGATACATCAGTATGATTCTGGGCACTGGCGGCCTCGTTTTGAGAAGTTACTTCATCCATCTCGTTGGATTGGATCGGACTCCGAAGGCTTGCGTTCTACTCATTGGGTAGCCCAGATGAGTCATTTGACTGCTCCGTTGCGTCCGGAATGCTCGAAATACCCAAAATAGGCCCAAACGGGGCTCAAAAACGTCATAAAACGAGGATTTAAAGGTGCTGGAATGAACGCTGAAAGTGCTGATTTTTGCGATCCGCTGGCCTGATTTTACTGATGCGCTGGGGCCAGCACGTCCAAAAATGATTGTTAAAAATGATTTATTTTCATGATGTGCTGGGGTATTTTTGCGACGCGCTGGGGCCAGTGCGTCCAAAAATAACTTTGTTTTGAGACATGTATTTTCCCGATGCGCTGGGCTATTTTGTGACGCGCTGGGGTATTTTTACGACGCGCTGGGGCCAGTGCGTCCGTAAATTACTTAGTTCTGTATACGACTGATTTTACCAATGCGCTGGGCCATTTTCTGACGCGCTGGGGCCAGTGCGTCTGAAAATGATGAGTTTTTAAGATGTTGATTTATTTGATCTGCCGAGGGTTTTTTCTGATGCGCCGGAACATTTTTATGATGCGCTGGGGCCAACACGTAAAAAAGATGACTTGTTTTAAGATGATTGATTTTCATGATGCGCTGTGATACTTGTGTAATTTGCAGTTATTTCATCTCCGGACCTATTATGGTCGGAGATGCTATTTTCGGCGAGGGGTTCCGGCCATCAGAAAAAGGGTTTCCGGCGAAGAGGTTCGGCTCTCTCTCTCTCTCTCTGAATCGTGCGAATGAGGCAGTGGGAGGGGGTATTTATAGGTGAAGTCGTCCAATAGGAGGTCGACACGTGTAGCGTGTCGAGAAATTGGGTTGGCGCGTCGATCAAAGTCACTCGGCGCGTCTCAAAATGGCTGTTTGGAAGCTGATTTTCAGGACGCGCTAGCTGCCAGCGCGTCTTGAATTTGGCTGAATTTTTGATGCGCTGGATGAATTTCTAGACGCGCTGAGGGCAGTGCGTCCTGAAATTCACTTGCTAAAAGTGGCTGAATTTCTTGATGCGCTGGACGAATTTCTGGACGCGCTGGAGCCAGTGCGTCCTGAAATTCATTTTGTACAAATGGTTGAATTCCACGATGCGCCGGCCAGGGATTTCCTTGATGCGCTGGACGTATTTGTGTTTCACGAAATTGGGTTTTGTGAAACGGAGGTTTTGTGGGGCCCGCTTTGCGATGAATGTCGATGCACTGCTCCTATTTCTCCATAATTGAGGTATCACTCCCAAATTTGGAGGGTTTTGATCACAATGACCGGTGGTGTCCACTGCTGGCTCAATTTCCCGTTCTTTTGGTTAAGTTAGATACGTGTTGCGATTTTCAACGCGGTCTTCGATGCACTGGCCCTAAATCCAATCAAGTGATGATTTGGACACTCGTAATCGCTGTTTCGAAGACCTTTACTTTTGGGACCCCAACAAGGTTGTAGGATCATCTTCTATTAAGAAGGTAAAAAAATCATCTCCTAGGTTAGTTTCTCTTCGAACTCTCGTACTTCTTCTTGGTTCTATCTCTTCTATTATCTGCTCGTCAGCATCTTTACTAGTAGATGCAATATCGGATCTACTAACTTCCTCTATTGATTTAGATTTCATAGGGAATATGTTCTTAAAGAACTCTGCATCCCTAGCTTCTATTATGGTATTTGGATCTAGAATATTATCATTGGTCTTTAGAACTAGAAATCTATAGGCTGCACTATTTTCTACATATCCTATAAATACACAGTCAGTTGTTTTAGGACCTAATTTTCTTTTCTTAGTTTCAGGCAATCATACTTTAGCAAGACGCCCCCACACTTTAAGATATTTATAAATAGAGACATGACTTTTCTAAAGTTCATATGGTGTTTTCTCAGTAGACCTAGAAGTAACCCTATTTAGGATATAACAAGCTGACAATATTGCTTCTCCTCACATATTTGAGGGTAAGCCCGAACTATTTAACATAGCATTCATCATCTCTTTAAGAGTTCTAATTTTACATTTTGCTATTTTGTTCTGTTCTGGTGTGTATGGTGTTGTAGTCTCATGAACTATCCTACTCTTTTCACACAGTTATTTAAATTGAGAAGATTCATACTCTCCTCCTTTATCTGTTTTAAGCCTTTTAATATTTATATTTAATTGATTTTTAACCTCGGTTTTATACTTAATGAAAGCTTCTAAAGCTTCATCTTTATTTCTTAATAGATAAACTCTAGTGAATCTAGAATAGTCATCTACAAAGGTTATGTAGTATCTTTTATCACCTCTAGACATATGATTTCTAAAATCACCAAAGTCACTGTGTATTAATTCTAATAAAACAGAAGATCGATTTACTTATTTAAATGGTTTTCTAAAGAATTTTGATTCTACACATGTTTCACATTTATCAAAATCTTCATTCGAAATGTTGGGTAATAAATATAATCTTTTCATTTTCTTCAAAGATGCTACGTTCACATGACCCAATCTACTATGCCATAAATAAAGAGGTTCAATGATATAAACAAAATTAGATGTCTTCTTATTATTATCATTGTATACATTTACAATGAATAAACCGTCACTACAGTAACCATTTCCCACAAAAGTTCCATTCTTAGTCATTACAAGTTTATCTAAATCAAATACTAATTTGATGCCAGCCTTATTGAAGAGTGAACCAGAGACCAAATTTTTTCTAATGTCAGGCACATCAGGACATTATTCAACATTAAAGTCTTCCCAAAAGCGAGCTTCAGAAATATTTTTCCTTTTCTTACAACTGGAGAAGTTCGAGCATTACCCATGAACACCTGTTCATCATCTCCTGATGCTTGGTAGGAGGTAAACATGCTACGATCCTTGCACACAAGTCGAGTTGCACCAGTGTCTAGTACCCACTCCAAGTTGTTTACGAGAAATACTTCTGATACCACTGCTACTATCATGTCAGACTCGTTGTCTGCTTCTGTAAGGTTTGCTGAGACTTATTTTTATTTTTCTTAAGCCTGCAAGTTTTAATATGATGCCCTGGCTTTCCAAAGTTATAGTGGTTTCCTTTCTTTTTGAAATGCTTGTTTTCATTCTTCTTTTTGAGCATGCATTCATTTGCATAAGGTCCAGGTTTTCCACAATTATTACATTTTTCTTTTTTTCTTTTTGTTTTCCTTATTAGATTCCACAAGATTCGCCTTTAAATTTATCTCATTTCTATTTTCTTTTTTGTCCCTGTTTCTATTAGCCTCCTCTATTCGAATATGTACGATTGTACTTTCTAGCGAGACACCATTCTTTTTATGTTTCATTTTGTTCTTATATTCTTTCCAAGAGGGTGGTAGCTTTTCTATCAACACTCCTGAAAGAAACACTTCATCCAACTTGATTTCTTCCGTTGATAATTCATGAATTAGATTTTGAAAATCATGAATTTGATTTGTGATGGGTTTGTCATCAGTCATTTCATAGTAAAGAAAATTGGCAATTGCATGTTTCTTAGCGCCTGCATCTTCCAGAACGTACTTCTTTTCTAAAGCAGTCCAGATATCTTTTGCCAACTCGTAAGAAACATACACGTCGTATAATTCGTTGAACAAAGAGTTTAAAATATAATTTTTGCAATTATTTTCATCTATTACTTCTGTTTGATTTACTAGATATATAGTAAATGATTCAGAAATAATGTATGAAACTTTAAGGGTGGTCAACGCAAACATAATCTTCTGCTTCTACCGATTAAAGTGTTGTCTAGCAAATGGTTTGATTTTGGTTAACTCGGTGGAAGCATTAACTGTTACGGTAGCCATAGTCTATTTAATCCAACAAATTTTAATTTCAAGATTGTTGGAATATTTAGTTGAATCAAATAGACTATTAAAACCGAAAACCAAAAAGAAAATAAAAGAAAATAAGATAGAAAACTTATTGGATTGAGTCGAGGCGTGACTGAGTCATTCGGCTTGAAATTGAATTTGCTCCCCTTAGACAACGTCCCAAGTGCAACGGGTTTCCAAAGTAATCAACCTCTAGGATACAATGACTATGACCTGGTCCCAGTGGTGTACTCATTGTACGTAGGCTCGAACCACTTACAATTTAACCCGAAAGTGCTGAGTTGACTCTGCGCAGAACTTTGAAAGAAAATCTTCTTAAAATCAGAGAGAGTTTTTCAAGAGAAATAAAAACGATTTGAATTATATAAAATCGGAATTATGGAGCCCTTATATAAACTTTGAAATGGTGCCTTAAGCATCCTTTTGAAAGGGTTTGGTCCATTGGGTTTAAATACAACTGGAGCGATCAACCGACTGGACGCATCTCTCTGTTCAAAACAAAAAGACAAAAGTGCGAGTACATTCGCACAAATAAAATCCCGCAAGTACCTCTACACACACACACATCTTCACGCGAGTACACTTACACTTACACTTACACGGCACGGCACGCGCGCGTGTGTGGTAAATGGTATAGATTAGAGCTATTGGCATATGGAGCCCTTATATAAACTTTGAAATGGTGCCTTAAGCATCCTTTTGAAAGGGTTTGGTCCATTGGGTTTAAATACAACTGGAGCGATCAACCGACTGGACGCATCTCTCTGTTCAAAACAAAAAGACAAAAGTGCGAGTACATTCGCACAAATAAAATCCCGCAAGTACCTCTACACACACACACACATCTTCACGCGAGTACACTTACACTTACACTTACACGGCACGGCACGCGCGCGTGTGTGGTAAATGGTATAGATTAGAGCTATTGGCATAGCCCCCCCCCCCCCCCAAGACTAAATTCACATGCCCCCTGAAAGGGGCTCAAGCCCTAAGGCAAAAAGCATATCTTATATGCATGAGAGGATTTTTGTTCAAATCCGATGTGGGACTAAAACACATAACACAAAAACAAATAATTTCAAATTTTGGAGGGAAATCAAAATTTTGAATTATTTTGAAATAAATACAACATACACTACTAAGGCCACATAAATTTTAGATCAAGTTGATAATCGTGTTTTCCTTTCAGCTAGGTTTGCATGACCTTATGAACAGGTTGGATGACAAATAAACATCACTGTGAGCCTTAAGAAGGTTTCAATGATGGATGTTATTGTCTCCACTATTTTCTATGATGTGATGTGGTAGACTTGAGATTTGGATTTGTCTCATCTAGGGCTCATGTCGTAAAAAGAACTAGGAAAATAATATACGTGCACATAGGTTATGGCTGGTGCTGGCGTCGGCACTGGTGGGGTCACTGCCCGATCCAAGTCCATTTATTGGACGACTAAAAGGAAAAATATCCAATGCTCTTCTTTTAAGAATATTGAAACAGTCTGGAATTTTTGGATTTTATGGGTTGCACAATTTTTTCGCCACGTGTATTATTTCTTATTGCCGGTGTATCAACCGTCACACGCAGCCAGACTATGAGACTCCTCCAATTCCAAATCCCCTCGCTCCTCACTCACTCTACGCCCCTTTAAAACACCCCCAAACCGCCCAAATTCCGATCGCCAGAAATCCTCTCAGACGAGAATTGCGACCTCCAGAACTAATCCCAACACTCGTTTTCCGTCATTCCGGCTGGAAAAGATGAAGGCCGTCGTCATCACGAGCCCCGGCGAGCCGGGAGTCCTCCAGATTCAAGAGGTTGAAAACCCTAGAATCGGAGATGATGAGGTCCTGATAAAGGTAGAGGCCACCGCGTTGAACCGGGCCGATACGCTGCAGCGGAAGGGATCGTATCCGCCTCCGAAGGGAGCGAGCCAGTATCCAGGCCTCGAGTGCTCTGGAACCGTTGAATCCGTCGGAAAAGACGTCAGCCGATGGAACATCGGCGATCAGGTATTCTCTTATGGCTTCAGATCGGTCAGCATACTGTGGGACTGGCCCTCTGTGATCAGAGCAGTTCATGTGGTGGGCCCGCGGCATGACACAGCATGCCATGCGAAAATTCGAATTCCGTGTTCTTTTCATTTGTTGGAGATATTATACAAAGTTCGTGTGGAATATTTGTACGGTTCCTATTGAGCTTTTAGTTTGTACAAGTGGGACTCATCTTTCACTGATCCTAACTGTTTATGTTAAGGGGCCCATCTTGGATGGCTGATGCACCAAGAATCTTGTAGATTAAAGAATCGTGACTATTGAATAGAGTGGTCTCACACATGGACGGTTCAGAAAGAAGATGCAGCAAATGGCCACACACAACCGGAAAAGGCCTATTTCTGAATCCAGGATCTTCCAATCTGGAGATTTTGGTGCATGGGCCATCCAGGCTCAGTGGCCCTCATCATAGCTGCTGTTTGGAACATTGAACTGTGGTTCCCAAGTCCCAACTGAGAACCTCCTAAGTTCCTTGAATGCATTCATTTCTAATTCTATCCTTCCTTGCCTTGCAACTCATCCATCTCAACATCTCGATTTCAGCTACACTCATCCTATGAACATGTTGTTCCTTTAACTGGCCAACATTCACAAAGCATGGCTGGTCATATAGCTATACCATAAAATTTTCCCTTTAGTTTGATTGGTACACGACGATCATATAGAACTCATTCAACGGGCAACATCCTTCTCAATCCCTCCACCCTCATGAACTATTGACCCAAGATATTGTATTGGTTATTGTAGGATATTGCAAACGTTGAACGCTGGGATTGCGCTCACGAGGGCTCTTTGCAAGTTTTTCGCTTGTGCGCTTTTGTTGTTTGACTCGGGATATGAAATATTTGACTTAGAGTCCACCACTGGCTAGTTAACTCAGATTTTCGCAGTCAGCTAAACCCTGCAGAATCTTTAAAAACCAGAGAATCCAAAGATCCCCAACTTTATAATGACCCTCGATTTGCGACCTGGGATTCTGTGTAAGGGACCTTGGTGATGGAAAAGGAAGGTGTTAGGAACTAGGAACCCTCTTCGCCCGCACATGAGTGCGGTTTCTACTTTATGGGATTTAATGGATTTTAAGAGATTCAATTGACCTAGCATTTGTATATGTTTGGAAATGAAATGAATAATGAATGTCCAATTCAGGATTGGGAGTGAGAGATCAAACGCAAACAATTTGCCGACACTCTTTTATCTAAGAGAGAAAAAAAAAAGAAAAAAAAATGGATGAATGATGTATGAGAATAGTGTGTAGTGCAATGTCCAACTCAAGTGTGGGAGTGAGAGATCAAATGCAGGCGATTTGCCAGGACTTGTTTACTTGAGAGAGATGATAAAGAAAAGTAAATTTGAATGAATGATGTGTGATGCACTGTCCAACTCAGTAGTGGGAACGAGGGATCGAATGCAGGCGATCTGCTAAGACCCATTTACCTGAGAGAGACGAGAAAGAAAAGAAAAGGTTCCAGTTGATCCGAGTTTCTAATGTGGCGGGATTCGAGTAAACTCGCAAGCTCTAAAGCATTTGCTTGAACAGACTAGAGAAGAAGGTGGTTGGAAAAGATGCGATGATGTAAATGCTAGATATGGAAATGATGGAAGTAATGAATGCAGCTGATCAGTCACCTAGGTTATTCGACAAGAGGGCTATGAAGGGGTGGTGGATGAACAAAGTGTCGCAAGGGTTGAGGAGGAAGCTTGATCTGCACTTCAGGATGGCTTGGGCGTAGGTGTAGCTACGATAGCCTATAGGCTGGAACAACTTCTCCCTTTCTATGCGCCCCCCCCCCCCCCCCCCCCCCCCCCCCCCTTGGTGGGTGGATGGATGGTAGTTCTCTCCCCCAAGGTGTTGTAGAGAATGGGTGTGTAATGGATGGATAATGGGTGGATAAAATGAAGAGGGGAGGAGTATTTATAGTTGACGTGGGTAACATTTTCGAGATTTTGGTATCTTTCAGAAAAAGAACATTTTGGAGATTTTGGTGAAGTTTAGGGGCAAAAGATGAGGTGGAGGGTTGTGGGAATGGGAGTGCCATATGGCATTCTCCCATTGGCTAAGGGGTGTGGTATGGAAGGTTAAGAGGGGAAATTCCAAGGGTATTTTGGTCATTCTGGATTCAGCTGCAACGCCCAGGGTGGGGGGTAGAACTCTCCCTCCACCTAAAGGCACCTTGAAATACACAATCATCCACGTGGCAGCCCACCTCGTCTATTGCTCCCAAATTTGACTAGGAGCCCCAGTAGACCCCGGGTACCCCTTTGGAATTCTGGCCTTCAGATTGGTTTGGGTTTAAGGGTATGTGGGTTGAGTCTTAGATTTGAGTTAGGCTTGAATTTGGGCCTTAGTTTAAGCTTAAATTTGGGTTGGGTTGTGGGATTGGATTTGGATTAAGCTTCGGGGTA
Source organism: Liriodendron chinense (assembly GCA_003013855.2). NCBI lineage: Eukaryota > Viridiplantae > Streptophyta > Magnoliopsida > Magnoliales > Magnoliaceae > Liriodendron > Liriodendron chinense. The sequence continues at coordinate 287,758 of PVNU02003553.1, read as the reverse complement.
AGGCCAGGCTTGGTTTTGGGTACAACTCAAGGTTTGGAATTGAGGATATGGGGATTAGAGCCTCGTGTGCATCAGGCCTTAACATTGATCAAATTGCTTATCCTGGGTGGGGTGTCTACAAATACTTCTTGGTCAACAATCATAACTAATTCCTAGTTTCTGCTCTTGTTGTTACTGAAATTGCACTCCATATACTCCGTTTTAGTCTGGCTAATTTTTATCCTTTAGATTCTACAGTAATGTAGGCCCACAGCCCATGTAGGGCCCAACATGTGCTGATTTTGGCTTGTTGCTTGTAAAATTTGGAGCTTAAATATTAGAGATCACAGTTGTCATTTGGGGAAAGTGGAAGATAGGGGCCTATGTGGAAGATATGATTGAAGATTTTAAGGTATTTAGTAGATTTATTTTTTTGCTATTTTATCATATCTTTGTTGTTGGAATTTTTATTATCTTAAATACATTATTGATTGATTTGTAATTGATTAAGATTGATTTGAAATCAATCTAATTGATGGGAGATTTTCATTAAAGATTCATAGGGATTGTCCTTAGGGTTTATAAAAAGGGGAGTGGTGTAGGAGGTAGGCATTCCACATTTCTCTTTATTATAGTTTCCTTAAATATTTTAAGAGAAGAAATTTGAATATCAATAAAGTTATTTCTCCCTCTTTAGTCTAATATTGAGTGTAGACGTGTTCATTTCTTTGAAATTCGGATGTTGTGATCTCGTTGACTCAATAACCGAGTTGCACCATAAAGCACACCTCCATAAACCATAGTAAAGAATAATATGATTGATAAAATAATTAGGAATATATGATCCTCTGCTTGAGTATGCGTAATAGTATCCTCGGGCCCTAAGTTCCAATAAGGAGGATAACTTGAATCCTCTGGATCTGCACAATATCTAAGTGATGCCTATGTTTAGTTATCTGGACTATTAAATATGATGGATTCAACATTGGATGGATCTCAATGATCTCCTCAATAGGAATATCTAGCCATCCTAATTCATTGGTTGTTGGGCTGCGAATAGATGGTTAACAAAAGAAATACAGCTACTTTCTATGTTCGGTCATTTTTCTGAAAAACTGAAAGCTTTTGTGGCATACCCAATCCGCCATTGGACCCATTATCCTCCATTGATGGATTTTGACCCAAAAGTCTCTCAGATTGGAAGATCCTAGCCATCCAATTGTTGGTCTTTTCCTGCGAGTTGAACCATTGCTTTATTTTGTGCCTAACATCTATTTGCAGGCCACTGATTAAAGGGGGATAGGTTTGTCCTTTCAAAGAGATTTTCAAACATGGTCTATCCATGGTCATGCACATCAAAATCAGCTTCAGATGTTGGAACTTGGATCTGATGATGCTATATCCATGAGCCAAAGGATCATATAATTCCTCAAATAAATAAATCATATGGTATGATGTGTTGGAGGTATTCTTTGAATTGGCGCCGTGTTTGGATGCATCATTGACTTAGATAATTCCATTATGATAAATAAGTTGGCAGAGAGTGAATGTCCAATGTTGGGTGAGTTCCACTTTATTTGAAGCAATAACCAGTCCAAATTGTGACTACTTCATTTTATGTGATATTTAACACAAACACTACTCGAGAAATAGTATTTCTAATTGGAATTGTGATCATTCACTTCTACTTTCTTGCCATTTAATTGTCACGATCCAAACCAGACATGCATCCAAAGTCCAAAAGCAAACCTTAATGAAGGGAATTCTTTTAATAGTTTGGTGTGGTATACTTTTCGCTGTTTATTGAGACAATATCCTGCATTTGATGTGCAGTGTAACTGATTTTATTTTTTAAATCCATGAAATTTGCTAATTTAATTTCTGGCATGACCATGCCAACATTCATCTTTCAATGTCATACCTGTGCCTTCTTATTAATATAGATATGAGGTTGAGTGTGTAGCTCAATTGGATAATCCTGTGTTGCTACTGTGAGCCTTGACCTTTTGGTGAAGGGATTGATCCCTGCATTCCTACCGAAGGAGTAAAGGGATGTGTTCATCCACAGTATAATTACATGATTGTAGATGGTTATGTTTTGTACAAGTGATCATATAATATTGTTGAGATATTGCTGGATATTTGGGTTTATTATATACTATCCCCATGGTTTTTAATATTGTTCGGTACGACTTGTATTGCTCTGGTTGCATTAGTATTGGTGGGAACTGATCCAAGTCGGACCACCTATACGTTAAAATTGCCGATTTGGTCTAACTCATTATATGGTATCTTGTGTTATATATAATTAATGGCTTGAACCCATGGCTCAATTGGATGTCACTGAAACCTTGATGGTTATTGGTTCAAATTCAGCATAACAATCCTGGGGGGAAATATTTTATCTACACATCATTTTTTTAATTGTAAACGTTGATTCTGTGCAGCGTTTATGTTGACTGTCTTTTCAGTTGTTTGCTCTTCTAAGTGGAGGAGGATATGTAGAAAAGGTAGCTGTTCCAGCTGGACAAGTTCTTCCAGTTCCGCCAGGTGTTTATCTGAAAGATGCTTTGAGCTTTCCTGAGGTGGCTTGTATAGTGTGGTCGACAGTTTTTATGATGAGCAGGCTATCTGCAGGGGAAACCTTCCTGGTACATCATTTAGGGTCCATTTGGAGTGAGTCATTGAAGATTTACTTGGGTTCCCAAAGCAGGTGTGCTCCCCCAGTATCAGCTATTCATTTGGCTGTCGTTTAGCATTACTCTCTTTTCCCGAAAGAGCACATTTCTAAAATTCGTTAAAGTTTCGTAATTCTGGTAATGCAGAGTGCGCTCCTATTAGATGACAGCGGAATGCAGAACACTCGTCAGCAGCACACTTGCTTTCAGAACCAGAGGAAATTGGAATTCTTTAATTCCTTACCCAAAGATGCCCTAATGTTACGCTTACTTTGTGCCAGCTTTAGGCGCACCTTCTTTAATTAAATTCTGTTACCTTTCACAAAAAAAAAATCCCTTATGTTGTTGAATCCCATTTTCTCATCCATGGAACCTTAGATATTCATAACATCATCTTCTAGGTCCTATATCAATATCTTAGGTAGTTCTAAATTGCTATTGCCACTTGTTCCAAATCTACCAGTTTGATTTTGCATGATGCAGCAAAGTGTTGCCAAAGTTGGATTTTTTCTTTTTTCTTTTTTTGGAAACAGTCCATAGGGCTGTCAACTGGCTGAGTTCCGGCCAGGCTGAGGTGTGTATTGGGGCTGTCAACGGGTCAGGTCCATAGTACCCATACCCGGCCTACCTAGGTCCAGGTCTTTTCAGGTCCAAGTCTATATCTGGAAGACTCAGATCTGGATCTGATCAGTCTTGGGTACCCAACCCATCGGGTCTTTGGATCGAGGTTTTGAGTTTGGTTCAAAACAAAGAAGTGCATTTAAATGGTTAGGCCCACTTGATGCATGGATTAAATCTCACACAGAAATGCCTCTTTAAGACATGCATGTTGTTAAGTGGGTTCTCTTACATGCATATGTGTTAGGAAACCTCATTTATTTTGCTAGAATAATCATATATATTAAAAATGTATAATTTTACTATTAAAACTAGCTAGACCCAACCAAACTTTAAACAAGTCTGTCATGTGGACCCTGCCTGAACCTGAATAGATCCGTTTTCAATTGGGTCCAAAAGGCAATACCCTAACCCAACCTGATTTCTTAACAGCTCAAATAAATGGGACCCAAACCCATTGAAGTCGGGTTGGGTCCATTGGGTAGCCATTTAAAGACCTAGTTTGTCCAAGCTTTGGCTTGCAAAGTAAAACCTAGGCGGAGTTCGTCCGGGCCCATGACAGGCCAACATAAACAGGCCCGAGCCTGGCATGTGATGATCATGCATGACTGGGGCCCGAGTCCGACCTGAGCCCAAGCTTGGGCATCCTCTTTTGTGCAAGATATAGTGATGCGGACACAATTTCCTTTAAAGTCTATCAGCGAAGAAAGCTCACACCACAAGCATCTTCCTTGTGGTTAGGCGATCATTGAGGAGCATTGAAGACCCTACACATGTGGTTTGACATATAGAAGACCCCTACATTGGGAAGACATGTGTAGGAAATGAATAAAAGCTTGCTAAACAGTTTTCACTGTCTTCGGGTGCCCGACCACTATTCATTGGGTGTCCGACTTAGCGCCCAAAAGTCACTGGATGTTTTTGGCCTACTTTGGGTGACCGATCGGGCGCCCAACCAAGCGCCCGACCTCCGAGCAAATAGTTTTTTTTTAATGCGTTTTTACTTAAGTATTAGGGGTACTTTAGTCATTTTCTGTTTTCTTATTGGTTATTTAAGTGGGCTAAGCCCTAAACTCGAAATTAGTTGATTATTGTTGAATGAAAGCCTCTTTGGTTGCCTCCTTCCTCTCTCTCTCTCTCTCATGGAACTTCATCTTCTTCCATGATCTTCTTCTTTCCTTTTCTTCTTGTGCCCCTCCAACCTTCTTCCAAGTAATTTATTATCTTTCCCCTATATTCTTAACCTTTGTTTTGTTTATTTCCCACGACCTAAATCTGAGAATGGAACCCAAACCCTAGTTTCTCAGATTTTCGAATTCCCTATCTGAAAATCCTTTTGGATCTTTTGGATTAGTGATTCCCATTAAGTAATTGGGTGATGACCATGCAAGATCGGGAGGTTCCATCCCTAGCCGGATCCAACCCTAGCAATAATTGAACTTCACACTACGTGGTTGTGATGAATGGCCCGCTCCATTGCATGTCTCTTTGTGGTTTTCTTAATTTATGATGATTGATGCTAGATTTTATATTATTATTGTCTTTTATTTCCGCTGAATCATGTGTTCATGAGCATGCATCATAATTAGGGCATCCTATGTCAAATTTGGTACCAGAGATTAGGCTTTGCATGGTTATGATTAGATCGAGTTATCAAATTAGGGTTTTGATTTTTAGGAAATTTCTAGATTTAGAAAGTTTCCAATTTTAGAAAATTACCTAATTTGGAAAATTTCCAGATTTGAATCGTCTTCTGTTTTAATTCAGTAATTGTCAGTTCATTAGAGTTTACAACTTTACATCCATCGCATTCATCTTGTGAGTTGCATAACCCATAGTAGGGCAAGTTGAGTAGAATTAGTTCGAGGTTTTGCTTGTATGCCCACGAGAAGAGGTAGAGGATTCAGACTTCAACCAATCATGAATAACGAGCAGTTATTTAAGCAATTTGCTCAATTGATACAAAAGATAACCGCCTTAGAAACGAGTCAAAGGCGTGAGTTTGCTCGCCTAGGTAACCAATTCACCACCACCATGACTAAGGTCGAGCAATTAGAGGCATCCCAAAGGGAGAACCCCACTGTTGGAGATGATGAGCACTCCCAAGCGGGAGGAATTCTTGAAGAACGCGTTCCCACACGTGGAGACAATGGTGGTAGAGATCGTGGTGTTGTGTGAGAGGCGCAAGCCACATATGATCATCAAAACCGCTATGATCCAGATGAGCGTGCAATGAAGAACGTGAGGGTGGAAACCCTAAGTTTGATGGGTGTATGGATCCCAAGGCATTTCTTGACTGAGTTGCTGACATGGATCACTACTTCAAGTGGTATGACATGTTAGAAAACAGTCAAATACGGTTTGCAAAGATGAAACTTGTGGGCCATGCCAAATTGTTTTGGACCAACACTGAACGAAAAATTGAAAGAATTGGTAGAACTCCTATCACACATTGGTATGAGATGAAAGAGAAGTTGAAGGAGAAATATCTTCCTCACTCATATCAACAGAAGCTCCTTGACCAATGACAGTCCTTACGTCAAGGGTCAATGTCTGTCGCTGACTACATCGCCAAATTTGAGGAATTTATGATGCGATGTAATGTCCAAGAGGACTTCCTAGTAACGCTTTCGCGTTTCAAGACAGGCCTTCGAATGGATCTTCAGCGCGAGCTTATGACTCGACCCATAACAGACTTAGATGAAGCATACCAAGTGGTACATGAGTTGGAGCAATACTTGAAAATTCCTGTCATTAGGCGTTTTGAGTCCAAGACTCTAGTGCTAGATCTGGTTCCCAGGGAACTAGACCTAACGTTGGTAGTCAACCCATGGCGCAGGCGACTGTTCCGCCTAGGCCTAGGGACGATAAGGGTAAATGGGTTCTTGGTGCCGGTCCTAGTGGGGATAGCCAAGTAAGATGTTATGAGTGTGGGAATATTGGTCACATGTCCAATCAATGTCCCACGAAGAACCGTGGACAAGCCTTAGTTGTAGGTGAGTCCCACGAGGGTGTAGATGACCAGGGTGATTATGAAGTTGAAGAATACCACCTTGAATGAGGTCTTACTGATGAAGACGAAGTAGATGGAGAAGCAGCGCTTGCAGTTGTCAGGCGTGTGCTAGCTCAGTCTAAGAGTAGTGTTGATTGGTGTCGAAACACTATCTTCTATACTCTTGCCAAGTGTGAGGAGAAGAATTGCAAGGTGATAGTGGACAGTGGAAGTTGTCAAAATGTGATTTCCGCTAGCACCTTGGACTGTTTGAAGTTGAAATCCACACCTCATCCTGACCCATACGAAGTTTCTTGGGTTGAAAAAACATTCCTTCCTGTCACCCATCAATGTTTAGTTCCTATCGAGTTTGGGTCATACAAGGAGTCCATGTGGTGTGATGTGATACGTATGGATGTTGAACATATTATCCTAGATAGACCGTGGCTATTCGACAATGACATCACGATCCTTGGCCGTTCGAATGCGTGTACCATCATGCATAACAGTAAAAAGATCAAACTTAAACCTATGTTATCAGAAAGCACACCAGGAAATAGAAAAGATGAGAAGGCGAGTGCGCCCAAGGAAGTGGGGAAATCCAAACCTAAGTCTCTTCATATAATCAATACGAGAGAGTTTGAGAAAGAGACTAAGGAGGATTCCATGTTGTATGCCCTTGTGGCAAAGAGAGATTACCCTTGAGGTTCCAACAGAGTTACCCCATGAGGTAACATCGGTTTTGAAGGAATACAGTGATGTGTTTCCTGAGGATTTACTGAATGAGTTGCCACCTATGCTGGACATCTTGCATGCCATTGATCTCGTCCCGGGGGCGACTCTATCGAACCTTCCTCACTACAGGATAAACCTTGCAGAGCATGCAAAATTGAAGAGGCAAGTTGATGAGCTTTTGCAAAGAGGTTTTATCTAGGAGAGTATGAGCCCGTGTGCCGTGCCCGCATTGTTGATGCCAAAGAAAGACGACACATGGCGCATGTGTGTGGACAACCATGCCATAAACAAAATTACCGTCAAGTATAGGTTTCCCATATCTAGACTTGATGATATGCTTGACATGATGGCCAAGTTCACAATTTTCTCCAAAATTGATATCAAAAGTGGATATCACCAGATTCACATACGCCCAAGGGACGAATGGAAAACGACATTTAAAACAAAAGATGGGTTGTACAAGTGGATGGTCATGCCCTTCGGCGTGACTAACGCACCTAGTACTTTTATGCGGGTGATGACATAGGTCTTGAGACCGTTCATGGGTAAATTCCTAGTGGTGTACTTTTATAACATTCTTATTTATAGTACCACTAAGGAATCACACCTTGAACATCTGAAGCAGGTCTGTAGCGTCCTTAGGACTGAGGAGTTGTACGCTAATCTTAAGAAGTGCGCGTTCATGTCTAGTCAAGTCATGTTCTTAGGATTTATAGTGTCATCAGAAGGAATGCGCGTAGACCCTGATAAGATCAAGGCAATAATTGAGTGGCCAGAACCGAAGAACATTCAGGAGGTGCGAAGCTGTCACGGCTTAGCAACTTTTTATCATCGGTTCATTAGGGGATTTAGCACAATCATGGCTCCCATTATTAAATGCATGAAAAAGGGAGAGTTCGTGTGGTCGAAAGCCGTAGTCAAGGCTTTCAAGGAAATCAAGGACAAAATGGTAGAAGCTATTGTCATGCATCTACCTGACTTCTCTAAAGTTTTCGACGTGGTGTGTGACGCGTCAAGTGTTGGTATAGGTGGAGTGTTGAGCTAGGACGGTCATCCAATAGTCTATTTCAGTGAAAAACTGAATGAGGCAAAGCAGAAGTACTCCACTTATGACAAAGAATTCTTTGCGTCAGTGCAATCCCTGAGACATTGGCGTCACTATCTCCTATTACAAGAATTCGTCTTGTTTTCATACCATGAGACCTTGAGATATTTACATTCTCAGAAGAAACTCAACCCAAGGTATGCCAAGTGGGTAGCGTTTCTTCAGGAATATTCGTTTGTCCTGAAATGTAAGGTTGGGGTCGAAAACAATCAAGCGGATGCCCTTAGCAGAAGTGTGGCGTTGCTCAACTCCTTGAGTATAGAGGTAGTCGGATTTGAGCAATTGAAAGATGAGTACCCCACTTGTCTAGATTTTGGGAGTACTTACACGTCGCTCTCTAGTGACCAGTGTAGCACGGGTGATTTTATTCTTAAAGATGATTTCCTTTTTAAAAGAGACCGACTTTGTATTCCCCGTATGTCCCTTCGTGAATTCCTCGTTTGGGAGCTTCATTTGGAAGTGATAGTTGACCACTTTGGTCGAGACAAGACCATTGCCCTCGTTGATGATCGTTTTTATTGGTCAAGTCTAAAGTGAGACGTAGCCAAAATTTTAGGACAATGTCGTACATGTCAGCTGGCAAAGCAACGGAAGCAAAATACTGGGCTATATACGCCATTGCCAGTGCTACATGCTCCGTGGCAGGACATTAGTATGGATTTCGTGCTGGGAGTTCTCAAGACGATTAAAAAGCACGATTTCATCTTTGTTGTTGTTGATCGCTTCTCTAAAATAGCGCACTTTCTCCCATGTTAAAAAACGTTGGATGCATCTCATATCGCTCGAGTCCTTTTTGATGGTGTGGTGCATCTCTATGGTTTGCCTAAGACCATAGTGTCTGACCGTGATGTCAAATTTACTAGTTACTTTTGGAAGGCACTATGGCACATGATGGGTACTCATTTACAGTTTTTTACTGCATACCACCCTCAAACAGATGGGCAAACAGAGATGGTAAATTGAAGTCTTGGAAATCTTCTACGTTGTCTAGTGGGTGAGCATGTTAAGACTTGGGACTTAATTCTACTTATCGCTGAATTTGCTTATAATGGGTCTGTCAATAGGTCAATAGGAATGAGTCCTTTTGAAATCGTCAATGGATACAAACCTAGAATGCCTATAGATCTCTTACCCATGTCTGTCACCCAAAGATCTTCAGAGTTGGCCGATGCATTTGTACGACACATTCATGACTTGCATACACATTAGACAGCGGATTAATAAGAGCGATGATAGTTATAAATACTCAGTTGACTTTCATCGTAAATTACTAGATTTTCAGGAAAGAGACTATGTAATGGTGAGGATAAGGCCAGAGCGGTTCTCACAGGGTACCGCTAAGAAATTACAAGCGCATAGTGCTGGACTATTCAAAATATTGCAAAGAGTTGGGTCCAACGTTTATTAGATTGACCTTCCACTTGAAATGGGCATTAACCCAACATTTAATGTGGAGAATCTAGTCTGTTCCCTTAATCCTACCATTGACCCTTCTTCACTTTCATGACCATTTTCTGAATTTTCTTCACAACCTACTCCACCCCTTCCTCCACCTATTATTCATAAAGAAGAGATTGAGGAAATTGTGGATGAAGAGATAGTTTCCACGAGAGACGGAGGTTTCTAAAGGTATCTTGTCAAATGAAAGAATAAGCCATCGTTGGAATCTACATGGTTGATGGAAGCAGAGTTGCAGAACATCGATTCGGATTTGCTAGAGCGCCACAAGATCTTTAACTCGTCAGAGTCGAGTTTTTCTCACCCGAGGGGAGTTGATGTGGACACAAGACCATTTAAAGTCTATCAGTGAAGAAAGCGCACACCACAAGCATCTTCCTTGTGGTTAGGCGATCATTGAGGAGTATTGAAGACCCTACATACGTGGTTAGACACATAGAAGACCCCACAGTAGGAAGACATGTGCAGGAAGAGAAGAAAAGCTTGCTGGACAGTTTTCACTGTCTTCGAGCACCCGACCACTATTCATCGGGTGCCCGACCGAGCGCTTGAAAGTCACTGGACGTTTTAGCCTACTTCGGGCGATCGACTGAGCACCCGACCTCAGCGCGAATAGTTTTTTTTAATGCGTTTTTACTTAAGTATTAGGGGTATTTTAGTAATTTTTTGTTTTCTTATTGCTTATTTAAGTGGGTTAAGCCCTAAACTCGAAACTAGTTGATTATTATTGAATGAAAGCCTCTTTGGTTGCCTCCTCTCTCTCTCTCTCTCTCTCATGGAACTTCATCTTCTTCCTTGATCTTCTTGTGCCCCTCCAACCTTCTTCCTGGTAATTTATCATCTTTCCTCTATATTCTCAACCTCTGTTTTGTTTATTTCCCACGACCTAAATCTGAGAATGGAACCCAAACCCTAGTTTCTTAGATTTTTGAAACCTTTATCCGAAAATCATTTTGATCTTTTGGATTAGTGATTCCCATTAGGTAATTGGGTGATGACCATGCAAGATCGAAAGGTTCCATCACTCGCTGGATCCAACCCTAGCAACAATTGAACTTCACACTTCGTGGTTGTGATGAATGGCCCGCTCCATTGCATGTCTCCTTGTGGTTTTCTTAGTTTATGATGATTGATGCTAGATTTTATATTATTATTGTCTTTTATTTCCGCTGAATCATGTGTTTATGAGCATGCATCATAATTAGGGCATCCTACGTCATATAGGTTGTTCATTTGGCTTGTGCAATCATGGTTGGTATTGACAAAAATGCCATTGAAACCTTAAACGAACCGGGCCACATTCGGGCTGGGTTGAGGGGCTCTTAGATGCAGCCCGAGCCTGGCCTGATTAATAAACGGACTTGAATTTTTGGCCTAGGTCTAGCAAGCCCGAAAGCCTGATGGGCCAGCCCAGCCCATTGATAATCCTAATAGTCTGACCTTTTACCTGAGTTTCCAGCATGATTTTTTTTTTTTTTTTTTTTAAATAACCAGAAGTTTTCGTTACATAGGATTGTGAACTGAACCATATAATTTTCAGATTCATGGGGCCGGGATCTAGTGGAACTGGCACGTTTGCAATTCAGATTGCCAAGCACCAAGGAGCGAGGGTATTTGTCACAGCAGGTACATAGTGTGAGCTGTTCTGCTTGTATGGGTAGCCCTTCCATCTAGTGTAGTGTCCACTCCATCCATTATAACTACTCTTCGATGCATCCGTGGCAGCTGCGACACCCACTTATCCAAAATTCATGTATGCTCAGCCTCATCCATCACCCTACACACCACAAACTGCTATAGGACTTACCTATTTACCCACCACCCAACTAGCCTATGGTGTAGCTCCTACACCACCAAATATTATACTCTTGATCTATTCCTAGTATCTATGCAATCCTTGATTCTTACACTGCAACAGTTTTTCTTGTTAGTGCACTTTTCTATGGCATACTAGTGCACCTTGTTTGTCAATTACTTAGGTTAGTGAGTCTAGTGTCGGTTGAGCTTAATGAACACGAAGACCGAAGACATAAGACGGACCAGCTACATCAAGGATGAAGAAACAGGTAAAAGAGATGCCTTGGTGTGCTTTAGTCATCATCATTAGTCTTAGAACTCCATGAAAAACATGATAAGTTAGACTAATTAAAGAGGTGGAAGCTGCTGTAAACAAAACAACTCAAACAACAGTTTCTGATTGATCTCCGATCAATCGGACGTTGGCTCCGATTGGACTCCGATCCATCGGACAGAATCTCCGATCAATCGGAAATTGCTCCAGAAACTTTGAAAACCCACTGGACATATTTGCGATCAATCGGACAGTCTTCCGATCCATTGGAAGGGGTCAGTCCAATCAATCGGACCACGTTCCGATCAATCGGAATATCCTCCAGAGAATTCTCTGGACTAAAAATCGATCAATCGGACATGTCTCCGATCAATCGGACTGGTCTCTGATCAATTGGACCTTCTTCCGATCAATCGGAGATGCGCGAATCTGCCCGTTTTTTGACCGTTGGAAGAAAATCTATTTAAAGATGGGGATTCGTTTTTGAGCTAAGGGAGGGGATTTTGAGGAGATAGGAGCCACCATTGTTGAAGATCATTAAGAGCCCTATTCCTAACCTAAACAAGTGATCTTCCTTGTGATTCATCACAAGTATGGAGCATTCAAAGTTCAAGAAGAAGATGCACTTGTCCCTCTTTTGATCTCTAGAGATTGGATTGATCTTGATAGTTATATTCCTATCCAATACTCTATGATGAGATCGTTGTAGGTGAGACTCTCTAGGTAACTCATTCCCATAAGTTGTAGAGATCTCAAACCTACCCTCCCTAGCACCTTGGGCATCTCCAATGGAGCATCACATGCAAGGTAGCTGATCTTGGAGCTGAAGCCTTGGCAAAGCGGTGGCGTCAAAGATCGGGGGAGCACAAGGGGAGCTGATTCAAGCACGGGAGAGCGAGAAGAAGCAACCCAAAGCGGCGCTATAAAGGGGCTCAATCCGACAAGTAAGGTTGTCTTGTTAGGAGTCCATCCACTCAATTCCCTGTGGGAGTTGAGTGTAGAGTTTGTTTGACAAACTCGAACTAGGGTCGTTAGCCGATCCTTGGCTTATTAGTTGGGCCTAAAATCTAAGGACGTCAGCCGTTCCTTGGCACGCTAGTCGGGCCTAAACAAAGTCTCCAAGGGGGAACCACTAACACGAGTGCAAACGTGTAGGTTGGGAGGAACCTGTAAACTCCTCGGTTGGGTGGATCCGAGTTAAAACACCTTGGTTGGGAGGAACCAGATTTAAACTCCCTAGTGAATGTCGGTGTGCTCAAAGGGGTTGAGTACTTGAACCGGGAGTGGAGTAGACAAGTAGTCGAACCACTATACATCCTTGTGTTTGTGATTGTTCTTGAGCACATTTCTCTTTATGCATTGAGTTTAATTGTTTAATTATGAATATGCTTGATAGGAATGTATGCTAGGCACTTGATAGGCACATACACACTCACAAGATGTACTTTCACTACCTCATGTTGACTTAAGCATTTCTTGATCCATCCTCTATAATCCACATGTGTTGTTTAGACTAGGTTGCTGATTGCACTTATCATTTGCTAGTCTTTTGATTGGACCCACTTAGGCTTGGAAGTCGAAGTGTTAATTGCTTACGTAATTTAATTTGTTGAATTGTTTAAGTAGGCGAAAAGAGTTTTAAAAAGGTCCTAATCACCCTCTCCTATAGGTTTAGCCATAATCCTAGTTGCTCTTTAAGCTTCCGCACGTTTATGCATAGGGTGTCGTGTTAGACTACCCGACGCAGTTTCATTTCTGTTTACTAGGAAGTGAAGAAAACTAGCCTTTTGCAAGGATCTTGGTGCTGACGTCTGCATCAATTATGAGGCTGAAGACTATGTTGCGCGGACGAAGGAAGAAACAGGAGGGAAGGTCTGTTCACTTGCCTCGTCATCTAAAAAATTTCAAACGTGTTCTCAAACTTATAAATATTCAATGGTAGGTGTTGATGTCATATTAGACAATGTTGGTGGCCCTTACTTCCAACGAAACCTCAACAGCTTAAATGTTGATGGAAGGCTTTTTATCATCGGCTTCCAGGGTGGTGTCACTTCAGAAGCAAACCTCTCATGTTTGCTTGCAAGGCGTCTTACAGCGCAAGGTATTATAGAACTAATCATTTCTTGAGTTTGCCTTGGGCTGTTTTTGGATGCACATGTAGAAAAAACAAATGACAATTTATGTTGTTTTTTTTCCTAGGAGTCATATTCATAATGAGGAAGTAGCCCTCACATTCATTTCCTATCTTATAGTATAATTGCTTTTGGGAGACCAGATCCTTGACATAATGGCAAGTATGGAGACTACAATCCAGATCTGATGGTCTCTGTGAAATTTACATCTGGCTACTTGTAGGGCTGTCAATAGGTTGGGTTTGGATCAGGTCCTATGGTACCCCTACCCAGGTTAACTGGGTTTGGGTCTTTCTAGGTCTGGGTCTAGTTCTTGAAGAACTGGACCTAGATTAGATCGATTTTGGGTATCCATCAAGTCTTTGGATCTAGCTTTTGGACAAATAAGAGCATTTGCATGGTTAGGCACTCGCGATGGATTGATTAGATAGCACACACATGTGCCACTTTGACATGTGTGTAGTATGTAAACCGTCTCTCTTACGTGTGCGGCTTAGGAAACCTCATTTCTTTTGCTAGAATAATCAATTTATGTTACATATCTATATAATTATAATTTTACTACTAAAATTTAAAACTGGCTGGACCCGACTAGACCCAACCCAACCCAACTTTAACAAGTTCCATATAACGGACCCAACCAGAACCTGACTAGACCCGATTCTTAACCGGGTCCAAAAGTCAAGCCCCGATATCTGACCCTTTTCATTACGGGCCCAATAAATGGGACCTGGACTTGTTAAAATCGGGTTGGGTTCATCAGGTACCCATGGGTCCAGGTACCCGTGGAAGGGCTGGACCCTAGCTACTTCCACTTTGTTGATCTACCAGTCGATCAAATTCAGTATTGTATCTAAACTCACCTTTAGCAGAACAGGTTTGATAAAACAGTATTCTCTTTTTCTAGCTAATTTCCTAAACAGAGATGCTATTAAGTGAAGTACTAAGATTTCCATGCTTCTTGAAGATTTTTTTTTTTTTTGTGAAAGGAAAAAAGAAAAATCTTGATGGTAGAATTTGAGATCTTAGTTTATTTGAAGTTGATAATGCATGACATGATAATGTCCCCATCTTCATGTTGATGAAAACATCGTCCTGCACCATCAGTACCCTATAGTTTCAGTGCTTCATTGTCAGGAGAGCACTTGAAGCAGGCACTTTTTTTTTCAGTTTACTGACAGGTTGATTGACTTGCCTTCAATTTCTAAAGCATGATGATTTTGGATTGGGTGACACATTGCATACATGCATGCTGATCCAGACCATCCATTCGGGTTGGAGCATTGCCTGAAAATCACACTAGTTATATATAATCTTGACATTTTTTTCAACTGTTGGCAATTCTATTCTATCCATTGACTTGTGACTACCAATGGGACAATAATTAGGATCTTCTGATGATTTTTGCACGTTGTTCAATTCAAATTGGGGCCCACCAGTTTGACAGTCTGGATTGGCATGCATTATCTCGGGTGTATGAAAATTGGAGCCTGGCCCTTTTGGATATTCTTTAGAATAACTATGACTGGTTTTGCTTATACAGCTGCTGGATTGAGGACTAGAAGCCTTGAAAACAAAGCGGCGATTGTCAGCGAGGTGGAGAAGAATGTGTGGCCTGCCATTGCAGCAGGCAAGGTGAAGCCCGTGGTCGACAAGTCTTTTCCACTGGCTGAAGCGGCAGAGGCCCACATGCTAATGGAAAGCAGCAAGCATATAGGTAAGATACTGTTCATTCCATGATCTGAAAAGAACATAAGAGGTATTACCTTTGCATGAGCATCTTAGCTTCAGGTCGTTAGAGAATAACAAGCAAAGAGACATTTGATATGTATAGATAGATCTACTTTTGAGAGCTACCAGGACCGTCCATTGCACATACATAATGTTGATGCTTTTCCAACAAATAGATAGGAAACGCCGACCCATTGCTTCCATTTTCCAGAGGAGCTCTGCTGCAGTTACCTGTTAGTTCTTTTCATGAGCCCCCCCTCCCCCTGTTTATGTGTTGTGGCCTGAAAACCAGGCTGGCCCTGGGACTGCACATGTGTGGCATGGACAATTGGTCGTACTTTTTCCAGCTGTCTATCGTTATGCACACACTCTGCAGCCAGATGCCTAGACAGACCTGATTTTTCGGGCCACAAGACATGTTGGGTCTGTCCAAACACTTGAAAATGCTTTGACACAAGTTTAAAGGCCATGCGAGGGCTAGAAATTAGATTAGGATGTGGGGAAATGTGGTAGATGAAAGCTCGTAGTTTTACTGAAATTCATTCCGTTGGCTGTTTGGGTTCTTAATTAGATTGGGGTCCTTGATCCTTGTTTGCCTTTAGAGATTTCATCTAATATCATGAGCTTGTGTTACTGCAGAATTAAGGTGGAGCAAGTGTCGAAACCAGTGTGTGCGGTAAAGGCTTTTACAGGCCATAAAGGCCGTTACGTAAAGGTAACAGTGGTAACTGTTACATGTTAGGGGGTTGTAAGGGTTATAATGACCGTTACGGAAAAAAAATGACCTAAAGGTTGTTACAGCCCCTGTAACAGCCTATTACGTCTCCTCTGTAGAAGCTGTAATGGTCCATCCGTTAATGGCCGTTACACCCAGTGTCATAAAGGTAATGGTGGGGGTCGTTAACGGCCGTTACACCCAGTATCATAAAGGTAACGGTGGTGGCCATTACGGCCACTGTTACCATTACAGAATGCCTTGGCGGAAACAGTAGTGCATTTGCCATAACATGACTCTGCTTTTGGCCTGATGATACAACTAGTACTGAATATCGGTTTCAGCGGCACCGTATCGGTCACCATTGAGTTAAGTAGGCAGTAACGTGGCGATACAGCTGTATTGTACCAATGAAAGTGGGCTGTATCGTGGCAATACAGCTGTATTGTTTGTGGACAAAACCGGTTCCTTTCCGGCAATATGTACTGGTCCAGATGGCAGAGTAAACATGTGTTGGTCGGCGCTCTGCTATTCTTTACAGTGAGTTAAGTTACTTGAGCATGCCTTTGCAGTTTTGGTCCAATGGTTGTGTGCGTCCCGCAAGTTAAACTTAATGGTTTTGACACTCTGAGTCGAGTACAACTTCGATGAGTCAAATTGGATCCTCCGGCCGGTGTCATTATGAGCCTCTACGACAGCCAGTCTCAAAGCCCGGGTAAAAGAGGAAGGTTGATATCTGTTGAGCAGCCAGTGGTAAAAATGTTGCCAATCTACCATTAAAAGGTGGATCCCAACCCAAATTGCTGGGAGAAAGGCTATGATGATGATCATGGATACTGTGGCACAGGGTGGTGTCGATGTAGTTTACAACTTGGTGTCTTCACTCGACTTGAAACTTTTGGCTCGGCCAGAAATTGAGTGGAATCACTATGAAACTCGCTGGTGAGCTAGACCAGGTTCAGACTCAGCAGGACTCTAATTGAGTCACTTGCCAAACTGATACTGAGTTGAGCTGAGTTTTTGAGCTTTTAAACCATGGGATTTGGAAGTTGGATGTGGTTCTGCAGATCTAAAACATGGGTATCGGAGGTTCTGCAGAGCTTTTAAACCATGGGATTTGGAAGGGTCCATCTTCAATGCCAGCCAAACGTCTCATATCAAACACCTGAAATAGAAATATGGATAATAACACCCATTTCCACAAAATATTGGCCTTTTTTTCTTCTTCTTTTTTGTCAAAATCCTTTTTTGAGGTAAATGATATCAGTGTTTTTTTTTTCCTCACTTCAAATCACTGATCTGTGGTCCCCACTTACACGAACTGAAATTCGGAATGCTGACAATGCAGGGACGGAGAGTTTGTACAGTACAGTCCTGTCTTCAATCTGTGCAAGTTGGATCCAAGGAACAGTTGTTTCCCACACGTTGATGCTATGGGCCTCACCCTAGGTGCGCCATGAGGGCTCGTTTGGATTGTAAGTTACTTAGATAACCTACTTATGCCTCTTAGTAACTTATCTTGGTTTCTACTTATTAAGCAAATAAGTATGTTTGGTAAACAACATACTTATCAGCCCTATGAACTAAGTGGGCCACACTTGAAACAGGCCTTTTAGGTACTAAACCAATGATGACCTCAGGTTGGCTTGTTAGTAGGCCTGGCAAAATTCTACACGACCCACTAACCCGCACGAAACCTACACGAAAAAACCAGTGTTCGGGTCCAGCCTTATCGTGTTGGGTCACTAATGGGTTGACCCATTAAGACCTGTTAACATAAGGGGTGGGGTCTGTGTTTTACCTGTTTAACCTGTTAACATAATGGTCTAGATCATCAAAGCATGGCCTACCTATGAGCCTTGGCACTCCATCATATGCAATATTACTATGTGTAGGTGATTCCTCCTCATCTCACAAGTGAATCCTATTGTTTCTGGTGATAGAATGGGCCCACTAGGTGGACCATAGTTGTATGTTGGGTCAAACTGTCAGTTGTCCTCATCAATGGTGTGACCATCGATCTGATGAGTAGAATGGCCTAATGGGTTAAATGGGTCGGGTTACCGGAAACCCGTTAAATTAATGAATGGGTTTGGGTTTCTAAATTTCAACCCGTTAGTTAACGGGCCGGGTTTGGGCGAGCAAATTTTTGACACGACATGAACATGACACGACACGACACGAACATGGTTCGACACGAACATGGTTCAACACGACCCGTTGCTAGGCCTACTTGTTAGTAGACTTCATGTCCTCTGGGGCCCACTTGTTTGGTCAGATTGGCCTGGCCTGTTATGCATTTAGGCATAGCTAGGTCCGCCCATGTATTTCCTGACCTTTATGTGTCAGGCCTTGGCGTAATTAGTGGAACTGTTTGCACTTCCCTGGATGAAGAGAAAAATTAAATATCAACTTGATGCAAAAATTTTGTGGCCCATTATAAGTTATTAATGATCAATCACCACTGTTTCGTTTGGTATGGTCCACCTAAGATTTGGATTTGCTTCGTTTTTAGGATTATACCCTAAAATAATATGTTAAAACAGATGAGCGGTGTGGATATAGAATAAATACATAAAAGTGGGCCCCATAGTAATGGCCGCAGCGTCTTCGGTAGAGCTGCACACGAGCCAAGCCGGCTTGGCTTGGCTCATAGGCCAATTCGATCAAGCTCAAGCTAATTTTTGAAAGCTCGTTAAAAAACAAGCCAATCGATTTTGTTTACGCCACTTGTTGTAGCGGTTCATCGCGGCCCTATGTTCTCCTAGAATTCCATTTTCAGCCATATGGGTTCCTCTTGAACCACATCCAGAGTGTGCGAAATATAGTACTTGTCCAAAAGGCTTCGCACTGCGTGGGACCAGTCTTCGTAATTGTTGCCATTGAAATATTTACCTTTGAGTTGATCGGCGATCAATGCTTTGGTGGCCATCTCTCAATTTGCAATTTATTCGTCTTTTAATCGGAGATCCACCGTTGAATTGCTCTGATACCACTAAAAGGAGCTGCGAAAGTGTGGGCCTCCGGGATCCAACAGTCTACATGATGAGAACTAATTTGCAAAGCTGAGGATGTGCGGTCCGATCTAGTGATCTTCCTAGCTGCTATAGGAGTAAATGGGTATGATCACCCCTCTGATCCTATGATGAGGATGGTCCCTGGATCACGATCTACGGCTTAGATCAAAAGGACGGGCCAGATGGACACTCAAAGTACTTCCCTCTATTTTCTCTTCATAACTCTTGTTACTTCGTAATTACGGGAGAGAGTTTTCCTCTATTTATAGGATGGATAAGAGGGATAAGAGATGAGATGAGATAAGGTTTATCTTTATCTCATTTAATCTTTCTCCAAATTTGAAAACTATTTTTGAGTTTTCAACTCTCGTAAGAGAGAAGATACGGGAAAGACCTATGGGCCCCACCCATGTAACGCCCTGGATTTTTAGAAACCCGAGTTTAGCACTTGTTTTTTAAAATCCCAAACGTTAACCTTAAAATTTCAAAGTCTCGTTTCATACATTCTTATCAATAGCAGAGTTGGCATCAAAATGAAAGCGAGGTAAACCAAGCATTGATTTCTGTTTGTTTTTTAAAAAGATTTATGCATGCTCAATGTGCTCTGAGAGCTGGTGCTCACATATCTCCCACCATTTCCAAATGTACGCTTGAAAAATCACACTTCGAAATGACCAGGAAATTTTCCAGTTGTCTTTTGATAGTAAGTTATCATTTGCTTACTAATTCTCAGTTCTCACTCCATTCATTGAAGCCGTTTTTTTTTTTTTTTTTTTTTTTTTTTTTTTTTTTTTTTTTTAAATACCCTGCTGCTACTCTTATGCTAATATGCTTATATTCTTTTAACGTAGTTGTTACTTCACATTCCATGCGCATTACTTGTGGTGTTTGAGAAAAATTCCTTAGTTACCTGCTCCTTTATTGCTTCTGGTTTTGCAGAATTTTCACCCCAACAAGAGATTCCATGGAACTGGTTATCTTTTTAGCCTTTTTTAAGTTCCCCATCTTAAAAAGGTAGCATGAGCCCCCAAATGACCCTTAAGAACATGATGCAGACAACGGTAGCAGCAGCAATAATGGCCATCGATAACACCACCCTCACTACCACCACCACCAACAACAACAGCACCAGCAGCGGCAGCAACAACAACAAATATTCTACTATTTTGAGGTTTTTGTACCCAAATGACAGAAATTGCTTGAAGATCAGATAAGTTTCCATGAATTACCATTTACCAGGCCCCAAGTCTCAATAGATGTATAGTTTGTTTAGGTACCCAAGTGACCATTGTTCTGCACAAGACTGCCAACCCACCATGGATGGGGGACGACGCAAAACTATCCTGGATTAAAACAACCTAACCCTTGGATTAACTGACACCTTCAATTAGCCATTGAAAACACAGTAGAAATCCACTTTTATTGGAGGAAAAGGCAAAAAATCAAAAGAGTAACTACGATTGATCTCAGACCTGAAGTCAAATGGTTAACAAAACCAATAAAGCCGCGTTGAAAAAAAAAACTCGTAACCGGACTGAATAAATTTTATTAAGACCTAGAAAGTAGCTCAATTTGGGTAAAACTCAAGACTCAAACTCTTAAGGATGGCTGATCTTGAAATCATGTTGAACTATTCATTTGGTAGGCCATGTTGGAGTTTTCCTCCTCATTGGTTAGAGGAGAGAGAAATTTTTGGGGTCCGACAAGCTTGTGTCCCCTGGCCGGCCGGCTGGACAATGTCGCTGGAAATGTAAAATTCACTGGATGTTTTTTGTGAAGTCCGATCGGCCGACCAACTGGCAGACCGGCAGACAGGTCAGATAGTGTGTTTTTTAACACAGTAACTCTCTAGAGTTTTTTTGTGCATCAAGCTGACCGGAGGTGTGCGCGGACTGCTTAAGCAGTTTTCAAATTGGGTTAGGACTCTTGCAAAACTCTATAAGATGGCCTCTAATCCAGGATTTGGGAAGCAAACTTGATATACTACACATCCAAGGTGAGAGAGAGAAAAAGAGGAAGAGAAGAAGAGAGAGAGAGAGGAAGCTTGTTGGAAGAGGAGGCTTTGTTTGTGAAGGTGATTCACGGTACAACGACGTCTCGGCTCTTTAACGTCCTTGTGCTTGGTGAGATCTCTTAGTTTCTATTTCCCTTATTGTTTATCCATCCCTGCGTGGGTGAAGAAGGTTAGATCCACACAGGTTGTGCTTGTGATCGAGGTTGTAAACGATTCTCTTGATAGTAGATTGTTTGTCGGGACGAGGTCTCGTGGTTTTTATGTCTTTGAGGGTTTTCCTTCTAAAAATATCTTGCGTCGTGTGGTTGGTGATTTGCTTTAGATTATTGCATTATCATATTCCATAGTTCTAGTAGTTTGGGGGGCAAGATCCTAAGGTTTTGTGAAATGCACCCAGCAGGCCACACTGTCGAAATCAGTGGACGACTAGCCTGACACAATGGATGGCCAGCCTAACTCAACATATAGTAGTCTCTTGGCTGGCATCATTTAGCAAGTTGAACTACTTCAGTATGCATTTAAGGATGATGCCCCATACATGCTTTACAAAACCACATAATGAACTATGATATTGCCAAATCACAAGGCGTGCTAGAAGTAGCTTATGGGATATACCATAACCGAAAGGGGACCAATCAAATGCATGGAGTTGATGTCTGATGCACATCACAGTGGGGCCCACATAGCTTGACCTCATGGTACCATTTCTCATATATATATATATATATATATATATATATATATATATATATATATATATATATATATATATATATATATATATATATATATTCTCGCCCTAAATTTATATGCAATAATAATTATTTAAACAAATATTGAAAGATATTAACTATGGTGGCCCATTTACATTACTTTAGGGCCATCCTAGGGCTTTTTTGCATCTAGGCTTACACCCAAAGGATAGTTGCATGTCAATCACACTTGATAGTGGGCCCTAGACGTTCTCCAACGTTTGGTAATTACTGAAATTGGATTGTGTAGTGAGTTACTCAGTACGCAATCCACTTCCGTGATTATGGACATGGGTTCCCTGGCGATGCGAACATCAACAAGCTAGTGTCAAAGCTTTGTAGGTCCTACCATGATATATTTGGTTTATCCATGCCATCTATCCATTTCTACAGCTCATTTTAAGGCATGAGACAAAAAATGAGGAGAAAAAAAATCTCAGGTGACCACACCAAAGGAAGTAGTGGGGATTGAACTGTCACTGTAGGAAAATTGTTGGGGACCACAAAAGCTTTGGATGAAGCTGATATTTGTGTTTTGCATTCATCCAGATCTTTGTGATCTTATGAACAGGTTGGGTCATGAGAAAGTTTCAATGATGGACATCATTCTCCTCACTGTTTCCTGTGGTGTGGTCCACCTGAAATTTCTATTTGACTAATTTTCGGTCTCATAACTTAAAATGAGCTTTACAAATGGATGGATGGTGTGGATAAGACAAATACATCATGGTGGGACCCACGTAAATTTGACATCAGCTTGTGGGCTGGTGTTTACGTCACCAGCCAACCCACGTCCGTAAAATGAAAGGCCATTTTAGGGCATGATCCCAAAACTGAAGCAGATCCAAATCTTAAGTGGATCATACTACATGAAACAGTTGTAATTGAATCCCCACCATTAAAAACTTCATTAGGGCCACTAGAATGTTTATTTTCCATTCAACCTATTAACAAGGTCACAAAGACCAAGAAGAAGAGACCACACAAATATCAGCTTGATCAAAAACTTATGTAGCCCACAAGAAGTTTTTAATGGTTGAGTACCACTCTTTACTGTATTATGGTCCACCTAAGATTTGGATCTACTTCATTTTTTGAATCATGCTTTAAAATGATTTTTCAAGATGAATGGATGGCATGGATGTAAGACACACACACACACACACACCACACAGTGGATGCAATGGTCAGGTATCCACTCACCTCGATGGATCCGGAGATCCGCCGAATCTGCGCCCGTAATTATTTTTTTAGTCATGCAACACACCCACAGTGTTAGCTGCGCAACCCACCCACACGTGATGCACACACCTCCGGTGAGGTTAGCGTGTTTCCTTAGCATTTCGAAACTAAGACCTGCTTTTGAAACGCCTAAGCATCTTCTAACTGGGCTAGCGGATTGCGTAGTAACTTAGCATGCAGTAAACTCTATGAGGCCCATTGTGATTTATGTATTTTATCCACTCCGTCCATCCATCTTAACATTTAATTTTAGGGCTCTAGTCCAAAAAGGAAACATATTAGAATCTCAGGTGGACCACACCACAGGAAAAGTGTGATTTGAATGTGTGCAATTGAAAATTTTTTGAGGGACACAGACGTTTTGCATCAAGCTGATATTTGTGTTTTCCCTTCATCCATGTCTATGTGATCTTACGAATAGGTTGGATGACAAATAAACATCATCGTGGGCTTAGGAAGGTTTCAATGGTGGAGATCATTATTTCTACTGTTTCTTGTGGCATGGTCCACTTGAGCTTTGGAATGTGCTTCAATTTTAGGCTCAACCCCTAAAATGAGCTGAAAAAACGGATGGACGGCCCAGATAAACCACAATTTTAAGCTCAACCCCTAAAAGGGAGAGAAGTATCGTGAGAGAGGGAAAGAGAGAGAGAGCGTCTCCTATGCCACTGTTGCTGCTGTTGGGACAGCATCCCGGGCCAAGAGAAAAGAAGAAGGAAAGGAAGAAAGAAAGAAGAAGAAAAGAAGGAAAGGAAGAAGAACCAAGTCGAACTGAGTCGACTTGGCTGAGTGGCTGAGTGGCTGAGTTTCCCATTTAAGGAAGGTTTCACAGCTCTAGCAGCGTTTCAACCCATTAAATTCTAAGAGGTGGGGATTTCCTTTAAGCCTAACTACGATAATAATAAATTGTATGTTGATTTTATACTTAAAAACTAGGCTTTTGTTATATGATTTTTTGAAACCGTGCTTGTTGAAATCTTTCCATGTAATTTAAATACGATTTGTATGATGTTCCTTGTGTTGTACGCTGAATTTTGAGGTATGAATTATGCTTAAGTGGTTGGAAAAGGAATTGTGATGATGTACATGCTTGTGTGGAGATTATGCTTGATTTACGTTGTCATATACTCATGATGATTGATGTGTTGTTTGCTATGGGATATTGTATATGGATGTTACGTTAATGAACACCCCTTGACCCCATACTAATGTAACCGTTGATGTAAAGAGATGAAGCCCATGCGAGGCCTTGTTACGTTGGCATTACCATGTGGAGATTTTGGATGAATATATCTTATTATGAAAGTTGGCATTACCGTGCGTCTTCTTGAATGAATATGCCTTGACATTGAGAATTAGGTATTAGCATTACCATGTATGTGTTGTTGATTGCATATGCTATAATGTTGAGTTTGGCACTACCGTGTGCACATTGTTGGATACGTGCCAATGGATCCTTATTGATTTGTTACCTGTGATGGATCCATTGAAGTATGAAATTGATGAATATGAAGACTCTTGAACTGATTGGGGTAAGGAGTGATCATTAGACGTATACATCATTTAATGGGCTGGATATTAAACTTACCTAATTAAAGGTGAAACTAATCATGCATTCATTGGACCCAACTTGGTGGATCAGCCCCTCGGGCGTTATAGAAAGTTTGCATGGGCCCGTTTCTCTGTCGCTATCTAGTGAAAGTGTGCATGGGCTCGTTTCACTAGTTGAGTTTTAGTGTATGGGAAGAGTAGAGTGATCCCTTCCTAATTAGAACCTCTGGTAACTAGTGGCTGGTGAGAAGAGTGGAGTGATCCCGTCTCATTTAGTCAGGGTGCCTTAGCTAGAGCATGCATGTCATGCACTGCATTAACAAATATCTTTTAGTGAGTTGTTTTGATATGATTAAATGATAATATCCTATTTGTGTTTACTCTGTGCCATTATTATCATGATTGTGTTAAAGGGATATTCCCCACTATGATAGCGTGTAACGCTATCCAACCACATCTCAGATAATCCAGGTGAAGATCCAATAAGTGAATCGAATACTACGACGAGGTGCTTGAAGGCTTGTGGCAGGAAATGATGGACGATGAAACCGAAGTGGCTTGAAGATGGATTATGTTTATTGTCTTTGTAGAGTAGATTTATTTTCATGTAACTTGTAATAAGCCTCTCATGGATATTAGAAAGTAGAATATTATATAATTTGTATAATTTAAGGACATTATCTTGATAATGTAGAGTAGAAAAACTTCGAATAAGAACCTTGAATTCCGCCATTTTGCTATGAATGCCATGAATGCGGGGCGTAAAGATGAATGTGTAGAAATATATGCTTAACACATTCCAGTTAACACCCAAAAACTTGGCCCATTGTGTTGTCCACGAGAGCCGAAATTTTGAGGTGTTACAATAGCACCAGCAGCGACAGCGGCAGCAATAACAACAAATATTCTATAATTTTGAAGTTTTTGTACCCAAATGATAGAAATTGCTTGAAGATCAGATAAGTTTCCATGAATTACCATTTACCAGGCCCCAAGTCTCAACAGATGTATAGTTTGTTGAGGTACCCAAGTGACCATTGTTCTGCACAAGACTGCCAACCCACCATGGAAGGGGGACTACGCAAAACTCTTCTAGATTAAAACAACCTAACCCTTGGATTAGTGACACCTTCAATTAGCCACTTAAAACACAACAGAAATCCACTTTTATTGGATTGATCTCAGACCTGAAGTCAAATGGTGAACAAAACCAATAAAGCCGCGTTGGAAAAAAAAAAACTCATAACTAGACTGAATAGATTTTATCAAGACCCAAAAAATAACTCCATTTGGGTAAAACTCAAGACTCAAGCTTGTAAGGATGGCTGATCTTGAAATCATGTTGAACTATTCATTAGGTAGGCTGCACTGTCGAAATCAGTGGACGACTGGCCTGTCACAATGGATGGCCAGCCTAACTCAACATATAGGAGTCTCTTGGCTGGCATCATTTAGCAAGTCGAACTACTTCAGTATGCATTTAAGGATGATGCTCCATATATGCTTTACAGAACCACATAATGAACTGTGATATTGCCAAATCACAAGGTGTGCTAGAAGTAGCTTATGGGATATACCATAACCTAAAAGGGACCAATCAAATGCAAGGAGTTGATGTCTGATGCACATCACAGTGGGGCCCACACAGCTTGATCTCATGGGAAGTTCTCATATATATATATATATATATATATATATATATATATATATATATATATATATATATATATATATATATATAAAATGTATTCTCACCCTATAAAATGTATTTAAACAAATATTGAAAAATATTAACTATGGTGGCCCATTTACATTACTTTAGGGTCATCAAGGGGCATTTTTGCATCTAGGCTTACACCCAAAGGTCGGTTGCATGTCAATCACGCTTGATAGTGGGCCCTTGACATTCTCCAACGTCTGGTAATTACTGAAATTGGATTGTGCAGTGAGTTACTTAGTACGCAGTGGACGCGGGTTCGCTGGCAATGCGAACATCAACAAGCTGGTGTCAAAGCTCTGTAGGTCCTACCATGATATATTTGGTTTATCCATGCCATCTATCCATTTCTACAGCTCATTTTAAGGCATGAGACAAAAAATGAGGAGAAAAAATTCTCAGGTGGACCACACCATAGGAAACAGTGGGGATTGAACTTTCACTGTAGGAAAATTGTTGGGGGCGAGAGAAGCTTTAGATGAAGCTGATATTTGTGTTTTCCATTCATTTAGATCTTTGTGATCTTATGAACAGGTTGGGTCCTGAGAAAATTTCAATGATGGGCATCATTCTCCTCACTGTTTCCTGTGGTGTGGTCCACCTGAAATTTCTATTTGACTAATTTTTGGTCTCATAACTTAAAATGAGCTTTACAAATGGATGGACGGCGTGGATAAGACAAATACATCATGGTGGGACCCACATAGCTTTTATATCAGCTTGCGGGCTGGTGTACGACATCACCAGCCAATCCACGTCCGTGAAATGAAAGACCATTTTAGGGCATGATCCCAAACTGAAGCAGATCCAAATCTTAAGTGGACTATACCACATGAAACAGTAGTGATTGAATCTCCACCATTAAAAACTTCATTAGGGCCACTGGAATGTTTATTATCCATTCAACCTGTTGACAAGGTCACAAAGACCTGGATGAAGAGACCACACAAATATCAGCTTGATCAAAAACTTATGTAGCCGACAGTAAGTTTTTAATGGTTGAGCACCACTGTTTACTGTATTATGGGCCACCTGAGATTTGAATCTACTTCATTTTCTAAATCGTGCTCTAAAATGATTTTTCAAAATGGATGGATGGCATGGATGTAAGACACACACACACCACACAGTGGATGCCATGGTCAGGGATCCACCCACCTGAGACCTGCTGATGAAACGCCCAAGCATCTTCCAGCTGGGCTAGCGGATTGCGTGGTAACTTAGTATGCGGTAAACTCTGTGAGGCCCATTGTGATTTGTGTATCTTATCCACTCCGTCCATCCATCTTAACATTTAATTTTAGGGCTCTAGTCCAAAAAGGAAACATATTAGAATCTCAGGTGGACCACACCACAGGCAAAGTGTGATTTGAATGTGTACAATTGAAAAATTCTTGAGGTACACATACGTTTTGCATCAAGCTGATATTTGTATTTTCCCTTCATCCATGTGTATGTGATCCTACGAACAGGTTGGATGACAAATAAACATCACCGTGGGCCTAGGAAGGTTTCAACGGTGGAGATCATTATTTCTACTGTTTCCTGTGGCATGGTCCACTTGAGCTTTGGAATTAATGTGCTTCAATTTTAGGCTCCACCCCTAAAATGAGCTGGAAAAACGGATGGACGGCCCAGATTAACCATATACATTCATGGTGGGTCTAAAAGAGTTTACTCAGTACGACGAGCGTGCTGAGTAACTAAGTAGGCAATCCGATTTCATGCATCACGCTTATCAATGGGTCCCACTTCACTCATCAGTGGAACTCGTGATTCACGGTTGTTTCCTGGTCATCAACCCTTCCATCTACCTGCGGTCATTGAGTCTTCCATCTGCCGCATCCGGAACTGCAGGAAGGATCGCGACTTCAGTCAGCAGAGTATGTGTCCGAGATCCATGTGTCCCACTTCCTTCATTAGTGAAACTCGTGATTCACTTGAGCGTTTTGACTACCTCATTAAAATGGCCAGGAAGCCACTCCACATTTGTCTCCTCACGTTGGCTTTCCTTCTTTCACAAACTCAATAATGGAGCTCCAGCTTATGAGCCTATGGTCATTTTGGTCATTTCTCCTTCTCTCTCCATGCTTCTCCGAATCTGCCCCTCATTTCTCCAATGAAACCGATTGGTTTGCTTTGTTACACTTGAAACATCTGATAACTGAAGATCCTCTCCATTCCTTGAGCTCCTGGAACGTTTCTCTCCACTTCTGCCACTGGCAAGGTGTCTCATGCGGTCGCCGGCATCCTCAAAGGGTCACCGCCTTGATCCTCCATGACCAGAAATTGGTGGGCCCCATATCTCCCTTCATAGGGAACCTCACCTTCCTCAGGAGAATCGATCTCTCAAACAACAGCTTCAACGGACCGATTCCTGAAGAGATGGGCCGTTTGTTCCGCTTGCGGTATCTCAGTCTGTACAATAACATGTTCACCGGAGAAATTTCAGCAAATCTGACCCACTGTTCGGAACTCCATCTCCTCTATCTTCGCCAGAACCGTCTCACTGGGAGGATTCCAACTGAGCTTGGCTCTCTATTGAAACTCACCAAGTTGAGCCTTGGTTTCAACAATCTTAAAGGAAGCATCCCACCTTCACTGGGTAATCTTTCATCTCTCACTTACCTTTATCTGTCAATGAATAGTCTGGAAGGGAGCATCCCAGACGACCTTGGTCGGTTGGCTAGCTTAAAGCTGCTTGCCATTTATGACAATGAACTGTCAGGTAGGATTCCGTCCCACCTATACAATCTCTCCTCTATTAATGCTTTGGACATGGGATCCAACAGATTGCATGGAAACCTTCCACCTAACTTGGGCCTCATTCTTCCTAATCTCCAAGGGCTTTATGCCGGAGCAAACCAATTCACAGGACCCATACCAGTTTCATTATCCAATGCTTCAGGACTTGTACTTATTGACCTTCGAAAAAATAGTTTTAGTGGATCCGTGCCTATGAATTTTGGAAACCTAAAGGATCTCTACGTGTTAAGTTTGGGGGGTAATGAACTTGGAATTGGAAAAGCTCATGACTTGAGTTTTCTCCATTCTTTGACTAACTGCAGTAGCTTACACGTCCTGGATGCAAGCCAAAATCATCTCAGCGGTTCGTTGCCGGACTCCATAGCTAATCTTTGTACACAGTTGACAAGCCTTCGCTTAGGGAGTAATAGGATATCCGGAAGCATCCCATCTGGGATTCAGAATCTTGTCGGCTTAACATCGTTGGGTATGGAGCATAACTTATTGACAGGTACTGTTCCCATCGGTGTTGGGAAGCTTAACAAGTTGGAGGAACTTTACTTAGGTGCAAATGAATTATCAGGGCAAATTCCATCTTCCTTTGACAACATCTCCCGATTGTATGTACTCAGTTTATATGAAAACAATCTATCGGGAAGCATACCTTCAACTCTTGCTAATTGCACGAACCTGCAATTCATATACCTCCATAATAATAACTTCAGCGGTAGCTTACCCAAACAACTTTTCAGCTTTCCATCATTGATTGAACTTTCCGTTGGAAATAACTCTTTTACCGATAGTCTGCCACTGGAAGCCGGTTACTTGAAAGCTCTTGGAAAATTCAGTGCTTCTAATAACAAATTGTCAGGCGAAATTCCAAGCTCACTGGGCAATTGTCTCAGCCTAGAGTATCTCTGGTTGGATGGAAACTTCTTTCAAGGATCAATTCCTCCAACATTTAGTACTCTAAGAGGCCTTCGAATCCTGGATCTTTCACACAACAATTTTTCTGGGGAGACTCCAAAATACCTGGAGGAGCTTGCTTTAGAGTATCTAAATCTATCCTTCAATGATTTTGAGGGTGAATTACCAAAACAAGGGGTCTTTGGGAATGCCAGTCATGTTTCAGTACTCGGAAATAGTAAGCTTTGTGGGGGTATTCAAGAATTAAAATTGCATCCGTGCCCTAGCCAAGCTTCCAAGAAACAGGGAAAGTCTCTTGCTTCTAAGGTAAAAATCTCAATAGTTTTTGCTGTTGTCCTGTGTCTTATCTTACTATCATGTTTATTCGCCACTCATTATTGGATAAGAAAGTCGAGAATGAAGCCTATTGCTGTGCCTTCTGCGGAGTATCTTTTGCTGAACGTATCTTATGCGGAACTCTTTAAAGCAACAGATGGGTTCTCTTCTGCCAATTTGGTTGGCACCGGAAGTTTTGGCACTGTATTTAAAGGGGTTCTAGATCGTGTTGGAACTATGGTGGCAGTGAAAGTCTTCAACCTTCAGCAACTAGGAGCTCTAAGGAGCTTCGTGGCTGAATGCGAAGTCTTGAGAAACATTAGGCATCGGAATCTTGTTAAGATCTTAACTTGTTGCTCAAGCATTGATTTTAAGGGAGATGATTTTAAAGCTCTAGTTTACGAGTACATGCCTAATGGAAGTCTAGACAAGTGGTTGGGAGATGGTCATGAGCAGCTGAGAAGGAACTTGAAGTTTATTCAAAGGCTAAACATTGCTATAGATGTGGCTTCTGCATTGGATTATTTACATAATCATTGCCAAACATCAATCATTCATCGAGATTTAAAGCCGAGCAACATTCTTCTTGATGATGACATGATTGCTCATGTGGGCGATTTTGGGCTAGCCAGGTTCTTATCCGAGGTTGCTCAAACTAGCTCGGTTGGAATGAAGGGATCTATTGGGTTCATCGCTCCAGGTAACAATCTTATCTATTTCCACATGTACACACACCTTAACCCCACACTCCCAGTCTATTTGCTTGTTGGAGACTGGACTTGCAACGGAAGTAGGGGTCATCTCAGGTGCGCCCCACCATGAGTTAGGTCGGAGGTAAAAAAAATTAGACTAACCTGTGATTTAAGTGAGACACTCCAAAAGAAAAAGTTAGGAGAGAGACTCCATCCTCAATTTTTATACAGCCCATGCACAGTGATGATAATATGAAATTCAATCCAACCTTAGATGGAAACTAAAATTAGGCCTAGGCCCAAAATAGGCCCATCCGCAAGTCAGTTGGGCCATGCAAAGGAAAACAATTTGTAGGGTGAGTGTTTCCTTATACGCATTCCAATTGTATGGTCCACTTGAATTATGGATGGTGCTGATTTATGAATCCTAGACCTAAAACGAGGTGACTTGCCTAGTGGTTGGGGGGGATTTCACATGAACATTATGGTAGGGCCCACCCGAGCTACCAACTCCTTTGCTCGCAAGGATGGTCTTGTGGGACCATCACCCTCTTTCTCTCTCAACCACAAGTTACAGTCCACACATACCTTACACGAGCCTACTTCGGTGTGTAAGACAAGGTAGCCCGAGCATGAAGACAACCATGCGCAAAAGTAAGGTTGGTCTGCTCATTAAGGCAGTTTTAAGAGGCATGTTAGCATTATTTTGCCAGTGGAGTAAACTTTTTATTTTTAATAGTTGGAAAATTATAATACGGCTTCAATGAGCATAGATACCAATTAACATATATAGTGACTATATATTTATTTAGATGAGAAATGTTCACATAGGATAATGTTGCATGTCCACTTTCACATGCTTCACATGCAATGCTTTCTTTTCCAGCGATTAACTCTCACACCTTCTCATTACTTTATCACTTGCGTGGAAAATATGAGCCATATAAAAGCTGGATATGCTATAAAGTGAACATTAGACTAATGGAGATGTTAGGTGAGCCATAGTTATATTGTGAATCAAACCATCGGCTCTCTTCCATAATTTCGATGGTTTGCCTGGTGAGTAGACTATCCTTTTTTTTTTTTTTTTAGGTCCAAGGTCATCTTTTTTGTGCATCCCACCCTCTACATGGCTTGGATTTTCTACAGAAATGACATGGACAAGGGAATTTGTTGTATGTAAAAGTATGCTTACAATGTCAAATTTCTCAATGTAAAGTTGTCTAGGTTATTGGGTGGATGGATTCTCTAGGTGGCACATGATATACCACAATGGCACACATGCCATTGTGGCACACACTCAAAAAATTATAGCCAGCCATGAGCTCGGGCCATTTCAAGCATGCACTGAGATAACATAATTCTTCCCTGTTAAAATGAAACACTAATCTTCCAAATTTTCTCATTCATTTGGCTGAATATATAATGGAACTTCTTACTATATTGGTTCTGGTATTTTTATAGTGGGTCCCACCTATCGAATGGCTTAGGTTTTTTATATGCCCCACATATGACCGATGCTTGTTCCTTAGGTGGGCTCTGGCAAGCGTGTTCTTGTGAACAAGTAGGCCACTCTTCTACATTAAATGTGGAACACTAATAAATATTCTTCTAATTCTTAAAAAAGGCACTCAATTTTCATGGCGGGACAAATTGAATGGTCAGGTGAAATGTCATCCAAACACTATGAAAGTCTTACGGCCCAAAAATCAGTTGGGCCACAACAAAGTGGGAGGGGATGCCCACCCTTGATTTTTACGGGAGCCCACCTAAGTTGTAAATTTTTTGCCCAATCCTTCATCTAATCAAAATGAAGGGTCTATATGACCTAGGTTACGTATTACATAATGTGGAATGAGGTTTTCTACCACCTAAGTTGTAAAACAGTGTCAATTTTTGCCCAATCCTTCATCTAATCAAAATGAAAGGTCTATATGACCTAGGTTATGTATTACATCACGTGGAATGAGGTTTGCTAAGCTACAAGTGCATATGGAAGCCTATTACACACTATGAATGTCTAAAAGTGGTACATGAGTGCCATCTAATCCATGAATTGGGTGGGCCTGGTCAAGTACTTGACCTGGACCAAATTCAGAGCCGACCTGAGCCTAAATCAAAACAAAGATACAAGGACCTGATGGATACCCGAACCTAATTTTATGTAGATCCAGGTCTTAAAAAAAATGACCTCAGATTTGAAGGACCCACATGCAGCAAGATTCAAACTTGGTGGCATTGAAATCTCGTTAATTTTAAAGATCTATATATACCAAGAATTAGTCATTTCCACCCCACATGAATCACAGCATAATAAGGTATAAAGAATTCTTTTTTGATAACATTTTAGTTAAGATATGTGTTACACATGAATCACACCATAATAAGGTATAAAGAATTCTTTTATGACAACATCCTTAGTTAAGATGTGTTACAAAAAAATCACAACTATAACTCATATGTTCACTTGATGATAGAGGTGTTGAGTTCTTTCATTATAGTAGAGTCTTGTTCAATGTAGAACATCTTTGCATGAACTTCATAGCACACTATTGATATTAGAAACTTGAATACTTAGAATAGCAAAAATGCCAATTACTTATTAAAATAGAATATTTCCTCATCTCTCTCTCTCAAAATTCAACCTTTGATATTATTTATCTAAATGTTCACTTACATTTTAATATGAGATGTATAAATTACAGAGTATGGGATGGGCAGTAAAGCATCTACACAAGGAGATGTTTACAGCTATGGAATCCTTATATTGAAGATGATCACTGGAAAGGGGCCAACTAACGACATGTTTAAGGGGAATCTAAGCCTTCATCATTTTGTTGAACTGGCTTTTCCTGAGCGAGTAATGGAGATTGTTGATAAACAACTGCTCGAAGAAGAAGCTGAAGTTACTCAACACAATGAAAATCATGTCGATAGAAGAAATAGAAAGCATGAATGCTTGATTTCTATGGTAAAAATCGGTGTGTTGTGCTCTACAGAATCTCCAGGAGAACGAATGCGGATGAGAGATGTTGTTGCAGAAATGCATGCAATCAAGGACTTTTATCTTGGGGTTGGGATTCACCGCGACAGATAAGTTAGGTCATAAATATTAGATGAAGGTTCGTCTTACCTTAGTCATTACTAAGTTATTATTGATAGTTATGTTGAGAAAGATTTGAAAATAAAATTAGTTTGTTGAATACTTTTCTAAATAAGCTCTTGATATATTTAGCCTTGGCATAAGAATGTGCTTGTATTGATAGTGATTATATGAGAAGATGTGTTTCTTTTTTCTTTTTATTTTGTGTTGGGCGAAAGGAGATAGTATCATAAATTTAATAAGAAAAAGACACCATCTCGTTATAATAAGAACACTAATTGGTTACAAAGATGTTTAATCACTAATATATTTTATGCAAAAGTTTTAAAATGATATTTCAATCTTAAGGAACTAGTTTAGCTTTTGGACTACCAACTTCCACCTTGATATTAGTCTGATGAAGCATTCATCCAATGAATTCCATGATGGATTTGGCACGTGCGCGCTCGCGCACACACACACAAAAAGTAGAAAGAAAGAAAAGAAAATGAAAAAATAAAATTGTATGATCCAATGATTACATTCAACTGATAAAGTCATTTTGCCCGATGAATCTGAATCATTGCTCCATTTTCAAATGTATATTGATTCACCACTAACAAGATGGACTTATCAAACCATGATGGACTTATCAAACCATGATAGGCTCTGATGGTGAAGAATACTAATAAGTACAACTACCTCTCTCCATCCGAAAAATATGGATTGATAGGCGCTTGAGAGGAGGAATTCACTTCTGTTGCTGGAAGAAATATCAATGGAAGTTTGTGGGGAGGATTAGTACAGCATGGCATTAGAAAGCACAAGCTTGTTGGGCCCACATGCGAAGAGAGCCTTATCCATTGCATGCAATCACTCATGCCAATGTGGAGTGTGTGCCAAATCTGAGCCTTACGAAAGCTCAGCCACACTTATTTTCTTCTGACTCAAAATAAGGCCATTCACTCAGGTGAGCAAAAATGTACAAGGAAAATGAGTGGCCTAAACAATTTTAGAAGTTAAACAACATGATTGATAGGCCAATAACATCCAAAATTCGTGCCTACACAATGGAAAGTTTACATCTTAGACCCTTGCGTTGTATTGGCATGCCTGCATGCTTGTAGACCCTTCTTCATTTTGCTTGTTTCTTTACCACTCTTTATCGGCTAAGAAAGTCGAGAAGGAAGCCTATTGCTGTTGTTGTGCCTTCTGTGGAGGATCCTTTTGTGAACGTATCTTATGCGGAACTCTTTAAAGCAATAGATGGGTTCTCTTCTTCCAATTTGGTCGGCATTGAAAGTTAAGAGAAGTGGTTGCACCAAGTTAGTCATGACCAGCTGAGAAGGAACTTGAAGTTTACTCAAAGGCTAAACGTAGCTATAGAAGTGGCTTCTGCATTGGATTATCTACATAATCATCACCAAACTTCAATCATTCATCGTAATTTAAAACCGAGCAACATTCTTCTTGATGATGACATGATTGCTATTGTGGGTGATTCGGGGCTAGCCAGGTTCTCATATGAGGTTTCTTAAACTAGTTCAGTTAGAAAGAAGGTATCGCTCTAGTTAACAATTTTTCCAATTTCCTTGTGTGTATGTGTGTGTGTGTTATGCTTCACAGGAGATCGAACGTACAAGCAAAGGTCTAGAGCTCAAAAAATTAGACTAGTCCTTGATTTAGGTGGGCCATACCAAGGGAAACTGTTGGGGAGAAAGAGCCCTTGATTTTACATGGCCCACAATGAAATTCACTCTGACCATTAGATATGTCTTCCTAAGTTACTTCTAGGGCCAAAATATCAGGTTGGCCTTGATTTAGGTGGGCCACACTAAATATCGGAAGAGAAATGTCCACACTTGATTTTTATAGGGTCCACTGCTGATAATATTAAATCCACTCCAACCATTAGATGGCGCAGTAAGCCTGGGGTCTAAAACTCAGGCCCATTCGTGATTCAAATGGGCCCCATGTAGGAAAACAATCTGGAGGGGATGTGTTGCATGTACACTGTTTCCAATTGTGTAGTCCACCTGAATCACGAATGCAACTGATTTTTTGGCCCTAGGCCTAAAATGAGGTGATGCACTGGTGGTTGGGTTGAATTTCACGTAAATATCATGTTAGGGTCCACCCAAATTGATGTACCCTTTCTCAACCACCAGTTTCAGTCCTCTTAGCTGGTAACTTTCCACCTTTCATGTACTTGCAACATCCAATTAATCTGTGCAACGGGTTGAGATTTCTTTATGAAAAAATCTGCTACATCCACTAATAGGGTAGGTCTAGTAGTTATCAATAGCTGGACATTGTTTTCTAGGTGTGACCTACTTGATGAGTAGATGGAGCTAATTTTTGCACCAAGTGATCCTCATGGTGGGCCCAACCTATTGGAAGGCTTGTATGTCTCATTCACTTAAGTGGTTGGAAGTTAACCGTTGGGTGGAACATAACTTGTGGCCTAATCGATTGGACTTAAACCTTCTCTCTCGCTCTCTACTAAGGGGTGTCAATGGGCTCAGCTAGGGCTAGGCCAAGTTCTATCGAAGCCCAGCCCACATTGTTAAATTTACCTAAGCCCAAACCTAGACTAAGCCCATGATGGGCCAAAATCATCCATTGAGATTTAAAACCGAGCAACATTCTTCTTGATGATGACATGATTGCTCGTGTGGGTGATTCCGGGCCGGCAAGATTCTTATATGAGGTTGCTCAAAGTAGGGGTGTCAATGCCCCGGGCCATGCTCTATATATCCAAGACCGGCCTAGAATATTCAACCAAATCCCAAACTCGGCCCGGGCCCTTGACAGGCCAAAAGAGTCTGGCCCGAACCCAATTCGGAACGTTTATGGGGGGCCCAACCCTAGCCCAAGCCTGAGCTCGAAAGAAATTATATAAAATAACTTTTAAATGGCCCCACACCAATCTCTATGATTTAGTGGGCCCACAGTTGAGAGAGAGAGAGAGAGAGATGGTTGGAAGCCCCACTATTGCAATCCGGACAAGTGATTAGACAGCAAGAAGATGGAAAGAGTGGAGATAGGAATGGTGGGTTGGAGAAGGTGAGAGAGAGATGGAGATGGATCATCGGTGAATGCTCCTGTATTGTTGTATTGTATTTTTTTCCAAGTATTTCTAGTAATGAGCCAACCATTAGTGTTTTCAGCTCAAGTGGGCTCTACTATTGTGTTTATATTAAATTTGTTCTGAACACAAGGTGTGTCGCTTCATTTTGGCCTAGGGACAAAAAAATTAGGGTCATATGTAATTCAGGTGGGGAAACAATTCTTAGGGTAATCATTACCTTATTTATATACTGTTTCCAATCGTGTGGCCTACTTGAATTACAGATGGGGATGATTTTTGGGGCATGGGCCTAATGTGTTGTGACACACTTGATGGTCAGAGTAGATTTATCTTCAACGCTAAGGTGGAGCCCACCAAAGCTACAACCCACTTTTTCAAAAATCATCATGAAAAGAACCCCTCAGACCGGGGGAGCATATTAGGTCCAGCCTGGACTCAACCAAGATGGTGCATCCCTTAGAGTGGGGGCACCTTGATGTATGTATTCTATATCCACCCCGTCCATCCAGTTTTCCAAATTATTTTAGGGCATAAACCCAAAAATGAAGAAGATCTATTTCTCAGGTTGACCATACCATGGGAAAAAGTGGTGATTTCACATTAATGGGCCACGGAAGTTTCGGATCAAGCTGATATTTATTTTCTCATTTCATCCAAGTATATTTGAACTTATCAACAGGTTGGATGGAATGTAAACATTATGCAAGCATTAGGTGGCCCTAGGGTTGTAAATGGGTCAGCGGACCCGATGGGGTACCCGAACCCAACCCGTTTAGACCCGACCCATTTGTTAAATGGTACGGGTCTGGGTCCAAGAACAGACCCAGTTGCTAAACGGGTCTGGGGCTGGTTTCCTTTATATTAGGCCCGACCCGACCCGACCCGACCCGAACCCATTTAGTAAGTGGGCGGGTTTGGTCTATGTTTCAAGGGACCCGTCCAGCCCAACCCATCCAGACCTAGTTTTAAGCCTCGTAAAATGCTTGTATACTTGATCTAGACCTGGACCCATTAGACCTGACCCATTTATAAATAGGTTTGGGTGGATCTCCCTCTACCAAACCCGAACCCATTTATAAATGGGTATGATGGGTTGACTTGGACCCGACCCAGACCCGCCCATTTAGTAAAAGGGTCTGGATCTAAAATTTGGACCCAGACCCGTTTAGTAAATGGGCGGGTCTGGTTTTGGCTAAACCTGCTCCGAACCCGACCATTGACAGCCCTAGGTGGCCCGTAGGAAGGTTTTAATGGTACAGAGTTCTGTTTCCTATAGATTTGTGCACCTTAGAATTGATCCGTTTTATTCCCTATAGTTTTGTGCACCTTAGAATTGGATTCGTTTTATTCTTAGGTTCATATGTTAAAATTATCTCAAAAAACGGATGCACGGCATTGATATAGAATAAAGACATCAAGGTAGGCCCCATGATATGGGTCGCATCGTTTTGGGTATTGCTGAGGCTACACCTAATCCACTCCCTCATGAGATCAACTAGCTATGTACGACATGATAAGGGTGTGTTTGGCAAATCTGTTAATAAGAGCTTATTTGCTTATTCTAAAAAAATTTAAACTCTTATTATGAAAATAGACAGTTTAGTAAAACTTTCATTTTAGAGCTCATCTTTTTTTAGAAACCAGCAAAAAAACAAAAACTCTTAAATAATAAGTGACTGGGAGGTCACTTTTTCTTTAAGAGCTTATTTAACTTAACCGATTAGATACTTTTAATTAATTTTTGGACAGGTTTGTCCTTAAACTTTTTAAGTAATTCCCATCTTTCCCTCTTCTCTTCTTTAGAATATCTCTAAGATGAGCCCATATGATGAACAACTCATATTGAAGGTGGGCCCACATAACGCATGGTTACATCAAAGGTGGGCCCCACATGATGAACGCTCACATCAAAGGTGGGACCTACATGATGGATGGGGGATATTGAAGGTGAGATCACATTATGGAAGGTTGACATCAAAGGTAGGCCCACATGATGAACAACCCATATTGAAGGTTGGGCCCCACATGATTGATGGTGAACACCAAAGATAGGTCCCACATGATGGATGGCCCACATTAAAATGTGGCCCCACATGATGGATGTACAATCCATATCAAGTGGGCCCCGTATGATGGATGGTTCATAGCAAAGGTGGGA
This sequence comes from Liriodendron chinense, assembly GCA_003013855.2. Classification (NCBI taxonomy): domain Eukaryota; kingdom Viridiplantae; phylum Streptophyta; class Magnoliopsida; order Magnoliales; family Magnoliaceae; genus Liriodendron; species Liriodendron chinense. Next base: position 248,241 of record PVNU02003553.1, on the reverse strand, counting down.
CCCACATGATGGATGGTGGACATTGAATGTGGAACCACATGATGGAACACTGACATTAAATGTGGGACCACATGATGAATGACCCATATTGAAGGTTGGACCCCACATGATGGATGGTCCATAGCTAGCAAAGGTGGGACCTACATGATGGATGGTGGACATCAAAGGTGGGTCCCACAAGATGGACTATCCACATCAAGTGGGCCCCACATGATAAATGGTCCACAACAAAGGTGGGACCCACATGTTGGATGGTCCACATCAAAGGTTGGATAGTCCACAGCCAAGGTGGGATCTACATGATGGATGGTGGACATCAAATGGGTCCCACATAATGGACTACCTACTTGATGTGGGCCCCACGTGATAGTGGTCCACAACAAAGGTAAGACCCACATGATGGATGGTGGAAATCAAAGATGGGCCTCTCATCATGAATGACTCATATTGAAGTGGGGTCCCACATCAAGGTGGGCCCATGTAATGAAAGGTTCACATCAAAGGTAGGCCCCACATGATAGATGACCCACATCAAAGTGTGGCCCAATATGACGAAACATGTACATCAAGTAGGTCCCATTTAAATAACCGTCCATGTCAAAGGTGGGATCCACATGATGGGTGATGGTCATTGAAGGTGGGCCCACATGATTTTCAGTTGATATAGAAGATGCACCTCACACGATGAATGGTATATCAAAACTGGGCCCCACATGATGGACAATACACTTCAAAGGTAAGGCCCACACTATGGACACATCAAATGTGGAGTCCACGTGATGGTGATGGGTAGTGAACATTGAGGGGCCCCACATAAAGGACAATTAGCATTGATGTTGGGCCCCACATGATGGACAGTCCACCCAAACAACCATTGGATTGCTCTTATATTTAAGTTGTCATAATCTTTAAAAATGACGTCAACTACCCTTAAAAAATCTTTTACTTGAAAGATTTACCAAACGCGCAGTTTTTTTTTTTTTTTTTTTTTTTTTTTTTTTTTTTTTGTTGTAGATTTTACCAAATAAGCTTATTTAAAACAAGAGCTAGAACAAAAAGAGCTTATTGAAGTAATAGCAGAGACGAGAAGAGCCTAAGGGCTTCGGAGTACTGGTCATGTGAAGAATAGGCAATGAGCATGGCATTGAAAGAGAAGATATTTCTGTGGGGAATTTCGTCGAACATCTTTCAGGCGTGATGGATACGGACGGATTTGGAGTACATAGTGATGAACTTTGAGGCAAGGAAGTTGTCAGGGATGACCGAGAGGAGAATGAGGCGGGCATGGATCTTGGTTGCAGAAAAACCAGAGAAGAAGTTCACCCACCCAAAAGATCCTGATTATAATACAAGGCGCAGTGCAACAAAGTTGCCAGAGGTGGCTGCCCGCGAAGGTATTCTTTGTTTCTGGTCAGGAGTTCTTACAACCAAAACTTCTGGCTGAAAGAAAAAGAGCTCCAACTAGAACTACAATCGGCAATCAAAACCCTAACATTTCGACCAAATCAGAGCTACGAAAGTAGAAGAACACGAAAATCAAACTAGATTTACTTTATTTCAAAGAAAAAAAAATAGTAGAAGCAAAACCCCTAAAAAACCTGATTAGGGCATAAAATTCCAAGATCCGAGCATGATTAGGGCAAAAACACCCCTATTGCAGTTGATGCATCTCCGATTCGGAGGCAGTTTCATCAAACCTCTGATGATCTTCTCGTTCCGCTCCTCTTCCTTCCTACTGCTCATTTTCTGGAATGGAATTGAAGAGCTAGACCCGAAAAAACCAGAGATTTCAGATTTTCAGGGAGCTAATTGATGGATTGGACCGCTCTGCTCGAAATCTGAGATTTCTACGAGATTTTAGGGTTCGTATTCGACCAAACAATTTTTTTTTTTGGCGGCGGGCGAAATCTGAGATTTCTACGAGAGAAGAGTGACGAATGAGGGGATCAGGGGTGTTTTTTTTTTATTATTTTAGTGCTTGTACTGAATAAACCATGAGGAACGGTTTTCCAATTCATGAACGGTTATAACTCGTCCCTATTTGGAATGGTTTTAAAACACTTCCAGAACCAAAGATGCAGCCGTACCTAACAAGCGATTTTGGTGTAGTGCATACATCCACTAATTGAGCAGGTCTTATTTATCAATGGCTAGACATTGTTTTCTAGGTGTGACCCCACCTGATCAGTAGATGGAGTTGATTTTTGTACTGGGTGATCCTCATGGTAGGCCCATCCTGTTGGAAGGTTTGGATGCTGCATTCATTTAAGAGGTTAGAAGTTAATCCATTAGGTTGAGCATAACTTGTGGCCCAACCGGTTGAACTTAAAACACTCTCTCTACGTACACCCAAAAAGATGCTTTACACATGCCTAGTTGTATGTGTGGAATAAGGTAGCCCCCAGCTTGAAGAAAACCATGCATGCACAAAAGTAAGGCTGGTCCACTCATTAGGGCAGTTTTAAGAGGCATGCCAAATATAATCATTCAGAGTACACATTTGGCCGGCCCACTTAGTGGAGTGTCTGAATTCTGCATACTTTACACTATGTGAAAAGGCCCTAAATTCTTCGGCCGAGGGCAGTTAAATTCTAGAAAATTCCACGGACCATAGCTCTATTTTACATCATATTGGGTAAATTGTTACTTTTAATGGTAAGTCAATATATATTTATTTAGATGAGCAATGCTCACATTAGATCTCGCATGTGAACTTTCACATGCAATATTGCTTTCTTCTCCAGCAATAAAGTTCTGCACCTTCTCATCACTATATCGCTTGTGTGGAAAATATGAGCTATAAAAGGTGGTTGTGCAATAAATATCATCATAAGTGAACATTAGGCCAATAAATATCTCTATTCCTTAATTTTGATGGTTCACATTGCCTGATGAGTGGATGATCCTGATTTTTATCCAAGGTCATCTTTATGGTGCATCCGGCCCTTTGCATGGCTTGAATTTTCTACATAAGTGACACATGGGTAATGAAAAATTTTGTATGTAAAGGTATGCATTAAGTACACAATGTCAAATTTGTCAATTTCAAGTTGTTTGGCCTATCAGATGGATGGATTCTCTCTTGGTGGCGCATATGAGCCATATAAAAGGTGGTTGTGCACTAAATATCACCACATGCGAATATTAGACCAATGGAGATGTTAGGTGAGTCATATATAGAGGTCTTGTAAGTGAGACCATAGTCTTTGTTCCTTAATTTCAATGGTTCACTTTGGCTGATAAGTGGACCATCCTGGTTTTTATTTAAGGTCATCTTTATGGTGCAGCCCACCCTTTCCATGGCTTGAATTTTCTACGTTAGTGATACATGGAGAAAGAAAATTTTTGTAAGTATGCACATAATGCCAAATTTCTCATTTGTTTTGGCCTATCAAATAGATGGATTATCTTGGTGGCACATGTACCATAATGGTACCCGTGGTATTGTGGTACATGCTTATAAAATCATAGTCATCCATGAGCTGGGACCATTTCAAACATGCACTAGGATGACAATATGCTTTGTAAGAGCTTACAAGTTCATGGCACACTAATTGATTCTAGAAATTAAGATCCTAGAATAGCAAAAAAAAAAAAAAAAAAAAGAGAGATTCCAATAGAATTCTCTCTCTCTCTCTCTCTCTCTCTCTCTAAATTCAACCTTTAATATTATTTATATCTAAATGGTTACTTACATGCCACTTACATCCCAATATATGTATAAATTATAGAGTATGCGATGGGCAGTAATGTTAGTACACTTTTTTGTGGCATACTAGTGCACCTTGTTTGTCAATTACTTAGGTCAGTGAGTCTAGTGTCGGTTGAGCTTAATGAAGACGAAGACCAAGGACTCAAAATGGATCGGCTGCATCAAGAAAGGAGAAACAGGTAAATGTGATGCCTTGGTGTGCCTTGCCTTGACCAAAACCTAACCCATAACCTCTTAGATGACTTGGACCAACTAGGTATACCTTTAGTCATCATCATTAGTCTTAGAACTCCATGAAAAACATGATAAGTTAGGCTAATTTAAGAGGTGGAAGCTGTTGTAAACAAAACAGTTCAAAACAGCAGTTTCCGATTGATCTCCGATCAATCGGACGTTGGCTCCGATAGGACTCCAATCAATCGGACAGAAGCTTCGATCAATCGGAAATTTTTCCAGCAACCTTGAAAATCCACTGGACATATTTCCGATCAATCGGACAGTCTTCCGATCCATCGGAAGGGGTCCGTCCGATCAATCGGAATATCTTCCAGAGACTTCACTGGATAGATTTCCGATCAATCGGACTTGTCTCCGATCAATCGGACAGGTATCCGATCAATCGGACCTTCTTCCGATCAATCGGAGATGCACGAATCTGCCCGTTTTTTGACCGTTGGAAGAAAATCTATTTAAGATGGGGGATTCGTTTTTTAGCCAAGTGAGGAGATTTTGAGGAGATAGAAGCCACCATTGTTAGAGACCATTAGAGGCTCTATCCCAAACCTATAGCAAGCCATTCTCCTTGTGTTTTCATCACAAGCTTGGGCCATTCAATGGCATCTTGAGAATAGGACTTGTTCCCTCTTGATTCCTAGGGTTTAGACACCTTGATAATAGTTAAATCCTTTGTCTAAACACTACCTAGGAGTCCATATAGGTGCATTCCTCTAGGAAACCCATTTCCTACTGTTTGTAGAGGTTTCACCATTCCCTAGCACCTTGGGCATCTCCAATGGAGCATCATATGCAAGGTAGCTGATCTTGGAGCTAAAGCCTTGGCAAAGCGGCGGCGTTAAAGATCGAGGGAGCACAAGAGGAGCTGATTCGAGCACGGGAGAGCGAGAAGAAGCAACCCAAGACGGCGCAACAAGGGGCTCAATTCGACAAGTAAGGTTGTCTTGTTAAGAGTCCATCCACTCAATTCCCTGTGGGAGTTGAGTGTAGAGTTTGTTTGACAAACTCGACCCGGGGTCGTTAGCCGATCCTTGGCCTATTAGTTGGGCCTAAAATCTAGGGACGTCAGCCGTTCCTTGGCACGTTAGTCGGGCCTAAAACAAAGTCTCCAAGGGGGAGCCACCAACACGGGTGCAAACGTGTAGGTTGGGAGGAATTTGTAAACTCCCCGGTTGGGTGGATCCGAGTTAAAACACCTTGGTTGGGAGGAACCAGATTTAAACTCCCCAGTGAATGCCGGTGTGCTCAAAGGGGTTGAGTACTTGAACCGGGAGTGGAGTAGACAAGCAGTCGAACCACTATACATCCTTGTGTTTGTGATTATTCTTGAGCACATTTCTCTTTATGCATTGTGTTTAATTGGTTAATTATGAATGCTCAGTTAGGAATGTATGCTAGACACTTGATAAGCACACACACACTCACAAGATGTACTTTCACTACCTCATATTGACTTGAGCATTTCTTGATCTATCCTCTATAGTCCACATGAGTTGTTTAGACTAGGTTGCTGATTGCTCTTATCATTTGCTAGTCTTTTAATTGGACCCACTTAAGCTTGGAAGCCGAAAGTGTTATCGCTTACGTTGTTTAATTTGTTAGATTGTGTAAGTAGGCGAAAAGAATTTTGAAAAGGTCCTATTCACCCCCCTCCTATTGGTTTAGCCATAATTCTAGTTGCTCCTCAAGCTTCCGCATGCGTATGCGTAGGGTGTCGTGTTAGGCTACCTGACGCAATTTCAAGTAAAGCATCTACACAAGGAGATGTTTACAGCTATGTAATCCTTCTATTGAAGATTATCACCGGAAAGGAGCCAACTGATGACTTGTTCAAGGACAATTTAAGCCTTCATCATTTTGCTAAGTTGACTTTGCCAAAAAGAGTAATGGAAATTGTTGATCCACGACTACTTGTAGAAGAAGTTGAAGTTACTCAAGGTAACGAAAGTCAAAGAAATAGAATGCATGATTGCTTGATTTCAATTGTGAAAATTGGTGTATTATGCTCTGCAGATTCTTCAAAAGAAAGAATGTGCATGAGAGGTGTTGTTGCATAAATGCATACAATCAAGGACTTATATCTCGGGGATGGGATTTATCGAGACATGTAGGTTAGGTCACAAAATTAGATGAAGGTTTGTCTTACCTCAGTCATTACTAAGTTATTATTGGTAGTTATGTTGAGAAAGATTTCAAATAAAATTAGTTTGTTGAATACTTTTCTAAACAAGCTCTAGATATAATTAGTCTTAGCTTAAGAGTGTGTTTGTATTGATATTGAATATATGAGAAGATGTGTTCCTTTTTCTTTATTTTATCTTGACTTAGGGAAGGGAAAATTGTGTCATGAATTTAATAAGAAAAAGACATCATCTTATTACAATAAGAATAATATCAAGTTACAATCTTATTAAATATTTGAAAATGTTTTTACAATCTTAAGGAATGAGTTTAGTTGTGGTTAGCAATCCCACCATAGAGAGAGAGAGAGAGAGAGAGAGAGAGAGAGAGAGAGAGAGAGAGATTGTATAATACAATGGTTCCATTCAACTAATGACATCATTGCTTTGTTTCCAAACGTATGTTGATTCACCACTGACAAGATGGTTAGAATTATCAACCATGGTAGTCTCTGACTATGAATACCAACAAGTGCAATTACAACTACTTCTCTCCCTCTGTAAATATAAATTGATAGGCGCTTGAGAGGAATCCACTTCTTTTGTTGGAAGAAATTGTTAACTATAATGCAGAATTGAAAGGATCGAATAGTGCATCGAAAATGGGGACCAATATCAATGGAGGTTTATGGGGATGATTAGTATAGCATAACAAAAAAATGCATAAGTTTGTTGGGCTCACTCGAGAATAAAGCTATGTCCATTGCAAGCAATCACAAATGCCAATGTTGAGCACATGGTTTTGAATCTTAGTATCGTCAGTGTATCAGCCTAATGGAAAAATGATATGATATGACGTCATGTATCAGTAGTGGGGCCATATCGGTCCATAACGATCAAATTTTTTTGAAGCCAAAGAACTAAGGAAAATATCAAGAAAAAATTAGAATAATAAGATATTCAAGAATCAATTTTTTTTTTCTTTTCATATTTAATTTGAACATGCATATGATGGTGTATTAGACCATTATTTGATGAGAATGTTGTTTGTTAGTTTTTCCCATGCCCAGTGGTTACAACAATTGTTTCAGCACTACTTTGGCCTCCCATTTTCTTCTTTCTCTTCTTGACACCTGTCTTGATAATTGCTTACAACACCTCTTCTCGTTTAACCATGTTATGCTCGACCACGTTCCCTCTTCGGATGATGTGTATCACTTGAGCAACATCAGCTGTCATTTACGCTGAACGCACTCCAAATATCCTTGCAGATCTTGTGTATGCTATATACTTTCCGTGCAATGACACGTGTCCTTTTTTGATTGATTCTTCTAAGAACGGTCAAAATTAGGGTACAATAGGGTCGGTCCTAATATCTATATAGAAATTATTAAAAAATAAAAGAATTATATGGGACACCGCTCTTAATTTTGATTGGGCCCATCATGATGCTCGTGCATGATCCATTTTGACTATTAGATATCTTGTCTTATATTAAGACTAGGGACAAAAAATCTAGCTGACTCATGATTCTAGTGGGCAACACCAAAAGAAACAATTGGGAGAGAGATGTCCGCCCTTGATTTTTAGAGGGCTCACTGTGATAGTTATATGAAATCTGCTCTAACCATTAGATTCCTAACAAAATTTTCGGTGTGTGGCCCAAAAGTTATACCCATTTGTAATTCATGTGGGCTACACTAATGGAAATAATGGGTGAGCGTTGCCTTATACACTATTTTAGTCATGTGGTCCACCTAAATCATAGATGGAAATGATATTTGGACCCTTGACGCACTTGATGGTCGGGTGGATTTTGCATAAACGTCATGGTGGGGCACACCCCCAGCCACCAAACCATTTGTTGGCAATTGGCATGACAACTGTGACATAAGATAGTAGAATGATAATTGTATGCAATGATGAGGTGTCTTTATGAAATCGCTTTTGAAAAAGGGATCATAATATAAATTTCATATTAATTAGGATATTTTTTAAGATTTTCATTTCTTTTTTAATATAATTTAGTTGAGCAACTACTTCGTAAAAGTAGCTCATTGCGTTAAAACTTGAAAGTAAAAAAGTCTTGCTTTTTAACACTCTCTCTTAGGCTTCTTTCCATTTGATGGACAATCCATTTCAAAGGTAGCCCCAGCATGTTGGATGGTGGGGTCCACATGATGGATGATCCATGTCAAAGGTGGGGCCCACATGATGGATATCCCACATCAAGGTGATGGATGTTCCACATCAAAGGTGGGGCCCACATGATGGATGGTCCACATCAAGGTGGGCTCACATAATGGATAGTCCACATCAAAGGTTGTCCCTAATGATGAATGATCCACATCCGAAATAGCCCGTTTGACGAGCAACCCACATTTTGAAGGTGGGACCCACAGTCCACATTAAAGGTGGGACCTACATGATGGATTGTTGCATTAAGATGGACCCACATAATGGACAATCCACATCAAAAGTCATCCCCTAATGATGAATGGCCCACATCCAAAGCGGGCCAACACACATTGAAGGTGGGGCCCACTCATGGAGGTCCACATCAAAGGTGGGCCCTACATGATGGATGGCCCACATCATGGTGAGCCCACATAACGGATGGTCCACATCAAAGGTCAGCTCCTAATGGTGATCACCCACACCCAAAGCGGCCCATATGATGGACAATCCACATCAAAGGTGGGGCCCACAAGTTGGACAATCCTCATCAAAGATAGGTTCCACATGATGGGCAGTGGACATTGAAGGGGGACCCCACTTGATGGATTACCCACATCAAGGTGGCCCCCACATAATGGATGGTCCACATCATAGGTCAGCCGCTAATGATGAGTGACTTGCGTACAAGGTAGGCCTTGCATGATGGATGGCCCACTACAAAGGGGCCTACACGATGGACGGTCCACATTAAAGGCGGGCTCCACATAATGCGTGGTGTCCCTTAAAGGTGGGCCTCACATTGTGGACAATCAACATTGACAGTGGGCCCCACATGATGGATGCCCAATATCAAGGTGGGGCCCATGTAATGGACTGTCGACACTTAAGGTCAACCCCTTATGATGAATGGCCTACATCCAAGGTGGGCCCAATATAATTGAGGCCCACTTCAAAGTTGGGCCCTATATGATGGATGGTCCATGTTAAAGGAGGGCTCCGCATGATGGACAATCCACATCCAAAGTGGCCCCACATGATGGATAGGCCACATCGAAGGTGGGCCTTACAAGATGAATTGTTCATATTGAAAATACGGCTAATTAAGGTGGGCCCAATGTAAAGGTAACCAAACAAAATTTTCTATTTTTTCGATGATAAGAACTCCGAGAAGAGGCATCATCCCTCAGAAATGCCATCTAAATGGCAGTAAGTGGGATGATAGATAGCGTCCCACTGTCTTTGTGGAAGCTGTTTCTAACTGCATTTCTTCAGTTGAACTGATATTGTATTTGTCATAGATGCGGTTGGCTTCATTGTATTGGTTTTCAGCAAGAGTGACAGAAAAAATGTCACTTTTGCAGGAAAAAGTCCTATTTGAGTTTTGTTAAGGAGGCTGTTTGTTTACCACTTAAATGAACTTGAAATCTGATTTTCAGATTTTAGTCACTTAGCATACTATTTTGGGTGTTTGTTTAGCCCACTTAAAAACAGTCCTTAATGAAAATTAATCACAGATTCAATTTCAGGTTGATGTATAACCGGAATGCGGTAAGTGGCGATTGGTAAGTGGCGATTGCTAAGTGGCTGTGTGTTAAATTCGTTTCTAAAAATGACAACTTTGCCTTTGACTTTCGGTAAAGCTTTTGATATCGCAAAGATTTGTAGGCCCCATCATGATGTATGCTTTATATCCATACTGTTTGTCCGTTCTGCCAAATCATTAGAAGGCATGATCCAAAACATGAGTTAGATCCAAAGCTCAAGTGGACCACACCACAAAAAGCAGTGGGGCAATGATGCCCACCATTGAAACCTTTTTAGGGACCATCATGATGTTTATTTGCCATCAGACTAGCTGATAAGGTCACACAGACCTGGATGAAGGGAAAACACAAATATAGCTTGATCCAAAACCTTTGTGACCTCCGAGAAGTTTTTAATGGTGGCATTCAATCTCCACTGCTTCTGTGGTGTGGTCCACTTGAGCTTTGAATCTCTCTCAGTTTTGGTCTCATGCTCTAAAATAATCTGAAAAAAATGGATGGATGGTATGGATCTAACACATAAATCATAGTGGGGCCAAATAAATTCCACGTGTTAAAAGTTGTGTTGCCAAAGAGAGGAAACCGACATGTATTGTAACCGAGTGGATTAGGTGAGATCCGGCCTCGACCAACCGTGGGGTTACCATGGGCCCCACCTTGATGTATATATTATGTATCCACACCATACATTCGTTTTTCCAGATTAGTTTAGGGCATTATCCCCAAAATGAAGCAGATCCCATTACGAGGTGGATCGCACCATAAGAAACACCGGTGATTGACCTCCTACCATTAAACTTGTTAGGGCATACCTTCATGTTTCTAGTGTTTATTTAACATCCAGTTTGTTGATAAGGTCACGTAAGCCTGGATGAAGGGAAAAAACAAAATATCAGCTTCATCCAAAACTTTTGTGGCCCATTAATGGTAAATCAAAACTTTTTCCTATGGTATGGTCCACCTGATAATTGGATCTGCTTCATTTTTTTGTATAATGTCATAAGATGATCTGGACAAACGGATGAACAACGTTGATATTTAATACCTACACCAAAGTTTTGTGCCCCTTAAGAAGTTTTCAATGGTAGGAATTCAATCCCCACTGCTTCCCCTAGTGTGGTCCATTTGAGCCATCAATTTGCTTCCTTTTGGGATCATGCCCTAAAATGAATGGACGGAGTGGATAAAACATATAAATCATGGTGGGCTCCACAGAGCCCCTGATAGACCGTTCATTTCTAGCTGAGTCTTGGTGGCGTTAGTACCCAATCCACGTCCTTTTATGAGCTAGGGTCATCGACAATTGAGTGTACCAATAAGAAGATACGGGGCAAAAATTCATTGTCTTCGTGGGGACGATATGCACTCTTCCACCGGTGGGCCCACCACTCGTATCAAATAAACATCATGATGGGCCTTAAGGAGGTTTCAAGGGTGGGCATTATTAGCACCTCTGTTTTCAGCGGTTTGATCCTTCTGAGCCTTGGATCTAAGTATTTTTTAGCTCATACCTTGAACTGATATAATAAATAAATAAAGAGATGGCATGGTTAAAATTCATACATCACAATGGACACAAATGTTTGGGATCAAGCTGGTATTTGTGTTTTCTTTTCATCTAAGTTTGTGTGATCTATTCGACAGCTTTGATGAAAAATAAACATTATAGTGGCCTTAGAAAGTTTTTAATGATATACATTTAATCAACCATTGTTTCATGTGATGTGGTCCACCTAAGATTTAGATCTGCCTCATTTTTGGACTCATGCCCTGAAATAAGCTGGCATAATGGTGGGACAATGTAGATTTCACATGGACACCAAGGTGGATGATGCTCCAGAAGAGTATAATATCTGAGATTCAAAACTAAATTTCAGTGTTTAGGGATTTTTCATATAGTTTACCTAACAGGTATTCTAGCAGTAGCTTTGAGTCTGAAACTTTGGCCGTGGTTCAATGATCCAAAAACATTTGTTGTTGATAGCCTGTATGCCAAAATTCTTTTATCATAAGACCCTGTCCCAAGGTTGGCAATGGACTGTGATTGGTTGGGGTTGACATGAGCCTGACAAGAAGTTTTTGTAGGCCGCAAGAAGTTTTTAATGGTGGAGTGTGGTCCACCTGAGATTTGGCTCTACCTAATTTTTAGGCTCATGCCCTAAAATGGGCTGGCAAAATGGAGAGAGCCTGGATAAAACACATACATCATGGCGGCCTCTGTACAACACTGATGTCATGAGTAGGACACGGTTTGATTGGTGACTCCAACAACAGTTAACTAGCTGGTGTCCAAACTTTGTGAGCCCCACCATGACGTATGTGTTTTTCACACCATCCATCCATTTTGCCCGCCTAGCCTGAGCCAAAAAACAGGCAAATTTAAAGCTCAAGTGGATCACACCATAGGAAACACTTAGGATTGAACATACTACTGGGCCCACATAAATTTTACATCGAGTTAATATTTGTGTTTTCCCTTCATCTAGGTCGGTGTGACCTTATGAACAGGTCGGACAACAAATATACCAACCTTATGAGCAGATTGGATGACAAATAAACATCACTGTGAGCCCTATGATTTATGAAGGTTTCAATGGTGGACCTTATTGTCCCCCACTGTTTTCTGTGGTGTGGTACACTCGAGATTTAGATCTGCCTCATCTTGAGCTCATTTCCTAAAATGAACTAGCAAATTAAATAATATACGTTGATAAAATACCTACATTCTGGTGGGGCCCACATAGCTTTGACACCTGGCTGGTGCTGGGTGTCGGTACTGGTGGGTCACTGCCCAATCCAAGTCCATTTACTGGACACGATTAAAAAGAAAAATATCCAATGCTTCTCTTAACATACAATAACCTGTGCATAAGAAGCTAGGAATGTTCAAACAGTGGAATTTGCCAGTGTATCAACCGTCACACGCAACCAGAGTATCATTTAACTGCCTAGTGCCTACGAACTCTCCTCCAAATCCCCTCTCCTCACTCCTCACTGTGTGCACTTTAAAACCCCCCAAACCTCCCAAATTCTGATCGCTGAAAATCCTCTCAGCGAGAATTTCAGCTTCCAGAACTAATCTCATTGCTTGTTTTCTGTCAACCCCGCCGGAAAAGATGAAGGCCGTTGTCATCACTAGCCCTAGTGGGCTGGAAGTTCTCAAGATTTACGAGGTTGAAAACCCTAGAATCGGAGACGATGAGGTCCTGATAAAGGTCGAGGCCACCGCATTGAACTGGGCCGATATGCTGTAGCGATGACGTCATCAGGTTCATCTTACTATTTGGTGTGGCCCACTTGAGTGTTGGATCTGCCTCATTTTTTAGATTCATACCTTAAAATGATCTTATAAAATGGTTGGACGGAGTGGATAAATAGATACATCACGGTGGGCCCCTCCACAGCTTGGTATGGACGAGGAAGGACGCAATCCGACTCCTGGATAAACCACATACGTTCACGGTGGGCCCTAACTTTGGAAAGTATGGTACCTGTTATGGGTAAGATACGAGCTGACCTGACCAACTATAGACCGATGCGAAGGTAGGTCGTTATTGTCCGACCTGATGCAGGTACATTCTTAGACGCCTACAGGGAACCGACCTCAGCTTTACGACGAGTTGAATTCTCCAACATCCAGGTCCGTGATCCTAGGCTTGCGCCGGGAAAATAGGAGAAATGTTCAGAGAATTACCAACTGACGCACAGATGTCTCCAGCGATCGCGGAACGACCCGAAAATCTCGGAGATCCAAGATTTCTTTCACGGAAATCTTGTTTCCTTATGAAGGCATAACTCCAAAACTGAAATCTATAAAAGAGGATTGCTCGAGAGGGATGGGGTACGAGAAATCTTCAACTCAACACAAAAAAAGAAAACATTTCCTTTATCTCGAGATTTCGAACTGACTTAAGCAAAAGAGGGCTCACGACCGGTTCTCGGCCCCTCCTTTAGTCATTGTTTCATCCTTGCAGATATAAGAAGAAGGTTTCGACCCCATTTCAGCTGTTGACCAGATTTTGGCATCAACAGATTCGCGCCGTCTGTGGGAAGTTTAGATTCCCCTTCATCAGCGGGATCAGCCGTACCGCCCCTAGAATCCGACTCTCTAAGATTCACCTCCTCGCGATCCATAGGAGGCAAATCAAACTCAAGGTCATCGAACCTTACCTTGAGGATCGCTTCAGAGCACGTACGATGTCTCTGATCCCGACATTCAAAAGATGATTGAAAGAGAAGAAATCCTCTAGAAAATAAAAAAGAGAGAGCGTATCAATGTGCTGGTACACCGGTTTGAAGAAGGATGATCGAAAAATAGAGAAGAAAAAGAAAATCCGAGAGTTCAGAGGATTGAAGAACCCGAGAGATGGAAGGGATGAAAAAATTTCTGATTTCCTGCTAAGTCCTAAGTTATATACCCGAAAGAATCCTGGGTCCCACCACATTTAATGCAAAAACTCCACGTGGCAAGTTTTGACTTGGTAGTACGAAAAGTAATGCCTGGGAAGACACGTGGCGGCACCCTGTTCAGCGGTATCCTACAGGCGCTGTCGCGCCGTACAAGAGAATGATTACGCCTCAAAAATTTCAAACGACGCATTTAATACCGCTTTCCCGCCCACCAAAATGACGGCGTCACAATTGCCACAAGCTAAAAGCCACCAGATCGGCGCGTCTTTTTCAGCAAGTTACTCCCGAGCCAGACGAGCTAGACTCAAGAGCAGGGGCTTCTGTTATGGGTAAGATACGAGAGCTGACCTGACCAACTACAGACCAATGCGAAGGTAGGTTGGTATCGTCCGACCTGATGCAGGTACATTCTTAGACGCCTACAGGGAACCGACCTCGGCTTTACAACGAGCTGAATTCTCCAACGTCCAAGTCCGCGATCCTAGGCTTGCTCCGGGGAAATAGGAGAAAGGTTCGGAGAATTACCAACTGACGCACAGATGTCTCCAGCGATCGCGGAACGACCCGAAAATCTCGGAGCATTAAGATTTCCTCCACGGAAATCTTGTTTCCTTATGAAGGCATAACTCAAAAACTGAAATCTATAAAAGAGGACTGCTCAAGAGGGATGGGGTACGAGAAATCTTCAACTCAACACAAAAAAAGAAAACATTTCCTTTATCTCGAGATTTCGAACTGACTTAAGCATTGGAGGGCTCACGGTCAATCCCGGCCCCTCCTTTAGCCATTGTTTCATCTTTGCAGATATAAGAAGAAGGTTTCAACCCCATTTCAGCTATTGACCAGATTTTGGCATCAATAGTACTGTTGAAGTTACCTTCCCCTTAAGCAATCCTGAAACAGATTAGGAGAGACCCATGACTTACCTTTAATGGTACATCACTTACCGTGGGGTCCACCGTAACGTACATATTATGCATCCACTTCGTCCATATGTTTTTCTAGATTAATTTAGGGCATTATACCAAAAATTAAACAAATCCATTAATGAGGTGGACTATACTGTAATAACAGTGGTAATTAACCAATAATGACCTTTGTTGGGCTAAAAAAGTTTTTAATCAATATTATATTTCTATTTTCCCTTCATCATCGTATATTTGACCTTATCAACAGCTGGGTGTCAATTAAGCAATACAGAAATATTAAATTGTGCCTTAGAAATGTTTCAATGGTAGTAAGTTAAATTACTTGACGACTGGAGGGTGTGGATATACAATACCTACTACCAGATGGTGGGCCCCACGGAAAGCGAGAAATTGTGACTGAATATTACCTGGTAAAATGATGGAGATGATATATCATAGGATTTTTACTGTAATGGCCCCGACTTGTGGCTATTTTTACTAAAAGTCCAATTTCTTGTGAGGCTTATCCTTTCTAGCCTTTTTCACCAGAAATTGTAAACTTTTAGTCCAGAGTGCCCCCACTGGCGACCTAAAAAATGCCCCTGACCACTTGCTCCTGCGTAACGACCACAAAGAGGCGGAAGGCTCTTGGGCGTGGATGGGTGGTCCACTCATGGGACCCACCATATTGTATATATTTCATCTATGTCATCCATCCTTTTTTTATAGATCATTTTAGGCTTTGGGCTCCATTTTGGGCGACATTTAGATATCAGGTGGGCCACACCACAACAAACAGTTAGGACAGGGATGTCCACGGTTGAAACTTTTTCAGGCCCACCTTGATGTTTATTTGTCATCCAATCCTGTTGATATGGTCACATAGAGATGTATAAAGGGACCACACAAATATCAGCTTGGCTCACCCACCTTAATGTGCATGTGATATCCATTCCTGTCAGCGGCATGGAAACCATTCCTAGGCGTGATCAATAGGGTGGTACACACCTTGATGTGTATGTGATATCCACACCAGCCATCTGATTTTTCAGATTATTTTAGGCCATGTGCCCAAAAATGAGACCTATCTAAATCTCAGGTGGACTGCACCACAATAAACAACTGGGAGTTGAACCTGTACCGTGGAAACTTTCCTTGCCCCTCATTATATATAAAGAGAGGAAGTCCTCTTTGGACGTTTACCAGAGAGGGATCATCCAGTCCTTTTTTTTTGCAACAAGCTGTGGACCCCTTGTGGGTCCCACCATGATATATGTGTACTATCAACACTGTCCGTCCAGTTTGACATCTTATTTTACGGCATGGCCTTCCCAGGTGTGGACAAGAACAACCCATCAAAGTGGAGGCAAATCCAAACCCTAGGTGATCTCCACCATAAGAAGCAATGAGATGGTTAGATAATCCAATAAATTGATCGAAAATGTTCATTAGGTATTCTAACCATTTCATGGGGCTGCAGTGAATATACAAATCACAATGATTAGATTATTCACCTGCCTATCAGTTGACCTCATTTTTTAAGCCATTTATATTTGGAAGACATGGATGGGATGGTTAGGATTGCCTAATAAAAGTGATTCCTTAGCATCATAACTGAGTCACGGCTTCAACGAATAGAATAGACGGCCAAAAAATTTATTGTTGCTATTTTATATAAATGATCATGACAGTTCATTTGATAGGCTATTGATCGAGTGTTCGAGCCCATCCAATTGTGGGAATTTTTCATGGTATACTGTGAAATGTGCGGTTGACCTAATTACAAGTGCAGATTGGTGAATTGAATTGCCCCCTTAGCTAAAGGCAACTAGGAGCATGTAACTTGTGTTGTTGTGGGAGCACCGCATCGCTTCTTGTGTATTCTTATGGTAGCAACTGTAACAACAGTAGCAACAACTCAGGCAATAAGAGGAAATGATAATTCAAGCTTCCTATTTAGCAACTTTAGCAAAACATTTAAGAAAGATAAAAGGAAGAAAAACCATGAAATTGTTACCTGGAGGAAGGTAGCCAACAGATCCTTTTTAAGTACTGACAAAAGCTCATCTATAGTAAAAGCTTTTCAGAAAAAATGTAGAAAAACTTACTTTCGGACATGTTGGTGTTGGACACAAATTAGCTGCCTTTCAGGAAAAAAAAAAAAAAAAAAACTTAGTTCCTCTATTATTCACACAGCTTTAGCTAGTAGTTATACCAAGGCACGCATCATTGTATCCATGCCTAGAACTAATGCACGTGTTTAGGTCCAAGTTACATATGAATGAATACAGAAAATTCAGTTGTAGTTGAGCATAAACCAAACCATCCAGCCAAATCAAT
This sequence comes from Liriodendron chinense, assembly GCA_003013855.2. Lineage (NCBI taxonomy): Eukaryota > Viridiplantae > Streptophyta > Magnoliopsida > Magnoliales > Magnoliaceae > Liriodendron > Liriodendron chinense. The sequence goes on along the minus strand of PVNU02003553.1, from coordinate 230,795 downwards.
TTTTAAACTTGATCATTTTAATTAGCATGTGAATTTCACAATTAATTTGAGACACCTTATATTAACTTGAGAGATATTACACAAAGGATAACGCCAATGAGTGAACGTACCGCCAGCATGCATGATAGGGATACATATCACTTTCCCTGGCCATTTGAGCAGCGAAAACAGAAAGACAAGGACATGAATAAATAATAGAAAAAAAAAACTAGTAATAAAGAAATATTTTGAATTTCATATGAAGATATGAATGCACGTTATTTTCATCTGCTTCTTGCATAAGCACCAGCCAAAGCAAAATATAAACAACAAATAATGAAGAACAAGAAAAAAAAATGATGAAATATATTGTTCACAATATAGGAACTCATAAAGTAACTCAACATGTGCAACTGCCTTTTCTAGTAGTAATAATGTTATTATTACTTAACAAAAAGCCAAAAACAAAAGAAGGGAATGGTGAGGTCCACCATTCCGGACTCGGATTGCCTGCGAAAAGGCTTTTGCAGGCATCTCCTACGCTCTGAATCTAGGTGGGCCCCACCATGATGTTCGTAGGAAATCTATGCCGTCCAACCGTTTTTTGAGATCATTTTAGGCTTTGCGGCAAAAAGCGAACAGGATTCAAAACTCAACTGGGCAAAAACCTTGATGATTGAACTTCCACAGTTGAAATATTCATGGGGCCACTGATGTTTCGAATCAGGATAGTATTTGTGTTTTCAGTTTATCTCAGTAGGAATGACATTATGAACAGTATGGATGGCATATAAACATCACTGTTGACCCTATATAGGTTTCAACGGTAGAAATTTCTACCAGCCACCCTTTGCTTTATTACGGCCCGCTTGAGTCTTGGATCCCCTTCATTTTTTGTTGCAACCCCTAAGATGATCTCACAGAATGGTTGGACAATGTAGATTTCTCACAAACATCATAGTGGGGCCCACCTAGATTATGAGCACAGGCGATGCCTGGGAGAGGTTTTCCAGGCAATAGGCGTCCAAACTGGCCTAATTACCCATGAAACCTTTTAGAATCCGGATCCTCTGTTGAAACCGAGCAGAGAACCTCCGCTTCCGCTGCTCTAATTGGTCCAGCTCATCTGACACAGTCAGGCTGAGCTGGACCAACCAGAGAAGTTACGAGCAGGGTTTCTCTGCTAGGTTTCAACAGAGGATCCCGACTCAACCTTTTATACTTCACAAACATATTATGACCCAAATACCCAAGAAATGCATATCCATATAGAGGCTGGTTCCTCCGCAAGCGCTCGTAAGTTAGCTTTATCTTACAAATGTTTGTATTTGTCACATCATGGGTCCTTTTTCAAATCTAATCAGTTCACCAAGTCTCTCCACTCGATTTTTCTTTGGGGTGTTAAGATCAGTCCAATAAAAAAATGATGCAGGCCACATCAAGGTAAAACTATCCCCACCACTCGTCCAACATTTTTGCCATTCTAGAATTAAGGAAAGTACTCTCGCGAGAGAGGCGGTTAAAGGGTTCGGGGCCTTGCCTGGTTGGTAGACTCTGCGGAGTTTCAACAAGAGGTCTCGGTCTCAAAACCCATCAGGGTGAAATTCCTGTTGCTGACTACATCCATGCCGTCCGTCCATCCGTATTGAAAATAAACATCACTGTGGACCGAGGTCACTGAAGCCTAGTTGATCCCGCTTGACCCCACACAAGCTTCAACCGGGTCTATTATGTTTCGGCGCCTCGAACAAGGCCTCTTCTGGCTAAAATTTCGCTAACATGCCAGACCTGGTCTTAGGAGGCTCAACACAACACTAATTTCGAGTTGAATCCGAGCCAATGGAGGCCACTGAACCTTAGGTGACCCCAATTGACCCCAGCAGAGCCGGAATCGGGTCTACTACATTTCGGCACTTCAAACGGGCGCCGTTCGGGCCGAAATTGTTCAGAAACTTTGGAAGATGTCGTATGAGGCTCGACACCAATTTCCAGCCGAATATGAGCTCAGTAAGGGCACTGATATCCCCGCTTGACCCCACATGAGGCAGTTAACATTGTTGTTAATTTGCTTGTAGTCATCGATTTGGCTAAACAGGCCCTCCAACAAGACACTCTTGGAGGGACGATTTTTCTGTGGGTAGTAGGTCCTACAAGTGCTGTGGCTAGTAGGTGAACAAGACACTCTATGGATGCGGACACTGAATTGTAGCAGGAAGTCCTGGCTTGACCCTTCGTGCACCGGGATCTGGTATACTGTGCTTCAGCACGAATTTCTTGCCTCATGCCTCATTCAGGGCGCACTTATTCTCCACACGTCCGCCGATGTGCTACTACAATTTTCGACACCAATATGGAGCCAAATACACAGTAGGCCTCCTTAGTAAACCATACTTGAACCTTTTTTTTTTTCTCTCTTTATCCTATCCCACCCAGAAATAGGTGTACTCCGTTTCAGCCTTGCAAAGGAGATTCGCTGCAGGCTAAAGTGTGGGAAATGTTGTCCTCGGAGGCTGGCCTCAAGACTATTGATGCAAGAGTCAATCTCTGACCAAGTCTTCACCTGTTAACCGTTGTCGACCTATATTGACCCCACCTGTGCTGAGATTGGTTTTTTTTTTTAAACGTTTCAGCACCTCAATATGGCACCCTGTGGTCCGATAATTTCATGACAATCGAGAAGGGGACGTATGAGGAATGATGTTGACTGTCAGGCAAATCCTTCACAGGTAAGTGCAGCAAACCTTACTCTGTTAGTGTCCCTTGATATACATTGATACGCTATCTTCTAACAGCTCGAGCTTTTAGAGAAAGTGGGTGTTTAACATGGTATCAAAGCGGAAGTTCTTGTATTTGAATTTCGGAAGTAGCAAATATGCCACCGGTAATATGTTCTCCCACAGGGCGTTGTTTATGGTATGAGTTGTGAGTGTTCCTCCACCCTTGCCCAGTATGTTCCCGTGCGGGTGAAGTCCATGGAGGTGTGTCAACTGATCTGTTTGTTTTATGTATGTGTTTTATCCACATCATTCATAATATTTTTAGAAGATAATTTATGCATGATGTACACAATGAAGCAGATCCGCTGTTGAATTGCACCACATCACCAGAAGCAGTTGCGATTGAAGAAACAATAACTGTAGGAAATTTCTGTTTTGGTGCCTCTGAAATTTTGGATCAAGCTGATATTTGTGTTTCAACCATCGGGTTCTTTTTTTATCTTATGAACAGGTTGGATGACAGATATAGGGCGACTGTTTGCCGTATAAAGATTTCAAGGGTGTACATCATTATTCTAATTGTATCCTGTGATGTGGTCCACTTGAACTCTGAGTCAGCTTCAACTTGTCATGCATTTAAATGAGCTGGAATTATGGATGGTAGGTCTGGATAAAACCCTCATTCATCATGGTGGGTCCCATCTAGCTGTGACAGCAGTCTGCCCCCAGTGCACTGAAGGCAATTTTGAGCACAAACGCGGTCGCGCGATAGGTAATAGGTACTACAGAACCCCCACATCGGGACAGGCTAACGATCTCAGGGCCATTGTGATCTATGGATTTTATCCACACCGTCCATTCAGTTTTTCATATCATTTAACATATTGGGTGGAAAAAACCAGGGCAGATTGAAGGTCAATTGGACGATGAATTGGGATTAAAGTCTGACCATTGAAGCAATCTTTGGTGCCACTGGATGTTTTGGATTAAGCTCATATTTGTGTTTCCTTCATCCCTGTTTCTGTGAACTAATGAACAAGTTGGATGGGAAGCAAACATCACGATGTGGCCTAGGAAGGTTTCAACGGTAAGCTCATCACCAGTGCTGCTTCCTGTGCTGCGCCCCACTCGATCCCTGGATCTGCCTCATTTCTTGGCCCTTGACAGAAGGTGATATGGAAAAATGTATGGACGGTGTGGATGAAATCCATTCATCAGGGTGGCCATTAGAGCCATAGCTATAAGAATGGATGGAATCCATTAATGGTCAGTCACCGTTGTTTCTTATGACAGAATGCACCTTCTAACTGAATCTGCTTCAGATTTTGGGCAGTTTGTTAAAATGGAATGGATGGATGGCGTGGATACACAATATATACAACAATGGGATTGTCCCACAGTAAGGGGTCGCACCTACCTTAGGGTATCTTGATCTATATATGTCTGGGGGCACGGATTAAGTGTTACTGGGTAACAGCTCCGTGGTTGTTACCCTCACCGTAGGGCTCACACTCATGATATGTGTATTGTATATCTACTCCATCCATTCGTTTTTCTAGCCCATTTTTGGACTTGATACTAGACATTAAGCACATCCAAATCTCGGGTGTACCACACCACAAAAAAACCGCGAGAATCGGATATTCACCACTAAAATCTTCCCAAGGCTTATCCAACTTCACCTGAGTTGAATTCAGGTCTACGACGCTTCAACAACTCAAACGAACCCTATTTTTGGCTAAAAATTTGGTGACCTGTGAGAGTGGTGCTAAGATAGTGAAAACCAGGTTCGAACTGAAGCTGAGGCAGCGAGTGCCACTTAACCCTACTGAACCCCGCTTGACACGGGCGCGTATTTCCTGCAAAGCCTTGCGCAGGAAGTTCCTGCACTGAGAACCAAGGTGGGGCCCATAGTGATTGTTTGATGAATCCACCCCGTCCATCCATTTTGGGAGCTCATTTTAGGACGTGAAAAAAAAAAATGAACCGGATCCAAGACTCAAGTGGGCCGAAAACGTGAGGATTAAACTTCCACAGTTGAGATTTTTATGGAGCCATAGGAGTTTCGAATCAGGATAATATTTGTGTTTCCATTTCATCCCAGTAGTAGTGACGTTATGAACGGTATGGATGTCATATAAACATCATTGTCGACCCCAGGGAAGTTTCAATGGTAGTAATTTACCTACCCACCTTTTCCTTTAGTGAGGCCTACTTGAGTCTTGGATTCGGTTCATTTTTGTTCTCACAGCCTAAAATGAGCTCCCAAAACGGATGAACGGGGTGGATTCATAAAAAAACATGACTGTGGGCCCCGCCTTGGTTCCCAGCGCAGTAACTTCCTACGCAAGGCTTTCGCAGGAAATCCGCGCCCGCTTGACCCAACCAAGCCAAAATCGGGTCTACCTCATTTCGGTGCCTCAAACGAGCGTTGTTTGGACTAAAAGTTTGATGACTTGTCGGACGTTGGCATAAAAGGCTCGATGCCACTTGCCCAATTTGAGCCAAATCAGGCAATTGAACTCTACTGTATTTCACTTACCTGACCTGAGATAAAATCAGGACTATTGTATTTTGGCACCTCAAACGAGTGCCGTTCAGGCCGAATATTCAATGATCGGTCGGACGTGGTTGTGAGAGGCGTAACATCAATTTCGAGCAGCTTCCAGCCCATGAAAGGCCATTAAACCCTAGTTTTCTTAGGTTGATACCATGTGAGCAAGAATCAGGTCTACTTCGTTTCAACGACTCCAACAATCACCATTCAGGCAAAAATCAAATGTTACGTCGGACGTGGTCTTCGTAGGCTTGAGAACAGTTTCGAGCAAAATCTGAGCCAGATAAGCTCACCGAACCCTAGTTAACCCTGATAGAACCTTCCCGACCATAATCGGGTCTCCTTTGTTTTGACGCCTCTGAACAATCCTTGTTCGGGCTAAAAATTAGCTGATATGTCAGACGTGGTTATAGGAGACTCAATACCCGTTTCTAGACGAATCCAAGATAGTTAAGACCAATAAACCCCACTTGACCACGCTTGACCACAACCAAGTCGAAATTGGGTCTACTTGGTTTCAGCATTGTATGGGCCCCACAATGATGTATTTGTATTATCCACACCATTCTTCTGTTTTTCCAGAAAATTTTTGCCCATGACAGAAGAAATGATATGTTGTGGGAAGAATACGAGCTGACCTCAAAATAGATCCGAATCAGCCTGTTCAGCTCGAATCCGACCTGAGGTCAGACAGTACGACCCGAAAGCAGGTTGTCAAGACTGACCAACCCAGCCTAGAGAGAAGAGGCGATCCCTCTAAACGACCTCATAAGGCTGACCTCTTTCTTTGTAACGAGTTGGTTCCATTACCGCAATTTTCTTAAGTTTGCGCACAATAAGAGGAAAAGAATCTGGAAAATCTCTAACTAACTCGTAAAAAATCTTCAAAGATTACGGGAAAGCTCAGGAAATCCCAAAGATCCGAGATTTCCTCTACGAACATCACGGCTGCAAAAAGGGAATGCAACCCTGCAACCTAAGTCTATAAATTGATGCGTCCTCTTCATTATCAAGGTATGACACAACAACTGATCTTGAGAGAGACGATCATCCTTTTTAGAATCCAAATTAACTTAGGCATCGGAGGGCTAACGGCTGGACCCCAGCTACTCCTTCTTTTGCTTTCCTATATGTGCCTGTGCTCTATATGGGACCCACCATATTGTATATATTTCATCTATGTCATCCATCCTTTTTTTATAGATCATTTTAGGCTTTGGGCTCCATTTTGGGCGATATTTAGATATCAGGTGGGCCATACCACAACAAACAGTTAGGACAGGGATGTCCACCATTGAAACTTTTTCAAGCCCACCTTGATGTTTATTTGTCATCCAATCCTGTTGATATGGTCACATAGAGATGTATAAAGGGACCACATAAATATCAGCTTGGCTCACCCACCTTAATGTGCATGTGATATCGATTCCTGTCAGCGGCATGGAAACCATTCCTAGGCGTGACCAATAGGGTGGGACACACCTTGATGTGTATGTGATATCCACACCAGCCATCTGATTTTTCAAATAAAAAAGAGACCTATCTAAATCTCAGGTGGACTGCACCACAATAAACAACTGGGAGTTGAACCTGTACCGTGGAAACTTTCCTTGCCCCTCATTATATATAAAGAGAGGAAGTCCTCTTTGGACGTTTACCAGAGAGGGATCATCCAGTCCTTTTTTTTGTGCAACAAGCTGTGGACCCCTTGTGGGTCCCACCATGATATATGTGTACTATCAACACTGTCCGTCCAGTTTGACATCTCATTTTACAGCATGGCCTTCCCAGGTGTGGACAAGAACAACCCATCAAAGTGGAGGCAAATCCAAACCCTAGGTGATCTCCACCATAATGAAGCAATGAGATGGTTAGATAATCCAATAAATTGATCGAGAATGTTCATTAGGTATTCTAACCATTTCATGGGGCTGCAGTGAATATACAAATCACAATGATTAGATGATTCACCTGCCTATCAGTTGACCTCATTTTTTAAGCCATTTATATTTGGAAGACATGGATGGGATGGTTAGGATTGCCTAATAAAAGTGATTCCTTAGCATCATAACTAATTCACAGCTTCAACGAATCGAATAGATGGCCAAAAAATTTATTGTTGCTATTTTATATAAATGATCATGACAGTTCATTTGAAAGGCTATTGATCGAGTGTTCGAGCCCATGCAACTGTGGGAATTTTTCATGGTATACTGTGAAATGTGCGGTTGACCTAATTACAAGTGCAGATTGGTGAATTGAATTGCCCCCTTAGCTAAAGGCAACTAGGAGCATGTAACTTGTGTTGCTGTGGGAGCACCGCATCGCTTCTTGTGTATTCTTATGGTAGCAACTGAAACAACAGTAGCAACAACTCAGGCAATAAGAGGAAATGATAATTCAAGCTTCCTATTTAGCAACTTTAGCAAAACATTTAAGAAAGATAAAAGAAAGAAAAGCCATGAAATTGTTACCTGGAGAAAGGTAGCCAACAGATCCTTTTTAATTAAGTACTGACAAAAGCTCATCTATAGTAAAAGCTTTTCAGAAAAAAAGTACAAAAACTTACTTTCGGACATGCTGGTGTAGGACACAAATTAGCTGCCTTTCGAAGAAGAAACAAAAAAAAAAAAAAAAACAACTTAGTTCCTCTATTATTCACACAGCTTTAGCTAGTAGTTATACCAAGGCACGCATCATTGTATCAATGCCTAGAACTAATGCACGTGTTTAGGTCCAAGTTACATATGAATGAATACAGAAAATTCAGTTGTAGTTGAGCATAAACCAAACCATCCAGCCAAATCAATTTTTAAACTTGATCATTTTAATTAGCATGTGAATTTCACAATTAATTTGAGACACCTTATATTAACTTGAGAGATATTACACGAAGGATAACGCCAATGAGTGAACGTACCGCCACCATGCATGATAGGGATACATATCACTTTCCCTGGCCATTTGAGCAGCGAAAACAGAAAGACAAGGACATGAATAAATAATAGAAAAAAAAAACTAGTCATAAAGACATATTTTGAATTTCATATGAAGATATGAATGCACGTTATTTTCATCTGCTTCTTGCAGAAGCACCAGCCAAAGCCAAATATAAACAACAAATAATGAAGGACAAGAAAAAAAAAATTGATGAAATATATTGTTCACAATATAGGAACTCATAAAGTAACTCAACATGTAACGCCCCGAAATTTCGACTCTCGTGGACAACACAATGGGTCGAGCTTCCGGGTGTTAACTCATGTGTGTCAGGGTTACATTTCCACACACTCACCTGTAATTCCATACATTCATGGCATACATAGCATAATGACGGAAATTTAAGTTCTTATTTAAAGTTTTTCTACTCTACGTTATCAAGATAATGTCCTTAAACCATCCAAATTACATAATATTCTACTTCCTGGTCTCAATGAGAGGCTTATTACAAGTTACATGAAAATAAATAGACTCTACAAAGATCATAAATATAATCCATCTTTAGGCCGCTTCGGTTTCATCGTCCGTCACTTGCTGCCACGAGCCTTCGAGCACCTCGTCGTAGTGTTCGATTCTCTTAATGGATCTTCACCTGGATTATCTGAGATGTGGTTGGATAGCGTTAAACGCTATCATAGTGGGGAATATCCCTTTAAAACAATCATGATAATAATGGCACAGAGTAAACGCAAGCAGGATCTTATCATTTAATCAAATCAAAACAATTCCATAAAAAATCTTGGTTAATGCAATGCATGACATGCATGCTCTGGCTAAGGCACCCTGACCAAATGAGACGGTATCACTCCACTCTTCTCACCAGCCACTAGTTGCCAGAGGTTCTAGCTAGGACGGGATCACTCCACTCTTCCCATGCACCAAAACCCAACTAGTGAAACGGGCCCATGCACACTTTCACTAGGTAGCGAGAGAGAAATGGGCCCATGCACACTTTTTCAAACGCCCGAGGGGCTGACCCACCAAGCCGGGTCCAGTGAATGCATGATTAGTTTCACCTTTAATTAAGTCAGCTTAGCATTCAGCCCATTAAATGATGTTCACGACTAATGATCACTCCTTACCCCCAATCAATTTAAGAGTCCCCACATTCATCAATTCCATACTTCCATGGATCCATCACAGGTAACGAATCAATAAAGATCCCTTGGCACGTAAACAACAATACGCACACGGTAGTGCCAAACTTAACATCCTGGCATATGAAATCAACAACACATACATGGTAATGCCAATACCAAATCCTCAATGTCAAGGCACATTTATTCAATAAGACACACGGTAATGCCAACTTTCTCAATAAGGCATATTCATCCAAAATCTCCACATGGTAATGCCAACGTAACAAGGCCTCACATGGCTTCTTCTCTTACATCAACGGTTACATCAGTATGGGGCCAAGGAGTTTTCATTAACGTAACATCTATATGCAATATCTCATAGCAAACAATATATCAATCATCATAAGCACGTGACAACGTAAATCGAACATGGTTTCCATATGAGCATGTACATCATAACAATTCCTTTTCCAACTACTTAAGCATAGTTCATATATCAAAATTCAATATACACAATAAGGAACATCATATAATTCATAATTACATGAAAATATTGCAATAGGCACGATTTCCAGATGTCACATAACAAAATCCTAATTTATAAGCATAAATCAACATATAATTTAATATTATCGTGGATGGGCTTAAAGGAAATCCCCACCTTTAAGATTAGGTCGATTTGAAGTGTTGATAGGCTGTGCACTCCTCTTTAAATCCAAATCCTAACATGTTTAATGTAAACCACGAGATTAGAGCGTAGGTCGACACGATTTTCATTGCCATGATCAACTAGAGTTAAATTTTAACCTAGGTTTTATGTTTATGCTAGATTTAGAAATTTAGATGAGGGTTTACATCACTTACCTTTTTCAACAGCGGTTCAACTTGAAAACTCAGCCGAGTCGACTCGGTTCGGCTCGGTTCTTCTTCCTTTCCTTCTCTTTATCTTTCCTTCTTCTTTTCTTCTCCTTTTCTCTCTCTCTTTCTTTTTTTTTTCTTGGCCTGAGCAGGGCTTTAACAGCAACGGAAGCAGCGATGGGTGTACCTCATCTCAGCGGCCACCCCATCTCTCTCTCTTTCTACAACGTTTTCTCTCTCCTTCCTTCCTTCCTTTCCTTCTCTTTCTTCTTTTTCCTCTTCTTCTTTCTCCTTCTTCCTTCTTCCTTTTTCTTTTCCTTCACTAGAGGACTTCTCAGCAACAACATAAAATGGTGGGCCCTCTTTCTTCCTCTCTTTCTCCCCCAAACAACTTTCACTTTCTCTCTCTCCTCCCACGATCTCTCTCTCTCTCTCTCTCTCTCTCTCTCTCTCTCTCTCTCTCCCCCACGATCTCTCTCTCCCTGGCGTTGGGTTTCCTGGAGAGAGCATGCGCGGACGAATGGTAGGGTTTTATAATATGAAAGACTCGGGAGGTCGGCTGGTTGCTTGGTGCGGAAGGAATGGCTCGGGAGTTGGAGTTGGAAACGGATTGCAAAGAAGGTTTTACATGGCATGAGGATCGTTGAGATGCTAGGTGGGGTCCACACAAAGCTATGGGTGAAGTTTGGAGTGCCCATGCGAAGCGGTGGGCCCGATCTTGATGAGTCTTCATTTGAACGGTGGTTTGGATTGGATTGCACAAGCGACGGATGACAATAAAACGTTGAATGACTAGGTTTGGATGGGGCGTTGTCACGATGGACGGAGTGGATTTGGCAATGGGGTCCACTGGAGGACCAGCGTGGAAGCCTCAAACGGACAGCGCCGTCCACTAGTTACAGAGAATCGTGAAGAAGAAGATGTCTTCTTTTAAAAAAAAAAACTTCTTGTATCGTGTAACGCATGTACACGGCCATTTATGGCTGCCCTCACAAGCGGGGTCCACTCCAAGTAGATCGGGATTCTTTGATCCGTCCAACATGTCGAAATCATCATTTTAACCACTGAAAACAAAATTGAGGCAAATCCGAGTTAAGGTGGGCCACTTATGATCAAATTTCTGATTAGGGCATTTGCACAATGATCGGGGATCTGATTTTCGACGTGTACGGTTAATTTGTGTTAAATAGGCCATACACTAAGTTTAGGGTCAAAATGATTGTGGAAAATGGGTTATTTAAATGGTGGGGTTTTAATAGTGGCATAAAAAAATACAAAAAATAGAGGGAAAATACAGGAAAATATAGGAAAATACGGGGTGTTACACAACATGTGCAACCGCCTTTTCTAATAGTAATAATGTTAATATTACCTAGCAAAAAGCCAAAAACAAAAGAAGGGGATGGTGAGGTCCACCATTCCGGACTCGGATTGCCTGCGAAAGGCTTTCGCAGGCATCTCCTACTCTCTGAATATAGGTGGGCCCCACCGTGATGTTCGTAAGAAATCTATGCCGTCCAACCGTTTTTTGAGATCATTTTAGGCGTTGCGACAAAAAACGAACAGGATTTAAAACTCAACTGGGCAAAAACCTTGATGATTGAACTTCTACAGTTGAAATATTCGTGGGGCCACTGATATTTCGAATCAGTATAGTATTTGTGTGTTCAGTTTATCTCAGTAGGAATGACATTATGAACAGTATGGATGGCATATAAACATCAGTGTTGACCCCATATAGGTTTCAACGGTAGAAATTTCTACCAGCCACCCTTTGAATTATTACGGCCCGCTTGAGTCTTGGATCCCCTTCATTTTTTGTTGCAACGCCTAAAATGATCTCACAGAATGCTTGGACGAAATAGATTTCTCACAAACATCACAGTGGGGCCCACCTAGATTATGAGCACAGGAGATGCCTGGGAAAGGTTTTCCAGGCAATCGGCGTCCAAACTAGCCTAAATTACCCATGAAACCTTTTAGAATCCGGATCCTCTGTTGAAACCGAGTAGAGAACCTCTGCTTCCACTGCTATTATTGGTCCAACTCATCTGACACAGTCAGGCTGAGCTGGACCAATCAGAGAAGTTACCAGCAGGGTTTCTCTGCTAGGTTTCAACAGAGGATCCGCACTCAACCTTTTATACTTCACAAACAGATTATGACCCAAATACCCCAGAAATGCATATCCATATAGAGGCTGGTTCCTCCGCAAGCGCTGGTAAGTTAACTTTATCTTACAAATGTTTGTATTTGTCACATCATGGGTCCTTTTTCAAATCTAATCAGTTCACCAAGTCTCTACACTCGATTTTTCTCTGGGGTGTTAAGATTAGTCCAATAAAAAAATGATGCGGGCCACATCAAGGTAAAACTATCCCCACCACTCGTCCAACATTTTTGCCATTCTAGAATTAAGGAAAGTACTCTCGCGAGAGAGGCAGTTAAGGGGTTCGGGGCCTTGCCTCGTTGGTAGACTCTGCGGAGTTTCAACAAGAGGTCTCGGTTGGTGAAATTCCTGTTGCTGACTACATCCATGCTGTCCGTCCATCCGCATTGAAAATCAAGATAATCTTTGTATTCTCACTTCATCTAGTTATTCTTGACAGCTCCATTTTCGCGCCTCAATCCAACACCGTTCGGGCTGAATGTTCGGAGGCACATTGTATGTGGTGCTAGAAGGTCTGGACATCAGTTTCGACCTGAATTTGATCTGGTCTAGGTCACTGAAGCCTAGTTGATCCCGCTTGACCCCACACAAGCTTCAATCGGGTCTATTATGTTTCGGTGCCTCGGACAAGGCCTCTTCTGGCTAAAATTTCGCTAACATGCCAGACCTGGTCTTAGGAGGCTCAACACAACACTAATTTCGAGTTGAATCCGAGCCAATGGAGGCCACTGAACCTTAGGTGACCCTAATTGACCCCAGCAGAGCCGGAATCGGGTCTACTCACGAATTTCTTGCCTCATGCCTCATTCAGGGCGCACTTATTCTCCACACGTCCGCCGATGTGCTACTACAATTTTCGACACCAATATGGAGCCAAATACACAGTAGGCCTCCTTAGTAAACCTTACTTGAACCTTTTTTTTTTATCTCTTTATCCTATCCGACCCAGAACTAGGTGTACTCCGTTTCAGCCTTGCAAAGGAGATTCGCTGCAGGCTAAAGTGTGGGAAATGTTGTCTTCGGAGGCTGGCCTCAAGACTATTGATGCAAGAATCAATCTCTGACCAAGTCTTCACCTGTTAACCGTTGTCGACCTATATTGACCCCACCTGTGCTGAGATTGGTTTTTTTCTTTTTCTTTTTTTTTTTTTAACATTTCAGCACCTCAATATGGCACCCTGTGGTCCGATAATTTCATGACACGCGAGAAGGGGACGTATGAGGAATGATGTTGACTGTCAGGCAAATCCTTTACAGGTAACAAACCTTACTCTGTTAGTGTCCCTTAATATACATTGATACGCCATCTTCTAACAGCTCGAGCTTTTAGAGAAAGTGGTTGTTTAACATAGTATCAGATCGGAAGTTCTTGTATTTGAATTTCGGAAGTAGCAAATATGCCACCGGTAATATATTCTCCCACGGGGGGCTGTTTATGGTATGAGTTGTGAGTGTTCCTCCACCCTTGCCCAGTATGTTCCCGTGTGGGTGAAGTCCATGGAGGTGTGTCAACTAATCTGTTTGTTTTATGTATGTGTTTTATCCACATCGTTCATAATATTTTTAGAAGATAATTTATGCATGATCTACACATGGAAGCAGATCCGCTTTTGAATTGCACCACATCACAAGAAGCAGTTGCGATTGAAGAAACAATAACCGTAGGAAATTTCTGTTTTGGTGCCTCTGAAATTTTAGATCAAGCTAATATTTGTGTTTCAACCATCGGGGTCTTTTTTATCTTATGAACAGGTTGGATGACAGATGTAGGGCGACTGTTTGCCGTATAAAGATTTCAAGGGTGTACATCATTATCCTAATTGTATGCTGTGATGTGGTCCACTTGAACTCTGAGTCAGCTTCAACTTGTCATGCATTTAAATGAGCTGGAATTATGGATGGTAGGTCTGGATAAAACCCTCATTCATCATGGTGGGTAGAGGTGGGCACAAACCGGGCCAGCTCGATAGTTCGGCCCGGTCCGTATCGAAAAAGTCCGGTTTGGACCGGTTTGAAGTTAAGTTTGATCCAGCAACGAGCCACTCTAATGAGGCCCATTTAATAAACGGGCCGAACTTAAACTTATGTGGCGCTGGCCTGGTCCGGCTCGAAGTTCGGCTCGGCCTGGTTTGGATCGACCCGGCTTGGCTTGGCTCGTAAGGTAACAGCTAACAGGACTAGCAGATCAGCGCCGTTACTTTCGGGGCGCGATTAGGTGCGTGCTTATCTTCAATGGGGAGTTATTTGATACTTTGGCTGCGTATGATGCCCGATACACAGGCACTTAGAGATGGTAAATTTGGCTTGTATTAGCTAAAATTAAACCAACCAAATTTTGGAACCACATGTTTCCAAAATATTCTCCAAACCCAAATTGGGTTGAAAAATCTTGACCTTTGATTCGTGGATACTTGTATTTATGAAATAAAGATCACTTGATATTTTTCATTTTAACTGTCCAGTAAATGCCCGGCAATCTAATAATATGATAACCCGATAAAAGTAACTTTTAGTTCTTGTAACAACTAAAATGGGACCTGCAATTTCAACGGTTTGGTTTGAATTACTTGTGGATCGGCACTTTCATTGAAACAAATAACAAAAAAAAAAAAGAGTTGCCGCCTGTTCAAACTTGGCCCGGCTCGGTTCGAAATTTTAGACCAAACCGATCCCGGCCCGAACTAGACTTTTCTGGAGCAAACCAAACTTGGGCCGCATGGGTCAGCCCGAAACCCAAACCGGGCCGATCCACAAACTGGGGTGGCACAAAAACAAGCCAAACCAAACTCGGGCTAACTGGGCTCGGCCCGGATCGTTGCCCACCTCTAATATGGTGGGTCCCTTCTAGCTGTGACAGCAGTCTGCCCCCAGTGCACTGAAGGCAATTTTGAGCACAAACGCGGTCGCGCGATTAGGTAATAGGTACTACAGAACCCTCACATCGGGACAGGCTAACGATCTCAGGGCCACCGTGATCTATGGATTTTATCCACACCATCCATTCATTTTTTTCATATCATTTAACATATTGGGTGGAAAAAACCGGGGCAGATTGAAGGTCAATTGGATGATGAATTGGGATTAAAGTCTGACCATTGAAGCAATCTTGGGTGCCACTGGATGTTTTGGATTAAGCTCATATTTGTGTTTCCTTCATCCCTGTTTCTGTGAACTAATGAACAAGTTGGATGGAAAGCAAACATCACGGTGTGGCCTAGGAAGGTTTCAACGGTAAGCTCATCACCAGTGCTGCTTCCTGTGCTGCGCCCCACTCAATCTTTGGATCTGCCTCATTTCTTGGCCCTTGATAGAAGGTGATATGGAAAAATGTATGGACGGTGTGGATGAAATCCATTCATCAGGGTGGCCATCAAAGCCGTAGCTATAAGAATGGATGGAATCCATTAATGGTCAGTCACCGTTGTTTCTTATGACAGAATGCACCTTCTAACTGAATCTGCTTCAGATTTTGGGCAGTTTGTTAAAATTAAGTATAGGAATGGATGGATGGCGTGGATACACAATATATACAACAATGGGATTGTCCCACAGTAAGGGGTCGCACCTACCTTAGGGTATCTTGATCTATATATGTCTGGGGGCACGGATTAAGTGTTACTGGGTAACAGCTCCGTGGTTGTTACCCTCACCGTAGGGCTCACACTCATGATATGTGTATTGTATATCTACTCCATCCATTCGTTTTTCTAGCCCATTTTTGGACTTGATACTAGACATTAAGCACATCCAAATCTCGGGTGTACCACACCACAAAAAAACCGTGAGAATCGGATATTCACCACTAAAATCTTCCCAAGGCTTATCCAACTTCACCTGAGTTGAATTCGGGTCTACTACGCTTCAACAACTCAAACGAACTCTATTTTTGGCTAAAAATTTGGTGACCTGTGAGAGTGGTGCTAAAATAGTGAAAATCAGGTTCGAACTGAAGCTGAGGCAGCGAGTGCCACTTAACCCTACTGAACCCCGCTTGACACGGGCGCGTATTTCCTGCGAAAGCCTTGCGCAGGAAGTTCCTGCACTGAGAACCAAGGTGGGGCCCACAGTGATTTTTTGATGAATCCACCCCATCCATCCGTTTTGGGAGCTCGTTTTAGGATGTGAATAAAAATGAACCGGATCCAAGACTCAAGTGGGCTGAAAATGTGAGGATTAAACGTCCACAGTTGAAATTTGTGGAGCCACAGGAGTTTCGAATCAGGATAATATTTGTGTATCCATTTCATCCCAGTAGTAGTGACGTTATGAACGGTATGGATGTCATATAAACATCACTGTCGACCCCAGGGAGGTTTCAACGGTAGTAATTTACCTACCCACCTTTTCCTTTAGTGAGGCCTACTTGAGTCTTGGATTCAATTCATTTTTGTTCTCACATCTTAAAATGAGCTCCCAAAACGGATGAACTGGGTGGATTCATAAAAAAACATGACTGTGGGCCCCGCCTTGGTTCCCAGCGCAGTAACTTCCTGCGCAAGGCTTTCGCAGGAAATCCGCGCCCGCTTGACACCAACCAAGCCAAAATCGGGTCTACCTCATTTCGGTGCCTCAAACGAGCGTTGTTTGGACTAAAAATTTGATGACTTGTCGGACGTTGGCATAAAAGGCTTGATGCCACTTGCCCAATCTGAGCCAAATTAGGCAACTGAACTCTGCTGTATTTCACTTACCTGACCCGAGATAAAATCAGGACTACTGTATTTTGGCACCTCAAACGAGTGCCGTTCAGGCCGAATATTCAATGATCGGCCGGACGTGGTTGTGAGAGGCGTAACATCAATTTCGAGCAGCTTCCAGCCCAGGAAAAGCCATTAAACCCTAGTTTTCTTAGGTTGATACCACATGAGCTAGAATCAGGTCTACTTCGTTTCAACGCCTCCAACAATCACCATTTGGGCAAAAATCAAATGTTACGTCGGACGTGGTCTTAATAGGCTCGAGAACAGTTTCGAACGAAATCAGAGCCAGATAATTTCACTGAACCCTAGTTAACCCTGATAGAACCTTCCCGACCATAATCGGGTCTCCTCTGTTTTGACGCCTCTGAACAATCACTGTTCGGGCTAAAAATTAGCTGATATGTCAGACGTGGTTATGGGAGACTCAACACCAGTTTCTAGACGAATCCAAGATAGTTAAGACCAATAAACCCCACTTGACCACGCTTGACCACAACCGAGTCAAAATTGGGTCTACTTGGTTTCAGCACGGTATGGGCCGCACAATGATGTATCTGTATTATCCACACCATTCTTCTGTTTTTCCAGAAAATTTTTGCACATGACAGAAGAAATGATACATATCCAAATATCAGGTTGGCTATACTAGAAAGAAACAGTGGTAACCGAACTTTCGTTTGGGCATTGAATCACCATTGTTTTGCTGTGGTGTGGTTCAGTTTAGTTTTGTATATGCCTCAAAATTTGACTCGTAGGTTACAATGATCTAAAAAAAATAGAAATTTGACTCGTAGCTTACAATGATCTAAAAAAAATAGATGGACGGATTGGATAAAAGACATTCATCATTGTCGGACCCACACAGACCCACGGTTAATGATTCTTCATTGTCTACCGCCCAAACACAGGATCAACACGATGATGAGCTATTGTTTCGAAGTTAATTATGTGAGATGCTGGGCTAAATTATTACGGTTCGGTTCTTATCGTTGGAGCCTACATTGATGTATGTATTCTCAATCAACGCCCGTCCATTCGAGCCTTCATAGCGTTCTTTGGCATTGTCCCAACAAAATTATACAGTTGCGTATATCAGGTGGACCATCGAATATGAAACAGCTGTGATTTACCATTATTGGGCCACAAAAGTTCCGGATAGAAATTTATATTTCTTTTTAAACTTCTTCCCCGGATATGTGACATTATCTACGGATTTGATAACACATAAACAGTAAGTAAACATTTAGGAGAGCCAGTATAGGTTTTTAATGGTGCAACACTAAATCTCCACTGATTACTAGATTATGGTCCACCTGATATATACAGCTTTTCAATTCTTTGGTAAATCCACTTAAATGATTTGGAAAAACGGATGGACGGAGTGGATACAGAATACATACATCAAGGTGGGCCTCATAGTAAGGGGCAGGACCGTCTTTAGTACGGACACTGGGTGTAGCCAAAATAATACTATCCTCAGGAAACGACCAAAGTACCCTTGTAAATAGGATAAGCTAACTTACAAGCGCTTGCAGAGGAAATAGCCTTGTGTGTACTCATGTATTCTCATGTATCTACCAATGATTAGCAAAGTAACAAAATCTATTACAGTAATTCCATAACTAAAAATCTATTGAAGTCATGCACATAGCAGATTGAACTCTAGCAATGTTTGATATAACATTGAAAAACAGATGTACTGATTGAAGAAGAGAAAATAATTGAAACAAAACTCTATGCCCGACCGGAAATGTAGCTTGCCATAAATCTTCCTGCAAAACAGAAACAATCATTTTTAAACAACAAAATCCATCTTGTTTGGAGTGGCATGGAAAACAAAATCCAATTGAGCATGTTAATTCTTTTTTGCTTAATTTTTTGCTGTCCATCTTGTTTCAACTAGTATCCAAAATAAGAGGAAACAATTATACAATAAGCAAAAGAGAGTTTGTAGAGAGAACTATCTTAATCACAATAAATAAGAGAAAAGAAGACAAATAAAGAGAATAGGGTTTCAACTACTATCCAAAATAAGAGGAAACAATTATACAATAAGCAAAAGAGAGTTTGTAGAGAGAACTATCTTAATCACAATAAATAAGAGAAAAGAAGACAAATAAAGAGAATAGGGTATGGTGTGCTGCAGGAATATTAGACTGTGTACAAGAACAGTCACTAACAGAAGAAGCAAAAGTTAGAGCATCTCAAAAGCAATAAAAGATAAAATGTTCTTGATATTTCACTGCAAATAAGAGGGAACCTACATTATGGAAGATATAGAAAATACATTCAAGCATGAACCGAAGGTTTGAAGCTTCACCCCAAATGAGAAGATAAAATTCGAATATAAAGGAGCTCCAACTGTTGCGTCTCAGCATTACTTGGAAACCTACATAGAAAGCAGAGAGACATTCGATTGGATATGTAAGTAACTGCTTACTTGAGGTTCGATTGGATATGCAAATAAGCACACCATGAATAGTAGTTCTCGAAAATCTTGTCCATCAGAATCTTTATGGTATCACTCTTCCGCTGCAAGTTCAAAATATCTACATCAAGTTCTCTGTTTGAACACTGAAAACATTGAAGCTCCATAAAAGATAAATTACATGGCTACATTCCTCATGGAGCCTATTGTGGAACTTAATCTTAATGCGGAATAATCGGATCGTCTATGCATCAATGGAGATTCCATACTGTAATCTGAAAGCCATACTTGATTGGGAAGACATTCCCGATGCCGCCGTATTGCCGAGAAGAACTCTTGGTCTTCTGCACCTTACACCTTTAGGAGAACCTCTCAATGGGACTAGGGTTTTCTCTCGTGTGTTGGTGAGGGGACCAAGACATATATTTATAGGAAAGAGGGCTAGAGAAGCTTACCCATCACACTTTTCTCCTCTAGGGTCTCCACACCGTAGGTTTCCATATCTGGCTTAATAACCGCGTATAGGGAACACGGTTCAAGCGTCCCGCCCCAAACCTATTTACAATGATCACAACTATAGTGGGGCCCACTGAATCGCTCAATCTGAATAATCCAACGGTCATGATCCAAACCGATGATCATGTGTGGCCCACCTAATGGAGTCTTACATTCTCCCACTTGGGCTACACTGATCTCTGAAAGAAAACAAAACATTTTATTTTATTTTGTGAAAAATAATTTCATACAACGTATTTGTTTCAAAAGTTCCTAATGGGCGCCCTACTGATTTCAAAACAATACCGTTGGATAATTATGAGCAACGCTTGTCAGATCCGGTCCATCAAGACCACTGATATTGAATCGTGGTAGTCAACACAACATTTAATATTTTCAAAGTGTGACGAATCACAATCACAGATACCAATAGCCTTAACGACATGGATCATTAATACGGGGTGTGGTATGAAGATTACACGTCTTATGTGATCATACGTGTTTATCTTCAAGTGGTCTTACTGAACGTGTCTCCAAGACACAAACCAAATTCTTGCCTGCTCAAAACTGAATGTGCACGCTAAATGAGAAACAAAATATAGACTGAATAACAGAATCATCAAAATGAGATCTCCAATGTCTATACCTGAATCGGATCAAACTGAAGCTCCCACTAATCCAATATTTCTTTGGGTCACCAAATCCCATGAAAGACAAATGTCTCAAAAGTTACGTGACAAACTGACCTTTAAGGAGTAGATCCATCATCATCTGCTTTATGCAAATGAGTTCTATAGACATTAGACAATTCTGTACTGAATAAAACTTGCAACCATATCGCCTCATGCGTAGGCTCAAGAGAAGCTACATATTCCACTTTCATCAAAGATGAAGCAGCCAAATCATGTCACGTTTTTCATAGTATAATTTCATTATGAAAATGTAGCTCGTAATAGAACTCTCGCTGAAGGCAGCTAACAAAATCTGCATTTGTATATCTAACCAGCTCTAAATGGTCAGACCTTCTATATGTGAGTGTGAAGTCCTTTGTCCTTTACAGGTAGCGCAATGCTTTCTTAACTATCCAATTGTTCATACTTGGATTGTTAAGGTACCTGCCCAACATTCCAACCACAAAAGCAATATCTGGACGCGTACAGACCTGAGCATACATGATGCTCCCTACTGCCGACGCATACGGAATAGCTTTCATCTTGTCCTTCTCTAGGTCATTCTTAGGATACTGAAATTGACCAAACTTGTCACCTTTTACAATAGGTGCTTGGCTAGGAGCACAACCTTGCATGCCAAACCTTTCGAGAACCCTATCAATATAGGCCCTCTGCGACAAGCCAAGTAATCCACGTGATCTGTCCTGGCTAATCTGAATGCCGATGACAAAGGAAGCACCACTAAGATCTTTCATCTCAAAATTTTGAGATAGAAATTTCTTAGTCTCACGCAACAATCCAATATCACTACTGGCTAATAAAATGTCGTCAACATACAAGACCAAAATGATAAACTTACTCCCACTGATTTTCACGTATATGCACTCATCCGCAGTGTTTTCAATGAAACCATATGAGGAAACAACTTCATGAAACTTTAGGTACCACTGTCGTGATGCCTGTTTCAACCCATAAATGGACTTCTTAAGTTTGCAGACCAGATGTTCTGAGCCTTTGGCTTTAAAACCTTTTGGCTGCAACATATATACATTCTACATTAGATCTCCATTGAGAAACACAGTTTTCACGTCCATTTGATGTAGCTCCAAATCCATATTAGCCACAAGAGCCATAATGATCCTAAAGGAGTCTTTCTTAGATACAGGTGAGAAAGTCTCCTTAAAGTCAATGCCCTCACGCTGAGTGAAACCCTTTGCAACTAGCCTGGCTTTATACCTTTCGATATTGCCCTTAGAGTCCCGTTTGGTTTTAAATACCCATTTACAACCAATCGGCCTAATCCCTTCAGGCAATTCAATAAGGTCCCAAACTTTGTTGTCCTTTATGGATTTCAATTCATCCTTCATGGCATCGAACCAATGAGAAGAATCCGCACTTTGTTCGACCTGTGAAAGGGATACAGGATCATTTTCAACCCCAATGTCAAACTCATGCTCCTGCAAATAGATGATGTAATCATCTGGTATTGCAGATCTTCTCTCTCTATGTGATCGTCTTAATGGCTCATTATTCTGAATTGGGTTTTCCATTTCCTCATCAGTGGGTTGTATTTGAGGTTGTGCATGGTCGTCCATAGGGATCTCAGGGTCCACTGCTGGACGGACAACCATGCTACTTTGAATGATTGTGGTGGGAATCACAATCCGCTCTTCCTCAAATACAATATCTCTTAAATTTGTGCTCCCACTATCTTCAGTGTTCTCAATAAACCTAGCATTCCCAGTCTCAATGATTCTCATGGAATACGATGGACAATAAAATCTGAATCCTTTTTATCTTTCTGGGTATCCAATAAAGAAGCAACTAACAGTTCTAGGGTCAAGTTTTCTTTCATGCGGGTTATATGGTTTGGCTTCTGCAGGACAATCCCATACATGAAAATATCGTAGACTAGGCTTTCGCCCTGTCCACAATTCATATGGAGTTTTCATTACAGCCTTACTTGGGACTCTATTAAGGATATGCACAGCTGTTTTCAACACATCACCCCACAATTCACATGGAGTTTTCATTCTAGAGTTAGGCTGATTGCCACCCGCAGGACCCGTAGAACTTTTGCCTGAAGTGTGCTTTCTTTTCTTATTCCCTTTTCGTCCTTGACCAGATGTCACTAGGTGTGCACTTTGTGTCTTGCTCGACCTTCTGAGTCTCTCTTCCTCCTGAACGCACTGAGATATCAGTTTGTTCAATGTCCACTTTTCCTTTTGAGTATTATAGCTGATTTGGAATTGACTGAATTGTGGAGGGAGGGAGTTCAGAACCAAGAAAATCAGGAGTTCATCCTCAATCTTAAGGTCTAATGCACGGATTTTAGCCACCACATCAGACAATCCACCAATGTACTCCCTGATATTTCCTTGACCGTTATAGGTGGCTTGAGTCAATTTTATGTAAAAGTGAACTCAGCTCAGCTTTATTCGATTTCTGAAATCGTTTTCCTATTTCAGTCAAGAAATCTCTAGCTTTCTCAGTGTCGGGCATGACACCCTGCATGGTCTCAGAAATCGAGTTCTTTATGATCTTGAGACACATCTTATTTGACTTGGTCCAGGCCTTGAAGTGAGCCTTTGCTGATTCCGTACTAAAGTCAGTTGGAATGGGAGGCTCTACTTCCTCCAGGGCCAAGTCCAAGTCCATGCAACCTAGGACTATTTCAACGGACGACTTCCATTTTGAATAGTTGGACCCAGTAAGCAAAGGTATGGAATTAAATTGGGTTGGAATATTAGAAACAGTCATAGCTGGACATTCAAAGCATAAAACTTACATTAATAAATAAGTCCCATATAATAATGCATAAATATAAACCACAAATATCATGCATGTATGTTCATTTGATTGATTTGGGCCTTCAATCAAATGGCCCAGAATGATGATGGGCCATAATCATCAAAATCTGGCAAGAGCCCAGCGTATCATCACAATTCCTCCTTTGGGTGAAATTGTAACATACAAGAGGCTCTACTGAACATGAAGCTGATCTATGCTAGTGAAATAAATCTAAGACGTCCATCACCTTTGGGTGAAATGAATCTCTCATACCTATATCACCATCACCAATCACTTCATCCCGCTCACACCTAGCCAAACGATGATACTTCTTTGTTCTGACCATCGCTCGCCTGGGTATGAACGCAACTGAATGCAATCCTATAATGGAGGGTTACTGAATTCCAAGTACAGAAGTCTAGAAGTAGAAATCTTTGCCAATTGAGGTCACTTTGGTGGCTAACACAATAAGCTCCAATCCCCACTCCTAGACTTAAGGATTGCTTAATGGTCTTGCTCACAACAGACCATACTGCAAAAGTTCTGATTCGGCCCAAAACACGGCTGATGTTGGTCGCCCATAGGCTTAAACAACTTTAACTGAATGATGGTTGGATTATATTTAATGGTCGACCCTGAATATCAACCATGAAAAATGGGTAATGGCTCTATTTTAGACCAAATTTGAACTTAATAGTTATAACCAAGATGATTTGATTACCTAGGCCATCCACAAAGTAAAACCCACCAACCATAAATATATATTAGGTTTTATTTGAATCTAAAAGACAGCCCAGGTATACCAACACAATGGTTTACTTCATCTTGAACAATGGGCCCAAGTACCTAAAGTGGGCCCCTCAAAGTCCAAAAGAAGTAATAAGACACCATGTCTCATGGGTTAGGCCTACAATAAAGGCCCAGACCAGGGCCCAAAAGTATGCCAACTCTGCTGGAAACAGACCCAAAACCTGTTGAAAATAGGCTCAAAAGAGAGTCCATATGCTGGATCAAATATACAGGCCCAACGGCCCAATGAAAATCACTTGGAAATCCAACCCATTTCATCTGATTTACTTGGCCCATCCATTAAGTAAAACATACCAATCATCAATTATATATATATATATATATATATATATATATATATATATATATATATATATATATATATATATATATATATATATATATATGGCTTTTACTTGTACTGGAAGGATGACCCAAGTATACACAATTTAAATGGTTAAGATCAACAAGCCCAAGTTAACTAAAGCGGGCCGCACAATGTCCAAAGAGTGAATGGACAATATGCCCAAGGGTTGGGCTCATAACAAGCACCCGATGGGCCCTAAACTGTCCTTGAAAAGGGCATATAATAGGCTAATAACGGGCCTAACATATACTGAAAACAGACCCCAAAATCAGCCCATATTAACTAAATTATTTAGGCCATCTACAAAGCAAAACCCACCAACTATCAAGGAATATATTTAGGTTTTATTTGTATCGAATGGCCCAGCTATAGATAAATCATCTTGGACGATGGGCCCAAGTACTTAAACTGGGCCATTAAAGGTCCAAGAACAATGATACTTAGGCCCATGGGTTGAGCCTAGAATGAGCATGAAGGGGCCTAAATCAGGGCCCGAGATTGGGCTTGAAAAATTAGTATTGGAACGGGCCTGAAACATTCTGAAAACAGGTCCGAACTTCCACACATTTTCTAGCCATTCAAGGAGCCCAGCCATTGGCCCAAATATGTCATCAAAAGTGAGACCTGAAGTAAGGTCTGGGATCTGCCCAAAGGGACGCATAAAACAGGCCTAAAGGCAGCAAGAAACAGCCCAAACATCCCATTGGAAACGGCCCACGCTCACGGCCCACGCTCACGGCCCAACCCTGTTCAAATGGAAAAACAAGCCCTAACAGGAAAATCCTTATAACTCAGCCACCAACCCTGGCCTCACGAGACCTCTCCAAACCCTAACCTTATCACCTCTGTTACAGGGTGGAAAACCTTGGCCGCCGTCACCACTGTCAGCCGTCATTGATCCAGTCCATCACCGCGCTTGCCATCAGCCACCGCTGTCCGATCTCCATCGTCACAAACGCAGTTGCCGCTGGAGAGGAGGATGGCCACTGCCGGCCCTGACTGCTGCCAAATCCGGCTGTCGCTGACGAAGAAGATGAACAGGGGTGGCCGATTTTCATGGCTGCAGCGGCTCTAGCCAATGTGATCGTGCGCTGAGTCCTTTTCCTGAATCACGGCAGCCGACCGCCATTAATGGCGTAAACCACCTCTGTTTCCCCTTTCTCCTCAGATCTGGCCGTCCATCTTGCACGGCTTTTACGGCTGACCATTCTCGCTACGAATCCGGCAACCTCGCCGGAATCTATGGCAACCACCATCGCTGAAAACGGTTGCCTGTCGCCAGCCGCTGAAGTGGAGGAAAACCACTCGCGGGTCACCGGATTTAATGGTCATAGGACTGTCCAATAGGGCGACGATGGCAATGGGTTTCGAACAGAGATGGAGTGACGGATGCTGACCATTCATGGTGGCTGCAATCAGAGGTGTTCTTAGATCCGGCAGCGGATCACTGGATTTATACATGAACCCCCATCTATCGATCGGTCATGGCTCTCGCTGATTCCAGCATTTTTTTTTTTTAATAAACTGAAAATCTGAAATGGGGTTCTGTGCAAACAACGTTGCGGCGGTAGCTGCCTTCTCAAAACCCTTGTATGGAAAAACTCAATCGCGTTACAGTTATTTCATGATTTTCACGGATCATACGCCGGGATCCATATTAGGGTTTTGATCGAACTTGGAGAGACGCAAATCAAATCTCCCAGTGTTGATTGGAATCCCCAAGATTAATGCATAGCATGCTCTGATACCAACTGTGGAACTTAATCTTAATGCGGAATAATCGGATCGTCTATGCATCAACAATGGAGATTCCATACTGTAATCTGAAAGCCATACCTGATTGGGAAGACATTCCCGATGCCGCCGTATTGCCGAGAAGAACTCTTGGTCTTCTGCACCTTACACCTTTAGGAGAACCTCTCAATGGGACTAGGGTTTTCTCTCGTGTGTTGGTGAGGGGACCAAGACATATATTTATAGGAAAGAGGGCCAGAGAAGCTTACCCATCACACTTCTCTCCTCTAGGGTCTCCACACCGTAGGTTTCCATATCTGGCTTAATAACCGCGTATAGGGAACACGGTTCAAGCGTCCCGCCCCAAACCTATTTACAATGATCACAACTATAGTGGGGCCCACTGAATCGCTCAATCTGAATAATCCAACGGTCATGATCCAAACCGATGATCATGTGTGGCCCACCTAATGGAGTCTTACACCTATTCCTTATGTCAATGTTTGCAAGTAGCAAAATTAAGTGCTCCCTCTGATTCACCACATTTCCTTTCTGGATGCCAAGAAATTGAACACAGCTATAACAATCAGATAGTCTGAGCTTTTTCTCATATGAGTATTCTATGCATGTATTAGACTGGAAATGACCATACACACAAATCAGGCCAGTATTTTGCCCGGCAATGTAAGCCATAACAAGCTGTAATTTTGCACTGAAACATGGTTGGCATATCAAATAAGAGTCTCCAGCAATATCAAGTAATAGATATCCTGAATCCCAATTTAGCAATAAACAAGAATTTTCTAAATAACGAAATCAAGATAAAAGCAGAACCTGACAACCCTGGTCAATTGAAGAATGCATGATATAAACATTGGAAACATGTTATGAATAACATGTTATGGATCTCAAAAGCAAGATATAACCATTGGAAATAATCAAATCCCATGCCATACAATATATTCTCTTATGGATGCTCAACATGAACAAGCTGCAAAGTTTTTAAAATTGGCCCCCGTGTCTCTTCATTTTTCCAGGTGGATGGATCGCACTTTTAACTCATTCAAAGGACCAAATCATCCAATTAAGTAGATTAAAACTATTGACATAAACTTGAAGCTAGGAGAAGAAAAGGAAAATGGAAGAGGATGGCTAAGACACCAAAAACAAAAGGCATGACCACCATCCCATGGATTTCGAAGGCAACTACAACATTCTAAAGAGAAGTATTTCAGTTGTTGGGAGAATAGCAACTGTTTTCTACAACATGTGTCTCAGCCTTTTAACAGCAATCAAACACTTCTAAGACAAGAACTTAACCAGTCAAATAAAAAAGCACAACCATTCAATGTAACCAACAACTGTTCTAAGAGAATCACTTGAAATGTAAAGTATTATATATGAACTGAAAGAAAATATTATAACAACAGCATACATTCATCTTGACATTTCAGATTCAGATAAAGTGGAAAGTAGATAAACTGAAGTTAATGAGAGTTAGAACTGTAAACTTTTATCACTAGCATTTACGCCTGCACATAGGATTTTGACAACAACATGCTGTTGCTTGAAAGGGAGGCTCGATTATGCATCCACAATTGTAGTAGCATTACGGAACACTCTGGAACAAGTAATAAAAGATACAGCAATTTGGTTGGGTTAGAAATCCGGGCGTTCAATTTGGTTGGGATCCAAGATCGTGTCCCATGACCAGGTTTCAGCACCTATGACCAGCAACCCAGGTAAAACCAATCTAGGACACAAACAACTTGTCTATGATGATTACAAAAATGGATGGTCAACATTTAATCTATATGTATGGCCTATCAGATGATTAGAGTCAGACTGACCTGAATTTTGCACAAAGGAAGCTAGATTGTGGCCTGCGCCTAATGAGAAGCTTTGATCATGCACCCACGTAAACTCCTCGTGAAGCATTGTGGACCTCCTCCTGACCCTACACTCTAAATGACTGTTTCCATTTTGAATAAGCATATTACATCCAAATATAAATAAAGTAATTCAATCAAGTGTGCATATTTGCATATTACATCGTGTTTGCCCATGTTGGAGGAACTATTGAGCAATTTGTTTTTTCTTTACCATAAAAAAGTAACAAATTGGTAGGCAACAGTCCTTATTTTTCTCCCACAGCTTGCATCAACAAACGGTTTTTGCAGCAAGAAACACCTTTGAGAGAACAACAGCCCCCATGGAGATAATCAATGAGCAGTGAAAAGCTCCATGGACCAGCCAATAAAGCAAAAATATAATCATCTAACGCATAAAGATTTTCATAATCTAGTATGCATGAATGTCCCACACATTACCTACAAGACTATAACACAGGAAGAGGATGATAAATTAGCATCTTCTATAAATTTCATCATTGATGGTATTCCAACTTTTATATAGTGCCCTTGAAGAGCTCTTTAAATCAAACCAAACCTCGATACAAAAATGGAAAAATTGAACTTCTTTCTTTTGGTCAATCCTATGCACACAGTCATGTGCTTGTAAATCCATCTGCGGGTTCCTGGTATAAATAAGAGAGATGAACCCAAATATATAACCAGAAATGCTAATTTAAAATGCCGCCAGGAAAGTAGAATGGAAAACATACCAATCACTATCATAGAGAACGACAACATCTGCAGTGGCAAGGTTGATGCCCAGACTGTTAAAGTCCCTTGATATGCATTGATACGCCATCCTCTAATAGTTCGAGCTTTTAGAGAAAGTGGTTGTTTGTTATGGTATCAGAGCGGAAGGTCCTGTGTTCAAATCCCGAAAGTAGCAAATATGCCACCGGTAATATATTTCTCCCACGAGGGGCCATTTATGGTGTGAGTTGTGATTATCCCTCCACCTGGGTATGAGCTATGAGTGTCCCTCCACCCTTGCCCAATATGTTCCCGTGCGGAGTTCCACCCCGCACGTGCGGGGGAGTATTAAAGTCCCTTGATATACATTGATACGCCATCCTCTAACAGTTCGAGCTTTTAGAGAAAGTGGTTGTTTGTCACAGACCACCTGCTCTAGTTGAAAACAAGAACTTGCCACTTCCTGGTTGGTTAAAGGCTTCCTAGCCACCGAACAGTGGAAGAACAAATGGTCAATGGACTCTTTAGTCATTCCTATGCATTAACCGCACGTTGGAAAAGATTTTTGGTTCTTTACCTAACATGTGGATAGCTCATTCTCCATAGCAACCCAATCACAAGCTTTGACCCTTAGGGAATAGGAGCTTTCTAATATTGGCCGGGTGGCTTTTTTTTTTTTTTTGTTGTTGAGGAGGGAATGGTGTATGGATTCATTATCACCAATTATTTTCTTTATAATAGTCAAGATGTGCGAACAACAAATAAAAATGCTGTCATAAGCTTCTATACTAACTCTAGATTCACAAGCAGTTGGCTCCATGATAAAATCCCATGTGGTACAAAAATGCATTTTTCATTGGCAGATGGGTTGACCTTGACAAACCTGATTCACCTGCACTTTTGTTCTGTTCATTGATAACATTGAAAGACACTATTTTATAAACATTAAATTAGCAAGTATAGCATATAAAACATGCATTAAGGAAAGTAGGAAAAAAGCTAACCTACATAGCATAACCATTGCAAAACTAGAAAAAGAGGACGCTTAAAGATTCTATTATAATAAACTTGTCTACTATTACTGACCAGTTGCGCGAAAAGCAAGCTGTTAGGGAACGACAGAACAATGTATATTAGGGGGTTTGCTGACGCTTCCAACACCTCATCTCACGTGAGGGCGGTATACTGGCCCCGCACGTGATACTCTAGGTTGATACAATGCTGAATACCCTATAATACCAAATTTTTGCAAACCCCGAGACTTGAACACCAGACGTCCTGCTCTAATACCATGTTACTGACCGGTTGTGCTAAAAGCTCGAGCTATTAGGGAACGACAGAACAATGTATATCAGGGGTTTGTTAGAACTAGAAAATGAATACGATTACATTTTCTTGAAATGTAGTGTTTTGTTGCTCTGGGGTTCTGAATAATGGAAACATTCATAGACAATCACAAAATATTCATAAAAGTACACAAGGAGAGATATCGCAAAGCGAATTTTATTCCAGAGATCCTGAGATCTTGTACATTCCAGGCCGTGATCTGGCACGAGCCCTTAATTACATCGAATGATCGATGACCCTTGATTAAAAGGCAAAAGACTAGTCAGCAGGGACTATAGTCTGAGAGTTTATGGTCATAGAGACCTGTATTTGTTTTGTTATGAACTGAACCATCTTTGTATTAGTCAGATGTCTATGTCCCATGTTTTGGCCGGAGATCCGGGCTAAAACTATCAGGGTTTATGACTGAGAAGGACGACTCTGGGCCTGCGCCTATCGATGTATGGACAGGTGACCTCGGGAAGTCCACTCTGCAGTTGTGTATACCTGCGTAGCCCAACCGACGGATGCCGTTTTTAATGGGTAGGGCATCGACTGTTGTGTTGTGGCAGTTCATAACAATCGTTTTGTAGTGAATTAAAACTCTTTGGTATGGTTTATCGTGATAACCATAGTCCCATTTGTCTAGCTTTCGACTCAAATCGGATCACATCTCTACAGTAAATATAAATGATGACATGTTTGCATAGTTCTGGATGCTGGCGGCGTCTCTTTCGAGAAGTCGTTTCGTTCATCGTGTCGAATCAGATTGGTCTTTGAAGATGCACAATTTTGCTCATTTAGAGATCCTGGAATGTCCGTTTGACCATTCCATTGCGTCCGGAACGCTCGAAATACCCAAAATAGGCTCAAGCGGCACTTGAAAACACTTAAAATTGAGCCCGGTACACCCATGAACATTTTCTGGAATTGGCTGATTTTTTGGGTGCGTGGGAATCCAACGCACCTTGAAAATACATATCCGCTTTTTGTTGATTTTACGGGTGCGTTGGAGTCCAATGCACCCTGAAAATACATATCTGAATTATGTTGAATTTTCGCGTGCGTTGGAGTCCAATGCACCCTGAAAATACATATCCGCTTTTTTGTTGAATTTTCAGGTGCGTCGAGTTATTTTCAGGTGCGCTGGAGTACAATGCACCCTGAAAATACATGTTCGGCATTTTGTTCATTTTTGGATGCGTTGGACTATTTTCAGGTGCGCACTCATACTTGTGATTTTTTATGATCCGGACCTGCGGTGGTGTTGGTCGGTGTGACCTTCCGGTGGAAGATGCCGGCGATCGGAAAAGAATTCTGGTCACTGGGGAAAGTTTTTCGGCAGTCGGAAAAGGATTCCGGCGAGGGTTTCCGATGGCAAAATCCAAATACTCAGGAGATAATAACTCTCTCTCTCTCTCTCTCTCTTAATTCTGTACAAATGAACAGTGGGAGGGGTATTTATACCCGAGAATACCGGACAGGGACCAATGAGGAGCTGCCACGTATGGCGCACCCCAAATATCCTTTGACGCACCCTTCAATGGACGTGTGGGAGCTCTGACGCACCCAAAAATGATATTTTGAAAAGTGCTGATTTTATGGGTGCGTCGAGCTATTTTTTGGGTGCGTTGGAGTCCAATGCATCCAAAAAATACCATGCTGGTTCTTGGTGATTTTATGGGTGCGTTGGGTTATTTTAGGGTGCGTTGCAGTCCAATGCACCCTGAAATTGCAGTTCCGTATATTCTGAATTTATGGACTCGTCGAGGGTATTTTTAGGGTGCGTCAAACCATTTTTCGGATGCGTCAGAGGTGAAATACATCCTAAAACACTTGTTGAATTTTCATGAATTTAAGGGTGCGTCAAGCTGAATAATTGGGTGCGCTTGACGTACTCGTGTTTTGCAAATTTGGGTTTTGCGAAACGGAGGGCTTGTGGGGCCCGTTTCTCGGTGAATCGCCATGCACTGCTTATCATAATTTATGAGGGATGCCTCCGCTTGATTCTGATCGGTTTCGATCAAGGTGATCCGTGGGGTCCACTGGACAAAAATGGCTAAGTACTGGATCTTTTTGCAAATTTGGGTATTTGGGTGCGTCGGGTAGTATTTTGTGGAATTTTCTCGAAGCACGTGCCCAGTTGATTTATTTTAGAGGGTACTGACTTTTGGGACCCCAACAGGGGGTTTGCTGATGCCTCCAACATCTACAACCATTCCCCAAAGTAGACAACAGTTTTAGACAAACTGAGTAGCAACACCAGATAAAAATCCAAAAAAAAAAAGAGTGGTACCAATTACCAAAATCATTTAAGACCAAGCTCAGTGGCCGTATTACATGAACATAGCTATTGCCACAGAGAACTTGCCTCAATGAGTAAAAATAAAGGCTAGTTAGGATGCTCAGTTGGACTGAATACCAGGAGTTCAACTAAATATAGAAGCAATGACCAAAATGGAGGTGGGATTCCATAACGACCATCAACCCGGAATGGCAATTCCACGCATTTCATGCTGGTCTTGAAATTTTGGTTTTGCTGTTCAAATGGCATACGGGATATTCAAATAACATATAATCCATATAAGCCAAATATTTGATAAGAAACAAGGTCTGCTTTTAGGTGTGTTGGCTGATTTATTGATCTAATAATAGGTTTAGCAAGAATAGTTGATCAGCATATCACAAAATGACATTGGAAGCAAAGGTATACCTCTATTCAACTACCTAATCCTTAATATTGAATGACACTCACTTCCGCCTCTTTTCCCTTCTGTAGAAACGGTCCCCCACATCATTTCCACTAATTCTAATTTTAGCCAATTTAGGTTTCCAAATGGAATCTTGTTTGGCTAGAATTTGCCTCCAAACACACTAGTTAAAATTGGATTTCGCCGGAATCTAGATTTTAAGCTAGAAACAGGTTTCTAAATGCCAACCAAACAGGCCCTTAGTTTTAGAATTGTATCGTTTCTATCCTTTAAAACGTTTTAAATCCTTTCAAATTAAAATCCTGATACCATGTTACTGACCGGTTGCTCTAAAAGCTCGAGCTGTTAGGGAACGGTAGAACAATGTATATCAGGGGGTCTGCTGACGCCTCCAACAATTTGAGCCTTCAACTTAGTTTACTCATTCTTCTGGAAGTTTATACAATACTGCACGTGCTCCTTCAGTCTAGGCCTGTTCCAACAGATCATGAGTCAAGAGTGCATCTTCAAAGGCATCAAAGTTCATCTTCCAATCTCTAAGCATTAGGAGGTATTTATACAAACCCAAATTCCTGATCAAGATTAATTGTAGACAATGCTAAATCTATCCTCAAATAAATCATCATCATCTTCATCAGCTAGTGGATGAGAACTCCCAGCACTCATGTTTGCTCCACAACACTGCTTGAAATCATCCCTTACTCTAGAAACACAAAAGGTACACTCCTCCTAACTGCTTCATCTGCCACAACAAGAAAAACTGCACGGCCAAGGAATAACTAATCAAACAAGTAAATGGCAGTACAAACAGACTAGAATGGCGTACGGATATCTTTCACATTTATGTTATCCCACTACGCCAAAACAGCTTCCATTAATTCTGCTTTTAATCGAGAAGTGTATGCTCATCATCTTCTGGACCTTCATGATCAATTTTCTATTGATTATAGCGAGAGTTGTGAATGCATCTAATAACTGAAACACTTCCAAAAGAGAGTTGGACTTTGTGATGGCATCAGGTGTGTCTTCTTGATCTACTCATTTCACGTAATTCTGATTTGAGTCTTCTTCTATTCCTCCAATTACAAATTGCCTTTTTTTTGGTATTTTTATCATTTTCTTCTTTTTTTCTTTTTAAGTTCTATATGTTGTTTTTCTTCTTCAATGATCCAGATTGTTGATCTGTGAAGCCCCGATTTGCAAGGACCGTGTTCTCATAATCTGTCAGCCTTTACCAAACCAATGTTTTTGTTGACTAGACGCTGACCTGTTTCTGTCAGTAGTTGGTTTGAAAACTATCAACTAATGGTCTAACCACTCTGCTACACATGTTTTTTGTTGCCTGAATACTATAAATTAATTTATTTATATAGTTAAACTTCTAAACATTTCTTTCAAAAGGAATGCAAGCTGTTATTAGACACAACAAGGGAAAAAAAAGAGGCATTAGATCTACAATTTTTTCAGTTTGGGCTAGAGATGATTGTAAAGGATCGTTCACAGCATGTGGGGGATGGGGTGGATTTCACATAAACAACATGTTGGAGCCCACCCTGATCTACCCACCCATTTGCTCGCACAAGCATAACAACTGTCAAGAAATGTAATTGAAGGCAATGGAATGATAGTTACTTTGATTAATGAGTAGCTTTTGAAAACCTTTTTGGAAAAGGTAATCGAGTGTAAATTCCATACTAATTAGGTAGTTGTTTTGTAAATTTTCCTTTTAAAATGACGGTGAACATATAAGACTAAATTATAGACTCAACCATCAATGCCATGCAAACTTGAAAGATCGAATGTGCTTGGAACACATAGTAATACAAAGTTCTGTCATTCAAAACATCGTATAGAAGATGGTTGATGAGGTATACAACTGTAGATGTAGCTTCCACTAGAAGGAATGAGAAAATATTGATGGTTGATGAGGTATACAACTGTAGATGCAGCTTCAACCAGAAGGAATGAAAAAAATATTGATGTCATGCATTAGAGTCCGGACAACTTCTAAAATACAATGATTTTTCTTTTTAAAATTTCATTTTGTTGTGACGTATATGGACAGGTGTTTTGTGATTGGATTTCCTGAATCTGTAAGTCATTTTGAAGTTAATTTCATAGGTATTCTTCCCCAAAATATGATAGAAGTATTTTAATAGGTGTACTACAAATCAAAATTTACCGTCATCTAATTATCTCACTATTGGTTTGACAGATATTTATTTAATGATTATAAATGCAAAATATTTATTGGTCCTATTTCAATAAACGAGTATTATCAAGATCGTTCAACCAATTTGACAAAGCATGAAGTGTTCATAGAGTGGGACCTTCACCTTGTACCAAGCAAGCCTATTTTGCAGATCAATAGGAACCAATTTTAGTTACTTTTTGTACTTACAGCAAAATGTGTGGAAACTCTCATCATTACAAAGGGGATTGGAGCTCTCATCAATGATAATACCCAATTCTGAATTCCATTGAAATCGATGTACATTCATATTAAAGTTGATTACTCCAAATTCTATATTCATTTTTTTTACAGGCCAAAAGTTAGCCTACAGTTAACCTAACTTGCGATGGCTGCAGAACAAGCATTGGCAGAAGTACACAACAGCACAGAGATGCTACCTGGTTTGTACAAGCCTCAAGAGGTATTGGAGGAAGAAAATTAGAACTTGCTTGATACAACGTATTTGAATTTTAAAGAGTTTTCAAGTTTGGTTTCAGAAAAAAAAAAAAATAATGAGTTACAGGATTCCTTTGACTTTAAAATCAACAAACAATGTTGCATGATCTGTAGCTTCTAGCATCACATTATCATGAACAAAGATTTATGATGACAAACTTTCAGCAGCAGGAGATGGCAGCAAATGAATTATATTCCAACGGAAACTGAAAGATAAGTCACCCTTACAATGTTAACTTTGCAAGAAAATTAAATCTAAAATATTGGTTTACTGCAAAAAACTAAATGTAAAAAGTTTAATGAAACCCTTAAAAAAAGTTCTCATGCCCTCGTCAGCGTTCTAGGCATCCCTAAAATTCTTCTTGATTGGAAGATCATAGGCATCAATCTTTAACCCTTTTTTCCAGACACTATTTAGGTTCTGATGCATCAGGACCCTATAATTCTTCAACTGAACTACCTATAAAGAATGGCAAGAAATGATAGATGACACTCACCAAATGCATGCTCATCAATCCAACCCTTGAAGACTGAACCAAAGCCACCTTCCTGTCAGGGCGGAAATTCCGGGTGGCACTTTTGAGCTCAACAAAAGAAATTCCATTAATAAATGAATTAATGAATGACAATGGACGTAACATATACCACAGTTCCATCTCTACAAGTTCTAGTAGCCCTGGATCATCAATAGCATCAATCTGATTCAAATGCAAACAAAATATAATTAACTAATAACAAGTCCAAAATCCGATCTTCTAAACAAACTTGTTACTTTAATCGACTGCCAAATGAAGTTGATCGACATACAATTCCCCATCTGCCCCATACCTACATCTACATCTTTGTCCTTGTCCATATACAAAATAATCATAAGGAGAAAGGAAATTGACCTCAGCATTACATGTGTCAGCGAGCACTATTCTAACATTTGTTTGTCTGTTTTGTTGGGAAATTCTTCTTTTCACAAGGATACATGTTCTGGCTGTATTTTGAAGTGCATTAGCCCCTACAGTGACAGAACATTGATCTGAAACTTGAAATTCTGATTAAATTTCTGTGAATTGAAGAGTATAATGGCATAGATGAAGGATCAGATCTGATCTCTAGTTTTCCAGTCAAATTCGCAGTTGCAAATCGTATTCCAACAGATTAGACTCAACAGCAACATCCAATGGCAAAAGACCACCAGCAACAGATTCAGAAATAAAGAGAAGAATGGCTCAATGGTACCGAGTGAGTTTAAATATTGAGGTCACAGGTTCAAGCTCAACTGACCTATCAGAAAAAAAAGGGATGCATGTAGAGTCACGCCACATAAATTAGGAAGAACCTCATTTCCAATGAAGAAAGAAAATGTGAGGCTTCTGTCTGTCCTACACCACTAAGAGGGTCTGTATTAATTAGCTTTACAAGTTGTCGCCCATGCACTTCTGAAGTAGCAGAAACAACCCCTTTCCTAGCTAATCTAAGAGCCAGACCTTCAGGGTCTTCCTTGCATTCAGCTCCAACCTGACAAAATAAAACAGGATACCAAAAAAAAAAAAAGAAAAAAAAGAAGAAGCAATGATCTCTAGATTGATCACAGTTGCATCCAACTAGTAAGGAACATGAGGAGTCAGTGTTTTAATTCGATTTAAGAAAAATAGAGTTATGACCTCTTGCCAGCTACTATAACTGTCATCTGCACATAAAATGTGATTGTATCTCTGCAAAGCTTGTCTCATCGGCACAACCTAGGAATCTCCAAACAAATCTGTCATTACGAAAACATAAAATACCAGCCCTTTCCTACCAATATATAATATAGCTAGCTAGTAAATGAAAATGAGGAGAGATACTCTTGGAGATTTACACAAACAAAAGGGCATCTTAGAAAAATACAAACAAAAAAAAAACCATCTTAAGTACCTCATTCTTAACCGGATCACTTTGAGGCAAGCGGCAGCTGCACATGGTCCATATTTTCATCAGAGTACATTGGGATAGTTAGTCCAATCCATTGATATGGACAGTTCATCTAACCTTAATGAATTTTCAGCTCCTAAATTCCAACTATGACCAGAGAATAACATGTGACCATTGCTCTTTTTTCTATTTTAACTGATGGGATTATTCAATTTTCAAATTTTGTGAACATTGAATTCACAGAGTGGCATTAGTTGGATGAAAACATACATACCTGTTTTTGACTTTTGAAGTCAAATACATCCCATACATGCACTGATCCATCCTCAGAGGATGTTAAGATTGTCTCCTTGGCATTTGGGTGCCACTCTCCAAAAGTCAATCCTGAGATATGCCCCTTGGTATTCTTCAAGTCACGAATGTACATGCCCCCCTTTATGAATTCACCCAAAGCAAGCCCATCACAGTTATAAATCTGAAATTTAAAGGAAAACAAGGTCATGAACGATGAGTAATGTTGGAGGCGTCAGCAAACCCCCTGATATACATTGTTCTGTCTTCCCCAATAGCTCGAGCTTTTAGCACAACCGGTAAGTAACTTGGTATTAGAGCAGGAAGTCCGGGGTTCAAGTCCCGGGGTTTGCAAAATTCGGTATTATAGGGCAACCGGTATTATATCTGCCCAGAGTATCACGTACGGGGCCAGTATACCGCCCGCACGTGAGGGGAGGTGTTGGAGGTGTCAGCAAACCCCCTGGTATACATTGGTCTGTCGTTCCCTAACAGCTTGAGCTTTTAGCGCAACCGGTCAGTAACAAGTAATGAAGACTAGAACTTCTAAGCATTAAATGATTCCACAAGGGAAGCACATGCTCAAATATATAGATATATATACATGCATACGTACAAACATTTCTAATTATTTTAACAACAACAATACTAATAAAGGGAAGTAGCAAAGAAGCACCTTTGCCTGTGCTGAACCTGTTACACACAGAAACTGATCCGAGGTTGGACTCCAACTTAAACTACGGACTTGGTGCTCTTCAAACGGTTCCATCTGTCTGAATGATGCCAACCAGGAGTTCGTTCCTTAGAAATCATACATGTGGATAGAGTAGTCGTAGCTGCCAGAAAGGACCCTAGATCCAGAATGATCAACAGGAAGGGCAGAGACAACCTGCTAAGAACATAACCAACCAATTCAACCATGACTTGGGGTGGATAGGCTAGTCCACTGAATTCCTAATCTCAACCATGATTTGGGAAAGAAATGCTAGTCCACCAAATACGGGTAGTTTTTGTTTTCACATTGCCCCAAACAACCAGTATAAGGTTTGGGAGCCCCATCAACCACAATGTGGTGCTGGTACATCAATTATTAGCTAAAGATATTGACAAAAACCTACTTTCCTTCTTCGTGGAAGTTCCACATCACTTGAGAAGCTAATCTTCGAGCAGATTATGGTTGGAAAAGGTAACTCTCTAGGAGCATGGTGTTCCATGTTAAGTCTGGTGAAATGTTAAGGAAGAACCTGATGCCAAATCCACAAATTGCCCATTGATTAGCAGTTGGGTATGCTCTACTTGAACAGGTGATGTTATCGGTTCTTCAGCTGCAATGGCAGTGTCAAATCTATGGATGCTTCTAGAATTTCTACCTGGGATAAGTCCTTCAAAGATCTAAAACATTAACCAAATCATGAACAATAGAAAAAAAAAAAATCAAACAGCTACTCACTTATCCTTTTGGTAGTTCTAACTACCAGCTTATAACTGCTATTGGAAATTTTCTCTGTTTTGACATAAGTTTTTTTTTTTTCGAATTCCAACATCAATGAGAGATCCTGATGTCAAATTGGATGAAATTCCTCCCTCTACAATCAAACAGTTATGAAGAAGTTTAGTAGTCGGATATGTTTTGTGTTTTTACTTCTTTTGTTCTTCACTTTGCTGATGAGGATCTGGCCTTCTATTATTATGTCATCTGTTCTAGATTCTTTTGGCATTATTGAATTAGAAAATGGATTCTGAGGTTATTAAAAAAAAACAGGGGAGTTCTTGAAAGAGTTGTAGGATTTGGCTTGGGTATTCTAGTGTAGACTGCAATAAAAACATTAAATTAGCTTCTTTAAACCTTTTCATTGAATGGGGATTTGGAATTGGGTTTTTGGAGTGTGATAGAAAATGCGTGGTCCAGTGGTTTCTCTATTACTGCCAGTTTTGCAGCAAGGAATCCTAATTTGTGCCTGGAGCAAGGTAGCCATTATACTAGTATAGGACATTGGTGACCTGCCAAATCAAGAGTCCTAATCACAATACACAACTGCCCAACTATAAAGGCCCCCATCGATCCAATGCTCGATAAAATCAGCTCAACTATAATTCTCTACAAAAACCAAAAATGCCCACTTGACCTAGATTAGCAACATATCTTCCATCAATGTTAAACTTTTAAGCTCCATAATACAGCCACTTCCACCTTTTCCAATGTCATGATTCTCCAAATTCAAATTTTGAATTGCAATTGTTAATCTAATGAAGTGGAAATAACCACATTCCTTCGATTGTTGGTTTTTGGCTTCAAACAAAGAAATCTGAAGAGGGAGAGAGGGAGGGGACTGTGTGTTTCTGCCAGTCCCATTGGAAGCAGATTCAAATGAGGTCAGAATTAAGGACCTTCTAGTCCGACATCTTGAGCCACCAGATTTCTGGCATTCAGGGCTGCCGAAATCCAGCATTGTTGCCATCTATCAAATCCAATAAAAAAAGGGGAAATAAAGGGCATCAGACAGTTCTGTTGCTGCCGGTATCCATTACTGACAACGGTAGGCATCGGGTCTTAGTCTAATAGTTAGATTATTGCTAGTCGTGACACCACCTCTCACAGCCCTATTACATGCGACTTTTGCCCAGAACAAACTACCATCACAACTACAACTAAACAGATTCTTCTCTCATTAAAACAGGTTGAGCATACTAAGTTTTAGTTTTAGTCCTCAATAAGAAATGTATGAGAGAACCTCTTGATTAGATCCTAGTAAGAGGATTGCTGAGCCATGCCCATCTACAAGAAACCACAGGTATTGATCTGGCACAGGTCAGATCCAAGATTTCCACTAGGCCACAAACTAATTACATCTTCTAGCTCAAAAACCAGAACGTTTTACTCCACGAAGGGGTCACAATGTGCAAAGAAAACAGGCTGCTAAAATAAATAAATAAAATTCTTTCCACCCACTTATTTCAGAATGACCTAATTTTTTAGGCCAGAAGATCCAAAACACTATGGCCCATCTGACAGAGTTAGGATAAAAACATGTTTTTAAGTAAGTGGAGTAGGGCTCTACGTGTGCCTGGGCTTAGCAAACCTCTTCCAAAATATTGCTCATGAAACTCACAGTGATGGTTCTTATTATAAGGGATTGAATATTAAGATCGAAAATAGAAAATCCCTAATTAGGGATTCCCAATTGCAAAATGCTAATTCGGGTTTGACATTCACCATTGAAGAGAGCGATATATATATATATATATATATATATATATATATATATATATATATATATATATATATATATATAGAGAGAGAGAGAGAGAGAGAGAGAGAGAGAGAGAGAGAGAGAGAGAGAGAGAGAGAGAGAGAGAGAGAGAGAGAGAGAGGCCTAGTGATCAACCTACAAGTCACTAGGCCTAGACCGACCAAGCGGAAAACATTCACCTGGTTGAAAAATGGCAGAGGTGGGTGCGAGTGGTAATTCCTTCACTTATTTGTCCATTACCATATCTTAGATATTCGAGAGAGTGCACGTTGTTGATTTTGATTCCACTGTCAACTTGTTTGGTTTAAGGTTGTATCTAGGTTTTAGATTGGGAAATGGTTAGGCTTGGGTGAAGTATGTCCAAGTCTAGCTCACAATTATGCTTTTTCATCCAATTTTACCATTTAAAATGTCACATCAGAAGGAAGCCTCTTTTGCTTCCCACCAAATTGAAAGGAAAGGATATGTGTGCTTCTTGAGGAGGGAAAGGAAAGGCTTGGGTGAATTATGTCTAAGTCTAGCCATGAGTTATTCTTTTCCCTCCAATTTTTCCATTTAAAACGCCACATCAGAAGAAAGCCTTTTTTGCTTCCCACCAAATTGAAGAGAAACGATGGGTGTGCTTCTTGAGGAGGGGAAGGAAAGGGCAACCACTTTTACTTCCCTTCCACTTCTTCCCAATCTGGTAAAACTCAATGTTTTACTTCTTACACCTTAGTTTCCCACCAATCGAAATAGCCACTTAGGATTTTCGTAGAGAGTTTTGATGACATCCACATCTTCATTGGACACTAGCAACGTCTTCAAATCTTTTCAATTATAAGTGGATGTCCGATCACCAATCCGGACGGTCCAATTAATAGAACTATTGGGAGCAAGCCATGGTGCAAGATTCACCTCATTTGGATGATCATAACCCTTTGAATGAGGCCAATTTGTTATAACCGTCCACCTTTTACAAGCCATAAATGGCATGGTTAGAGTCATCGAACCAAAGTGCAACTTTAGAATCATAAGCAATACAAAGCGGGATCTATGGGATAGGTGGTTCAAGATGATGAATGTGCCTATTTTTTTATCCACTCAACCTCGACTGTCCATTTTCCATGCTATTGATCTGATGCTTAGGATTGTATGAAAGAATGGATGGTTCAAATTTGTGATTAGGCATCCCACTTGTGCTTGAAAAGCTTTAGAGACATTGCTAACATCCCATGAAGGTGGGGACATTCGATATGCGTCCCCGCACAAGACTACTTTCAAAAAAATCCTTTCATATTCAATAACACCTTGAGCTACTTGAATTTTGTTTACTTGGCCATGTTAATTGTAAGTACTACTATTCTAATATCAAATGCAATGAACCTACTTCAAAGGAATTATATATATATATATATATATATATATATATATATATATATATATAGGAATGCTCACCTACGAACCATCTCTCACGAGAACTCGTGAGAGAATTTTGAGGACTCGTCACACGTGATGTGTCCCTAACATCTGAGCCGTCCACGTGATGCAACACCTCAAAAAACCTCCCAGGCCCAACTTTAAACCTGATCCAGAACTCTTGTGGGCCATAGAAGAGAGTGAGAGGCAAATCAAGGGAGGAAACTGTTTCCTTTTTCCACAGCCCACTAGACTTGTGAACCAGGTTGAAAGTTGGGCCCTGGGGGTTTTTCGGGGTGATGCATCACGTGGACGGCTCAGAATTTAGGGACACGTCATGTGTGATGAGTCCTCAAAATTCTCTCACGAGTTCTCGTGAGAGATGGTTCGTAGGTGAGCATTCGCGAACGTAAATGCTCACCTACGAACCATCTCTCATGAGAACTCGTGAGAGAATTTTGAGGACTCATCACACGTGATGTGTCCCC
Organism: Liriodendron chinense; assembly: GCA_003013855.2. Taxonomy (NCBI): domain Eukaryota; kingdom Viridiplantae; phylum Streptophyta; class Magnoliopsida; order Magnoliales; family Magnoliaceae; genus Liriodendron; species Liriodendron chinense. Next base: position 187,799 of record PVNU02003553.1, on the reverse strand, counting down.
AACATCTGAGTCGTCCATGTGATGCAACACCCCAAAAAACCCCCAAGTCCCAACTTTCAACCTGATCCAGAACTCTTGTGGGCCATAGAAGAGAGTGAGAGGTAAATCAAGGGAGGAAACTGTTTCCTTTTTCCATGGTCCACTAGACTTGTGAGCCAGGTTGAAAGTTGGGCCCTGGGGGTTTTTCGGGGTGCTGCATCACGTGGACGGCTTAGAATTTAGGGACACATCATGTGTGATGAGTCCTCAAAATTCTCTCACGAGTTCTCGTGAGAGATGGTTCGTAGGTAAGCATTCCTCTCTCTCTCTCTCTCTCTCTCTCTCTCTCTCTCTCTCTATATATATATATATATATATATATATATATATATATATATATATATATATATATATATATATAGTCCCGGACTCCTGCGCGCTAGTCAATAGACACCTTATCTACGGTATTAATGTGTGATTGTATGAAGTGGGCCCCACCATGAAGTTTAAGTGAAATCCACTCCGATCATCTAAGTGAGTCCCCTCATTTTATCCATAGGGCCCAAAAACCAGTTGGTTTGTTAGCTCAAGTGGGTCATTCGAGAATAAATAGTTTGGGGGAGGGATGACAACCCTTGAACCAGTTAGAGGTAATATGTCTACCCTTGGTTTTTTTTAGGGACCATCGTGATGATTATATGAAATCTACTCCAACCGTTACATGATAAACTAAAATTTAGAATTTGAGCCCAAAACTCAGCCCTACCATGACTCAAGTATGCCACACCAAGAAAATAATTGGAAGGTAGATGTCTTCCTGTATACTATTTCTAATATTGTGGTCTACCTGAATTATGGCTGGTGCTGCTTTTTTCACTGTAGGCCTAAAACCAAGTCACTCAACTAATGGTCAAAGTAGATTTTTGAAATAAATGACGGTGGGCCATCCAAGATGGATCACCCGGTTACATTAAATTTACCTTGGGTAACGTGACAAGAGTCCCTTTGCAATGAGGGGCTCACTGCCCTTTACGGTAGTATTAAAACATTGTGGGGCCACCTTAATATATTTGCTTTATCCACACCGTCCTTTCGTTCTTCCATATCAGTGTAAGACATAAGCCCAAAGTTGAAGCATATCCAAAGCTCAAGTGGACCATACCAAAGAAAACATTAATGATAATGACATCCACCGTTGAAACCCTCCTAGGGTCCACAGTGATGTTTATATGTTATCCAACCTATTAATATGGTCATATAGACATGGATTAATAGAAAGAAAAAATATGAGCTTAAACCAACACTTCTGTTGCCCTAAGGAGTTTTCAACGGTACGTGTTCAACTCCTACAGTTTCCTATGGCCTGGTCTACTTAAGCTTTGGGTATAATTCAATTTTGGGCTTATAACCTAAAATGAGCTAGAGAAACTGATGGACAGCATGAATACAATATATACATTATGGTGGGCTCCACAGAGTTTTGGCACCACTATAAGGGTGGTGAGACCCTTAATACGTTACCTAAATTGTAGCAAAAGAGTCATCAGTCAGCCCACCATCCTATATGTTTAAAATCCACTCCAACCATTAAAACTCACACTAAAAGTTAGGCCCAGAGAGCAAAAATCAGCCCTATCCATAATTCGAGTGGGTCGCACCAAGGAAAACACTTTGGAAAGTGGGCATCCTCTCAGCATTGTTTGTACTCGTGTGGCCCACCTGAATGGTAGATAGGGCTGATTTTTGGACCCTGTGCCTAACGAGGGCTAATGCATTTAATGTAAGGAATAAAATTGACATACACGTAATGGTGGGGCCCACCTAAACCGACCAAACTTGCAGACGGTCATTCCAGACGGTAAATAACCATTTACGGCCTGGTGCGCATGAGACCAAAATTCTCTCTCTCTCTCTCTCTCTCTCTCTCTCTCTCTCTCTTATATATATATATATATATATATATATATATATATATATATATATATATATATATATATATATAGGAAAAGGTACTATGAGCTCACCTCATGGGAAGTTTCCATGAGGTCGAGCTGCATGGGCCCCACTGTGATGTGTGATGGGCATCCACACCATTAGTCAGATGCACTATTCCGCGGTGGGCCATGGGCCTAAACCTCAGGCCAATCCATGACTTGGGTGGGCCACACCATAAACAACAGTTCAGAGTGGATATCCACCCATTGAAAACTTTATGATTGTTTATAGGATTGATTGAGCCATGGTTGAGAAATCCAGCCCATCCATTGTACATGTCCCACTTAAACAGGAAGTCACACCAATTTTCAACCGTATCCAAAACTCAGGTGGGCCCCAACAAGTGCTTTTAGATGTTGTAGGCATGATTTTGCACTCTTTCAATTGGTATGGCCCACTTGAATTCCGTATCCAGCTGATTTTTTGGATATCCCACAAACAATCGGGGACCCACCAAATGCATGGTGTGGATGCTCATCAAACGTCACAATGGGGCCCACATAGCTCGACCTCATGGGAACTTCCATGAGGTCGACCGCATAGTACCATTTCCCTATAGACACACACACACACACACACTAAAGGGTCTCCCAATCGATTAGGTGTTACCCTTACCGTGTGGGGCCCACCTTGATGAATTTGTTGTATATCCATGCTGCCCATCCGTTTTTTTCAGCTCATTTAGGACATTATCCTAAACAGTAATCAGATAGAGCCTCCGGTGGACCACACCTCTGTAAAAAACAGTGAATGAACATTAAAAACTTTTTGTAGGCCACAAAAGTTTTGGATCAATATAATCTTTGTATTTTCCTTTTATATAGGTATGATTGACCATATCAACGGGTTGGATGACAAATAAACATGGGGTGGGCGAGTGTACTAACAATAGGGTGTGTGAACTAACCCATAAAAGAATAAAAAATAAAAAATAAAAAATAAAAAAAATCACCGATGTGTCCTGTGGTGTGGTACACCTGAGGTTTGGATATGCTTAAATTTCATGACCACGTCCTAAAATGGGCTGGAGAAACAGTAATGCGGATTAGCTATGGAAGGTTGAGTAGCCATCTCGCTGCTGAAGTGACATCACCAACATATGTAAGCCCCACCATGATGTATGTGTTGTATCTACACCGTCTATCCATTTGAAGAGATTATTTTAGGGCATGAGATAAAGATTGAGGCAGATCCAAAGCTCAAGTGGACCCCACCAAAGAAAACAGTGGGGACAGTGACACTACCGTTGAAACCTTAGTGGGGCCCACCATGATGTTTATTTGAGATCCAACCTGTTCATAAGTTCACACAGACATGGAAGAAGGGAAAACACAAATATCAGCTTGATCGAAAACTTCTGTGGCCCCAAGAAGTTTTTAATGGTAGGAGATCAATCCCCACTGTTTTCTTTGGTGAGATCCACTTGAGATTTGGATCTGCCTCATTCTTTGGCTCACGTCCTAAAATGATCTCTCCAACTGGATGGACGGTGTGGATACAACACCTAAATCACAGTGGGGCCCACATAAGTTGGTGACGTCACTTAAGTAGCAAGATGGCTACCCAACCTGTGAGTAGTGTTCGCTCGCCTCAAGTGTAAGGCTGCGATGTAGTAATAAATCTCGGTAAGACCGAGGTCGATCCACAGGGAAAGAAGTAAACAATTCCAACTACTCTAATAACTAGAATCTAAGAAGTTTAGGAAAATGGTTTTTCACATCAAATAGAAAAATCTGAAATTAAGAAGAACTAGAGCATCAAGGATCTACTTGTAGTAGTCCAATGCCAATCCATTCATCCAAGTACAACACAATTGGAATCAAAGTCCTATCTCTCATCTAATTGGAGGATATAACATTCAAGCACAAAAATCCCACTTAAATATGGAAATAAGATTTCTAGTTCTAATGAAGCACATAGAACTCAAACTTGTAGCCTTCGGAGTAACAGCCATGCCTATGGACTATGGCATGCTCAAGGGTTACTACAATTCGAATTCAAACAACTCAATCATGGTAATCTCAGAGAATTGCAAGGAACTCATGTCCGGAGCACACAAACTCTCACAAAACTTCTAAAAAACCAAACTTTATTCAAACTAGAAGTTCAAAATCCAAAATTAAGAAAATGGTACTTGAAATAAAAGAATTAAAGCATTGAAACCAACTACAAATTTCACCTCTAGCTCTAGCTAAGAGGTTAGCTAAGGAAAAGCATATTAAAACTAGAACTAGAACTAAGAAAAGGAAGAAAAAGTAGCTGGAGGAGGCTAGGAAGCCTCCTATGACTTGAACTCCTTGCTTCCCACGTCCTTGCTTGATTTGGAATAGAAGAGAGCACCTCCTTTTATAGTGCAGCAATAGTACAACAACATAGCAGAATTTGTTTCGCTTGGTACGACTTAACCAGTGGTCGGATTGCCTTCAAATTTGATTTGTAGCTTCCTTGTAATGTGATCTTCCTCATAGATGATTTCGATTTTCAAGATTATCCTCTGAATGGGCCCACCAATCACATCACCGACCGCCTCTCAAAATCGCGCACTTTGGGTACCTTCAGAACCAGTCATCTTGCTTTCAACGCCCCGGAGTGTACAGAGGTCGGATTGATCTCAAATTTTGAACATTGGTAGAAAAATTCCTCCTCTACATGATGGACGGATTAGATTGTCAAAAAAAAATCCCAGAATGTGGTCCGAAAATTAGAACACTTAGGGCTTTTATAAACTCTGCGCAGTTGGATCTTTCTGGATGGTCCATCTTTCTTCAACCGGTACGATCAAACCACACATCCTTTTGATCTGAAACTTTTGTGGTTATTCATATATGGATGTGGTCTAAAATATGGTCAAAGTAGATTCTTCATATCATCAATGATGGGTCACCTGGACCGGCCCAGAGTGGAACATCGAAATCTGGAACTTTCTGGACAGTTCGTATTGTTTTGGGCACCACGGTCAATCCGTAGCTCCGATCGACACGAAACCACTTGGGTTAGTTCGACGTCGAGCTCCTCTTCGACATGGATGTGTTAGATTTCCAAATATCATCAAGATGGCTTCAGAAAAGTGGTCTGAAAAATCAGAAACGGGAATGGCCTGCTGTATGCATTTTGGAAGTTGAACTTTGCATGGCCGACCGGTCACGACCGGTCGGACAGGGCTGGCCGACCGGTCATGACCGGTTGGACAAAGCTGGCCTTGCTCCAGGGAGTGCATCCGACCGGTCATGACTGGTTGGGCCTTCTTGGCCGACCGGTCTTGACCGGTCGGACCCAGTTTTGCTTGTTTTTCTTCTTTCTTTTCTTCTCTCCTTCCTCTCTCTTTGCTTTCTTCTTTCTTTGGTCCACCTTGGGCCTTCATCAAAGGCTCCAAATGGCCCCTTTTTGGTCTCTAATTGAGTGAAGTCCGCTCTCATCCCTACAATTATAAAACATGCATTAGATGGGCCTTTTAATCATGAAAACCATGCATACCATGTCATGTAGTGGGCAATGCAATGTATAAATTGGAGGTTCAACACACCCCCCAACCAGCTTTTTGCTAGTCCCGAGCAAAACATGCGTGAATAAGTTCAAACCTCCAAACCCAACTCTCTTTCAGAAACCATGTTTCTATCCATTCCAAGATATACAAGTATAAAATTTGGAGACATTAGGTGATAGAAGCTGAAATCTTGGACTCTCAAAACATAATAAGTGTCTACATGAAATTCCCGCTAATTGATTGATAAATAGAAGAACTCGAACAAATTCAACCTAGTGTGCATAGTGAAAGTTCATCTCATGAGTTTCTGGGATCATCTTATTCATAGATTAAGTAAACCAAGGATTTTAAGGTGCACAGAGCAACAACAAGCCTATGACAGGAATTTGCCTTACCGTCCTTCCGACGGCTTTCACACTACGTCCCATTTCCGGCTTTGGTTACGGTTCGACCATCCCCCGGTTGGTAATAGGTAGACCTTTTCGAAATTTTCCACCATTTTTCCTTCATTCCCGATTTCATCCTTTTTTTCCTTTTTCTTTTAAATTAGATAGGATTTTTGAAAATCCATATCTTTCATTATTTTCCCATGGACAAGGATGGACAAAATACCCCGGCTTGGTTTCTCAACACCTTTAAATCAAAGTCTAGCTAATCCACAAATCACATAAACCTTTCAACTCATGAGAATCGTGTAATGTGAACTTGGTGTGAAGGTGTTCAAATTTTCTATCAATCACAACAATAGGGGAACTAACATATAAAACCATTATGTTGGGAGAAATTCAAGATTTACAACATCACACACTTCGTATCTCCTCTTCTTATACTCATATCATCTTGAATGCATGGAAATAAGGTTTTCTAAAAGAGTTTTGAAATTTTAGAAAATTCAAAAAAATTTGCGCATGTGAGGCTCGAAATGTTGCAACATGCTAGATGAGGAATCTCATCTCACCCCCCAACCAAATCTTACATTGTCCTCAATGTAAAAAGATATGCAATTAGCATGAACATGAGAGCAATGGTAAAATATGAGAGAGTGAGAACAATAGTACCTAAGATAGCAAGTTGATCAATTCTAGCATCTTCCATTGTCTCGATGAGACTTATTCAATCCTAATTGCAGAAAAATAAATCCCAACCTACCTACCTACCTACCTTTGATTAGTCCGATCAACTACATGATCCAAGTTGAGCAGGATCTTCATGAATTTCAATAAATTTCTCATGAGGACCATCCAAAGTCCTGCTCGACAGTAAACATGTGTGCTTCTTATCATTGAAGTCCAATCGTATTGTGCACCACATGCGTAAAAGGAGGAGATAAGAGCAGCAAAAAGATATCTCCTCAAATTCTGATTTGGGTTATGATTGATTAAAAATGGGTCCTCCCAATCAGAATTTTCAATGGGCTGAATGACCCATGATGGTGGAGAGACACTCATCAAGTTTTCATTGGTTAAAGTTGTCTCCTCCACAATTTCAGAATTGTACGGTGCTTCCACAAACAATGGTAAAGAGTGTAAATCAGTGGAAAGGTGTTCTTCAGGCACCGGCACCGTGTCTAACAAAATGTCCAACTCCTTAATCATCTCATCATCAAGATCATAAGATTGGGCCAAGCATTCCTCTAGGAAATCGAGATAGTCGGATGAAGGGTCCTCATCCTCCCTTAATGATTGAAGAAATTCTGTTTCAATGGTAAGGAATTCCTCCTCTATAGAGAGGAGGTCTTCCAAAGAGAATTCTTCAGATTCAGTGGTAAGCACATCATCTAACATTGGTTGATCTTTGAAAATTTCAGATTATGCCACCTCATCATCCAAAGGAATAGAATTTTCAATCAAAGGGAGGTCTACCACACTAGAATTTGGCATATGTTATTGGTGGAAGGACTCAAAAAGATCGACTTCGGTCATCTCTCTAGCATGCATATCCTCTAGAGACTCATAATCATTATGCCCTTTGGAAGAAGAAATCATGGACTCACAATCATCTTTCAAACCCTCATTGTAGGTAATCAAACTATCACTTTCAAATTTTGTAGATTCCTCGGGTTCGTCAACCGTCCTTGAAATCTCTTCATCATTCAAATCGGAATAGCTAAAAGAGATAGTTGATTTACCATAATCAATAGTAATGGTGGGATCACTGAGATCTACATCCCTTAAAAGTTTAGTCATTAAATCAGAAGAGGGTTGGGCTTGGATAACCTCATCCTCCTCATTGTTGGGGAATGATTCGGTGTTCCCAATGTTGGGTTTAATATTTTGAGATGGCGAGAGGTTTTGTATGCATTGCTCAGTTATTTCCATAAACTCTCGCAGCACATCCTCAAGAGTTCGTGTCGGTTGCGGCTCATGAGAAAGAAACTCTTGAGGATAGTTGTTGGCATCCATGGTTGGCTCATCTTCCAAGTTGAAATTTTGATGCTCCCACCAATTTGGATTATGCATGTCATATGTTGGGCTTTTAGATGGTTGTTGATATGTGTAGCCATACAAGTGATCATACATTGTCCTAACCGGTGGAACATTATTCATCTCTTTCCGATACTCTCCCATTGTCTTACGTTGTGTCTCAATATGTGTATTGTTTTCATTAATGTAATCACGCATCGTCTTACGTGGGGAGGTAGTGGAGGTTGATTGAATCTCAAAAAAATACTTATGCTTATAATGGTTCCAATCATAAAGATTTTGGGTCTCCCAATCCGACGTCTCATCCTCCACAAGGTACTTGTATGCACCATTCGTCCAAGCATACATGATGAAATTTTTAAGGAATTGGAAACTACCCTAATCTAGGAAAAAGAACAAAAAGAAGAAAGATGGGGAGATGTTACCCAGTAGAGTGAGATCTATGTCAGCAACAATGTCCTACAAAATAAATAAAAAAAATTGTTAGTAATCTAAAAAAAAAAAACAATCAGAAAATCTACTTCTATAAAAACTGAAAATCCTACCTAACTAAGATTACTCTATAGCTACTAGAACAATTAGAACCGTTTAACCTTTTCTTTGGCAACGGCGCCAAAAACTTGTTCGCTCACCTCAAGTGTAAGGCTGCGATGTAGTAATAAATCTCGGTAAGACCGAGGTCGATCCACAGGGAAAGAAGTAAACAATTCCAACTACTCTAATAACTAGAATCTAAGAAGTTTAGGAAAATGGTTTTTCACATCAAATAGAAAAATCTGAAATTAAGAAGAACTAGAGCATCAAGGATCCACTTGTAGTAGTCCAATGCCAATCTATTCATCCAAGTACAACACAATTAGAATCAAAGTCCTATCTCTCATCTAATTGGAGGATATAACATTCAAGCACAAAACTCCCACTTAAATCTGGAAATAAGATTTCTAGTTCTAATGAAGCACATAGAACTTAAACTTGTAGCCTTCGGAGTAACAGCCATGCCTATGGACTATGGCATGCTCAAGGGTTACTACAATTCGAATTCAAACAACTCAATCATGGTAATCTCAGAGAATTGCAAGGAACTCATGTCCGGAGCACACAAACTCTCACAAAACTTCTAAAAAACCAAACTTTATTTAAACTAGAAGTTCAAAATCCAAAATTAAGAAAAGAGTACTTGAAATAAAAGAATTAAAGCATTGAAACCAACTACAAATTTCACCTCTAGCTCTAGCTAAGAGGTTAGCTAAGGAAAATCATATTAAAACTAGAACTAGAACTAAGAAAAGGAAGAAAAACTAGCTGGAGGAGGCTAGGAAGCCTCCTATGACTTGAACTCCTTGCTTCCCATGTCCTTGCTTGATTTGGAATAGAAGAGAGCACCACCTTTTATAGTGCAGCAATAGTACAGCAACATTGCAGAATTTGTTTTGCTTGGTACGGCTTAACCAATGGTCGGATTGCTTTCAAATTTGATTTGTAGCTTCCTTGTAATGTGATCTTCCTCATAGATGATTTGGATTTTCAAGATTATCCTCTGAATGGGCCCACCAATCACATCACCCACCGCCTCTCAAAATCGCGCACTTTGGATACCTTCAGAACCAGGCATCTTGCTTTCAACGCCCCGGAGTGTACAGAGGTCGGATTGATCTCAAAATTTGAAAATTGGTAAAAAAATTCCTCCACTACATGATGGACGGATTAGATTGTCAAAAAAAAATCCCAGAATGTGGTCCGAAAATTAGAACACTTAGGGCTTTTATAAACTCTGCGCAGTTGGATCTTTCTGGATGGTCCATCTTTCTTCAACCGGTACGATCAAACCACACATCCTTTTGATCTGAAACTTTTGTGGTTATTCATATATGGATGTGGTCTAAAAGATGGTCAAAGTAGATTCTTCATATCATCAATGATGGGTCACCTGGACCGGCCCAGAGTGGAACAGCGAAATCTGGAACTTTCTGGACAGTTCGTATTGTTTTGGCCACCACGGTCAATCCGTAGCTCCGATCGACACGAAACCACTTGGGTTAGTTCGGCGTCGAGCTCCTCTTCGACATGGATGTGTTAGATTTCTAAATATCATCAATTTGGCTTCAGAAAAGTGGTCCAAAAAATCAGAAACGGGAATGGCCTGCTGTATGCAATCTGGAAGTTGAACTTTGCATGGCCGACCGCTCACGACCGGTCGGACAGGGCTGGCCGACCGGTCATGACCGGTCGGACAAAGCTGGCCTTGCTCCAGGGAGTGCATCCGACCGGTCATGACCGGTCGGGCCTTCTTGGCCGACCGGTCTTGACCAGTCGGACCCAATTTTGCTTGTTTTTCTTCTTTCTTTTCTTCTCTCCTTCCTCTCTCTTTGCTTTCTTCTTTCTTTGGTCCACCTTGGGCCTTCATCAAAGGCTCCAAATGGCCCCTTTTTGGTCTCTAATTGAGTGAAGTCCGCTCTCATCCCTACAATCACAAAACATGCATTAGATGGGCCTTTTAATCATGAAAACCATGCATACCATGTCATGTAGTGGGCAATGCAATGTATAAATTGGAGGTTCAACAAGTAGGTAATCCGCGTCCGAGAAATAGACGGATGACGTTGGGACGCGAATTGCCTGCGAAGATCTCCTGCGCTCGGGAATCTAGGTGAGGCCCACCCATGATGTTTGTGAGAAATCTACGCCGTCTAACCGTTTTTTGAGATCAGTTTAGGTCTTGAGACAAAAGATGAATGGGATCTAAGACTCAAGTGGGCCGAAAAGGTGACGATTGTACTTCCACAGTTGAAATATTCGTGGGGCCAAAGAAGTTTCGAATCAGGATAATATTTGTGTTTTTAGTTCATATCAGTAGGAATGACATTATGAACGGTATAGATGGCATATAAACATCACTGTGGACCCCATAGAGGTTTCAATGGTAGGAATTTCCCTACCCACCTTTTGCTTTAGTGTGGCCCACTTGAGTCTTTGATCCTGTTCATTTTTTGTCTCAACTTATAAAATGGTCTCACAAAACGGCTGGACGGCGTAGATTTCTCACAAACATCACGGTGGGCCCCACCTTGATTTGGAGGCTTTCAGTGGATTTCTGCTAGCCTTTTGGTGGCATCTCCTGCGCTTGGAATCTAGGTGAGGCCCACCCTTGATGTTTGTGAGAAATCTATGCTTTTTTGTGATCAGTTTAGGACTTGAGACCAAAAAATGGATGAAATCTAAGACTCAAGTGGCCGAAAACGTGATGATTGAACTTCCATAGTTGAAATATTCATGGGGCCAAAGAAGTTTTGAATCAGGATAATATTTGTGTTTTCAGTTCATCTCAGTAGGAATGATATTATAAACGGTATGGATGGCATATAAACATCATTGTTGACCCCATGGAGGTTTCAACAAGTTCATCTCAGTAGGAATGATATTATAAACGGTATGGATGGCATATAAACATCACTGTTGACCCCATGGAGGTTTCAACAGTCGAATTTCCCTACCCACCTTTTGCTTTAGTGCGGCCCACTTGAGTCTTTGATCCTGTTCATTTTTTGTCTCAACGCGTAAAATGGTACACAAAATGATTGAACGGCGTAGATTTCTCACAAATATCACGCTGGCCCCACCTAGATTAGGAGCACAGGAGATGCCTGCGAAAGGCTTTAGCAGGCAATCCACGTGGAATCTAGGTGGGGCCTACCTAAGATGTTTGTGAGAAATCTACGCCGTCCAACCGTTTTGTGAGATCAGTTTAGGCGTTGAGACCAAAAATGAATGGGATCCAAGACTCAAGTGGGCCGAAAACGAGATGATTGAACTTCCACACTTGAAATATTCGTGGGGCCAAAGAAGTTTCGAATCAGGATAATATTTGTGTTTTCAGTTCATCTCAGTAGGAATGACATTATGAACGGTATGGATGGCATATAAACATCACTGTGGACCCATAGTGGTTTCAACGGTAGGAATTTCCCTACCCACCTTTTGCTTTAGTGCGGCCCACTTGAGTCTTTGATCCTGTTGATTCTTTGTCTCAAGGCATAAAATGGTCTCACAAAACGGTTGGACGGCGTAGATTTCTCACAAACATCATGGTGGGCCCCACCTAGATTCCGAGCGCAGGAGATGCCTGCGAAAGTCGCAGGCAATCCGCGTCCGACGACGACGTGGATATACGACACAACAAAATGGTAGCCCCACAGTAATGGCTAACATCTAATCCCCTCCCCTCCCAATTCCTCATCGGATCAGAGACAGTGGAATCAAAATCAATTGCATGAAAAATGGACAAATAAGTAAAGGAATTTACCAATTATACCAAATTCCTCCACTTTCTAAAAGCTGGAAATGAAATGAATTACAAAGGATTGAGAAGGTGGATAAGAACCCTTTGAGTTTTTTACGCCTACAAAGCGAGTGGTCTTACAGTGATCTTCTCATGTGATGAAGCGCAAATCATAAGAGACTGGTATTTTGTCCATTTGGGCAGTGAGATTGGGGTTTTTGTACATTTTGATTATGATGAATCGTCTCGATCTCGGTGTCAACGGAGCAGATCGATTAGGTGCAGCCCCTGGCCCCACCCCAGACGTTGCCCTGATTTACACATCTCTCTGCCACGTGTAACTTGTGGAGATGGGTCCTACCATATTTAGGTTGAGTGCGGATCTGGTGGGACTAGCATAAGAGGTGGTTTCAAATCTCCGTAAGCACCACCATGATGTATGTGTTTTATTCACACCGTCCATTCATTTTTTCATCTAATTTTAGGGCAAGATACTAAAAATGAGATATATCTAAATATCAGGTGGACCACACCACAAGAAACATTAGGATTGAACGTGCACCATTAAAATCTTCCTAGGGCCCACGGTAAGGTTTATTTGCCATCCAACCTGTTGATAATATCACATAGACTTAGACGAAAAAAAAAGAAGCAAATATCTGCTTGATACTAAACTTCTTCGGTCCCAAAAAGTTTTCAACAGTAAGAATCAATCCCCACTGTTTTCCTTTGGTGTGTTCCACTTGAGATTTGTATCTTATTTTTCGGTCAATGCCTTAAAATCAGACGGAAAATACCGAAGGACTGCGTGCATAAAACACTGGTGGGCTTACATGGATTTGAAACCACCATTGGGACTACCATCAGGCCCACGGAGATAAAACACATACATCATGGTGGAGAGCGGATCTGCTAGTCATAGGGGATGGTTTCAAATCTCTGTGAGCCCTCACCGTGCGTGTTTTATCCACGCCATCCATTCCTTTGTTCATCTGATTATAAGACACAATACGGATTCGGATATGGATTTCTTACAAAGCCTTTCACAGAAAGTTTTTGCACTGGGATGCTAGGTGGGGCCATCGTGATGTTTGTTGGAAATACACAGGCAGATCCAAAGCTCAAGTGCGGCATAAGAGGAAAATGGGAAAAGAGTTTCCTACCATCGAAATCTTTTCTGGGCTCCATCTTAATGTTTATATACCATCTGACCAGTTTATAAGTTTATTCTTACTGGGATCAAGTGAAAACACAAAATCTTAGCCTAGTGTAAAACTTTTGTAGCTATACAAATGTTTCAACGGTGGTTAATAAATCTCTACTGTTTCCTCTCGTGTCACACATTTGAGTTTGGAATCCACTTAAGTTTTTGTCACATGTCATAAAATGAATTCACACGGATGGGTGGATTTCTCACAAACATCATGGTGCCCCACCATTAAAATTTCCAAAGAGCCCATCAATAGGTTTTGATAGTGTTTATTTGCAACCCAACCTCTTTTTAATGGTTATTCATCACTGTTTCTAGTGTCATGGTACACTTGAGATTTTAATCTTCTTAGGGTTTTGGATCACATCCTAAAATAATACAGAAAAATAATACAGAAAAACAGATAGACGTTTAACACCAAATTCGCTCCCAGCGCGGAACTTTGCCTTTTGCGGGAAATCCGCGTCCTACCGATTCTACCGTATTGCTCCCTCAACCAAAGGCGGACAATGTGTTGCACGGGAGGCTTTTTCTCGGTGCTCTCTTTATCTCGTCGGATGTTACGGCAGAGAAAAGGACGGTAGCCGTTTACGCAGGAAACGGGTTGTCTTGACCCCGGGGCTGTGAGGGTCCGCAGAGATGTCCGTGATAAATCCACTCCGTCCATCTGTTTTGAAATACTACAATAGGAGAGGATTCTAAAATTCAGGCAGATCCAAAACCCATGTGATGGTCTGCCTGAATTTTATATCCTATTGTATTGTGGTCTTTCAAAATAGATGGACGGAGTGGATTTGTCACAGGCATCTTAGTGGAGCCCACAGCTCCAGGAACAGAAATATCTCTGTGCCCTGGGTCACAGACAATCCCCTCTCGTTCCCGCGGAGAGCGGATTAGGTGCGGGCACGACATCACCAAACACGGTGCGGCCCTGACTGTAGGGCCCTCTTGATGTATGTGTAATATATCCCCGCTGTCCATCCGTTTTTCTGGCTCATTTTAGGGCATGAGCCCAAAAATTAAGCAGATACAAATCTCAGGTGGACTATATTACAGGAAACACTACTAATAGAATGCCCACCATTAGAAACTTCTTAGGGCCCACTGGAATGTCTATTTTCCATCCAACTTGTTGATAAGGCCACACAGACCTGGATGAAGAAAAAAAAAACCAAATATCAGCTGGATCCAAAACTTTTGTGGCCCACACGAAGTTTTTAATGATCAATCACCATTGTTTCCAGTAGCGTGGTCCACCTGATATACCTCCTGGTGGGGCCATCAGATCACTGATGTGGAAAGAACAAAACATGGGCACACGATCTATACCATGGATCAAAAGCTGCCATTGTAATACTCCCCCAGATTAGAAGATCCTAGCTGTCCAATATTTGGTACGTCTTCTAATGTGGAACATTGCTGCGTAGTTTCCTTGACATCCCATGGGAGCCACCAAATGAAGCTTTAGGCCTATTGGCCCATTCATTAAACAGCCTACCAGAAGGTGTGCACATCATCTGTGCGTTTTCAATTGGTAGATGTGCGAGCTCGACACCTTGATTTAGACGGGTGACTTGGTGGGGTACAACGTGGATGGGCCAGGCCTACAAAATCTCCCAAAGTGGAAAGTCCAAACCCTACCATGTTCCCCCTTTTATTTAGTTGAAAATAAATGAAAGGGTTAGGATTGTAACCGGAGGGAGACTCTTGAGGTTTGGTCTGCATAGGGGCTCAAATGATGGTCACCCAACCCCAACCACATACAATCGATCTATTTGGGGCCCACTAAAGGTGTGTGTGCACGGAATCCAAACCATGGATATGTTGTGCCTCTTCAGTTGCACGTACATACCAAGAACCATCTTGATCCAAAACCAGTGTTTGGGCAATTCAATCAAACAAGGGGCTATACATGTTAATGATGGCCATCCCGTTAATGTGTGCAATTATGATGGTATGGGCATGCCGGAGCCATACTTTACTCAAGTTAATTTGATTGAACACGGGTTCCTCGCACTGGGTTCCTCTACACTCGGATGGACCGTTTAGACTGAATTCAAGAATTTGGCTGCCCTCTCAACTACAGTTTGTAATGGCAATCAAGCAATTATAGAAGGGTAAATGTTAGTCTTCCATATGGAACAGAATGAAGATGAATATATTTAAACTATAGAAACTAAAATAATGCCATTTTTTTTTTTTTTTGTAATGGAAGCTTAGTATAATCGACAGAGAAACAAATAAACTAGAGAAGAAAAATGAAACAAGAGATAAATACTTAAATCACCCATGTAGATAGATAATCTAGGTGTATGGTCAATGGGACATGCTCAATGGTTTGATCTTCCAAGGACTTGGTTGATCGAGATCTGACGATGGAAGATGGCAGATATTTATGCTACTCTTAAGCGTATTATAGTGATAGCGCTAGACAGTAGCGATCTATGCTAACCTAAACCTCAAACACTCTGCAACGTGGCTGAATAGACATGGATGGGCTTAAAACTAAGATAAAAAGATAGAAGACATTGTTGCTTGTGTAGACTAATTATGTTTGGTGTGAACCTAGAGCTCTTCATTGGGAGGCAGCAAAATACTCACTAGGTTTCCTTTCCAACATAGGATTCTTAGCAATTCCAATGCTCCAATTATTCTCTTGTCATTCTTGTCTGGTTCAAGAGATATCTCTATATAAAAAAAAAAAAAAAATTGTTTTTAGATCCCTTACTAGCATGGCTACAGAGATCTATGGATCTTATGAGATCAGTATCGCTAGTTCCAGATCGAGACCTAATCCATTGGTTCTCATTTGCTCAGATCAGTATCGCTTCAATCAATTCTGGAAAGATCTCTCATTTTGGAAGAATTGTGTAAGAAAGTCTTATTGAGCATATCTAGATTTGTAATAAAATCATTGCCTCAATGGGTCTTTTATAGACGTACTGAACACAATGACTTAGTCACATGCCACATTAATTTATGGCTACGTGTCATTCGTTGCTTCGTCTTTTTTGCGGATGTGCTATGCATGGCTCTACACCACTACACTTTTCGCAAGTGTGTCGTCAAAAGATAAGGCATCAAAGATATCCTCAAGCGCAAGGATGATTTTGTCATTTTTTGGTGTGGAGTCTCAACACATGGTGGGATCTTGTTAGTCCATGAGGGTGTGCCATAAATGGGTGTAAACATTGATGTGGGATACATATATAAAAAGGAGAAATGTAAGATCGCGCCTATAATTTGTATGTTTAAGTGGTGCGACCCACCTGAGTTTATGCATGCTCCTCCATTCTAGTAGGTTGAGCACGAGGACCGTGTTAGATGTCATATAAATGATATGGTGGACCCCACATTCCATCAGAAGAATGCTTCAATGGTTGCTTTTCTAATTACCTTAGTAAGTGAAATTAAATAAGCAATGATTATATCATCTACATTTAATTAAAATAATGATATGTCTGTATTGTTTATTTTAGCCATAAAATATTATAGGTAGGGAAATGGTACTATGAGGTCGACCTCATGGGAACTTCCCATGAGGTTGAGTTGTGTGGGCCCCATTGTGATGTGGATCAAACATCTACCCCATCGGTGAGATGCACCATTCCATGATGGGCACGGACTCTAAAACCAGGTCAATTTATGACTTAGGTGGGCCACACCACATTTAATAGCTGAGAGGGGTTACCACCCATTAAAACCGTCATGATGGTTGATTGGGCCCACTAAGATGTGGTTCACAAATCTAGCCCATCCATTGTGTGTGTCTCACTTGGATGAGGGATCAAACTCACTTGGATGAGGGATCAAACCAAGTTTTAATGGCATCCAAATGTTAGGTGGGCCCCACCTAGTGCTTTTAGATGTTTTAGGCATGTCTTCACATGGTTTTAGATGGCATGGCCCACTTGAGTTTCGTATACGATTGATTTTTGGGATATCCCATAACCTAAAGGGGACCAATCAAATGCATGGACTACCAAAAAAATGACTTTTCCCGACGGCCCCGCCTTTTTTTCCGACGGCTCTGAGCCGTCGGAATTTCCGACGGTCTAAAACCGTCGGAGAATGTCTACCGGCCGTCGGGAAAAACTACCCAAAAAAACCTTCCCCAACGGTCCCGCCCTTTTTTTCCGACGGCTTTTAGCCGTCGGAATATCCAACGGTCTGGAACCGTCGGAAAACGAAAATATGCTTATTTTCATAATTTAATGAAACGAACCCACCCTATTATCCTTACATTGGGGCCCACCTACATGATTTAATGTATATCCATGCCGCCCATCAATTTTAAAAACTCATTTTAGAGTTTTACCCCGAAGAAGGAGGCAGGTCGAAAGCTCAAGTGGACCACACCATATGGAGCCATATCCAAGTCGTCAATTGTTGATTTTAGTGTTGCTCACTTGGACCTTCAATCTGCCTCATTTTTTGGACCATGCCCTAAAATGATATGTAAAAAGGGTTGGACAGCATGGATGAATCACATACAACACCATGGACCCCATGATCCCCTATTTGGATCGTCTGTTTCTAGTACCCCAATCATCACTCGAATTGGGGTGCGAATTAGCTTGGTGTTACCCATATATGCATGTAACAGATTAGTGGGTGTTACCCCTACCATGAGGCCCACATTGATGTTTTTTTATATATCCACACCGTCCATCCGTTTTCTTTAGACCATTTTAAGATGTGATGGCCAAAATTTATAGAGAGATTAATCTCAAGTGGATCAGTACCACATGAAATGTTGATTCGAGTGCCTCACCATTAAAATTTCCAAAGGCTGGCCTATTATAACGTTTCCTTGATGTTTATTTGTAATCCAACCTATTGATAAATGTCAAGAAGATCTGTATGAAGGAAAATTAGAAAGATAATATTGATCCAAAGCTTTTGTGGCCCACAACAATGTTTTTAATGGTGATTCATCACTCTTTCTAGTGGTATGGTCCACCTGAAATTTGGATCTTCTTATAATTTTGGATCGATTCCTAAAATGAGATGAAAGAATAGATGGATGGAATGGATATACAGAAAAAAAATCAAGGTAGGCCGCACACAGTAAAGGTAACACCTACTAAGTTGTTATCTTCTAATTCAACTACAACAAATTGTAGGTGTTAACGGCATGCGGTAAAAGAACACCATCAATTACCTATTTTTATGGCGTGCACAATCTAGCATTGTTAAAGATCCACTTTATAATGGCATTTACTAATTGAACGCCGTTAAAACACATTGTTGAATATCTTATACGATGATTAATTTGCATATCGTCTTCGACCTTGCCACTACTGTAGCAGGTACTGATCGGTGCTTGTGGGGCCCACCGTGATTTATGAGTTTTATCCATTAAACATGCCTTAAACATTACAGGGCCCTAGGACGTTTTTAATGGACAGTGGACATTCAATCACTATTGTTTTCTTGTGTTGTGGTCCACCTGAGATTTAGATATGGCTCATTTATAGGATGAAGTCTTGCTATAATTAATCTTGAGAAATGAATGAACAACATGGATAAATTAAACACAATAATCGTGGGGTCCATAGAGCTCGACCACTAGCACCTGATCACCAATGTCAATAGCCAAACTATTGGGAACCGAGGGGCCTATTGTGATGTTTGTGAAAATCCACCATGTCCATCCGTTTTGTGAGCCCATTTGAGGACATGCATGAGACAAAAAATGAGCTGGGATCCAAAAGTCGTGTGGGCTGAAAACATAAGAATTGAATGACCATGGTTTAAATATTTGTAGGATCATAAAAGTTTTTAATCAGGCTAATATAAATTAATATAATTTGTTTTTTCATGTTCATCCCAGGAGGACTGAGATGTTGCGAATGGTATAGAATATTAATTGTAATGGTAGATCTAAATGTCAACTGGACCAGCGCAAGAAAAAATGTAATTGAATGCCCACCGTTAAGCTTCTTTGGAGGCCATGAAAGTTTTAGATCAAGTTGTTATTTGTTTTTTCCTTGCATTCATGTTTGTATGACCTAATCAAGAGGTTGGATGTCAATAAACATTGGTGGACATTCAATCACTACTATTTTGTTATGGTGTGGTCCACCTGAGATTTAGATTTGCCTAATTTTTTAGATAAAGCCCTAAAATGATCAGTAGAAATTAATGGACAACATGGATAAAACACATACATCATGATGCCAAAAGCATCAAGGGCTTTTTTGTCTATCCATAAGAAGATCCAATGCTCTCGGATGACTATAAGTTGTACTGCTCCTAGTAGCTTATGGGCCCTCGATCAGTCAGATTGATTGATCTGGATCGTTCATTAAATGATCAAGGGCCCATTTCTTGTGTTATTACCATGTAAATTAAAATTACACCAACCAAATGTGATTCCAACGGACTGATCAACTGCCTTTAAAATGGGCAATTAGGATCATTCACAGAAAATTAAGGAGGTTCAATCAACAATTTAAACCCTTCATTTGTTGGGGCCTACCATGGATCGCTCTTAGTTCTCAATAGCTCCTTTAAGAAGAGAATCCTGACCATCAATCCATGGCTTATGAAATGGATGGCTAGCTATTCCTATAGATTAGAGCATGATCAGTACTTTGAGTTAACACATTGGACCACACCACAGAAGAAAAGGCCCCTTCTGGGAACCTAACTGTGGCCCACCAAGATGTTTGCAAGAAATCCACCCCGTCCATCTGTTTTGGGAGCTCATTTTAGCACATAAGATGAAAAATGGGCTGGATCCAAGACTCCACTAGGCCGAAAACGTGAGGATTGAATGTCTACAGTTGAATATTCGTGGGACAACAAGTTTTGAATCAGGCTAATATTTGTGTTTTGAGTTCATCCCAGTAGGAATGAAGCTATGAACGGTATTGATGGCATATAAACATCACAGTGGACCCCAGGGAGGTTTCAACACTGGGAATTTCCCTAACTACCTTTTCCTTTGGTGAGGCCCAGTCAACACTACAAGAAAACGGTGTTTTACCGACGAAAGTATTACCGACGAAATTGTTTTCGTCGGTAAAAAGCCATTTCCCCGACGAAATGAGGTATTCGTCGGTAAAATACATACCAGCACACCCTTTTACCGACGAAATCATGATTTCGTCGGTAAAAAGTTTATTACCGACGAAATTACCCGTCGCTAAAGAAAAAAGTAAGAAATTTAGCTTTTACCGACGAACATTTTCGTCGGTATAAGTCTTTTTTTGGCAACGATTATTGCCTGTCGGTAATAATGTGTGGTATCTGCGTAAGGTAAGGAAGATGACTTTTGCCGACGAAATTTTTCGTCGGCAAAAGTCATTTTTACCGACGAAAATGTTCGTCGGTAATAATATTGATGTTTCCCGCCCAAGTGAAAAAGAGGACTTTTACCGACGAAAACTATGCTTTTACCGACGAAAATTTTTGTCGGTAAAAGTCTTTTATTTCACTTACCCGATCGGCCTCCCTCATTTCTCTCCTCTCTCTCACTCTCGCTCTGTTCTCTCTCCTCTCTCTCTCGCGCGCGCTTCCGGCCGGCCCACCCATCTCGGCTCTCCCTCATCTCCGACCGCCGGCCGTCGACGTCACCGGCGGCCCACCGCCTCAGCCGACCACCCCCCCCCCCAGCCGACCAGTGTCGCCGGTCGCCCCTTGCCTCCACCGACCTCCGTGCGCCGCCACCTCCTCCGGTAAGCCTCTCCCCCTTTCTTCTTGCTCCATTTCCCCTCGCTCCCTCTCTCCTCGTTGTTGATTGTGGGGCCCACTCCCAAAATCCAATGCATGTGGGTCCCACCATCGCTGCCGTCCAATGCATGTTGGTGGGTCCCACCGTCGCTTTCTATTTGCATGTGGGTCCCACCGTCGCTTTCCATAGTGCATTGCATGTGGGGTCCACCTTAGCTGTCTACAATTTGGTGGGGCCCACTGATTTATTAAATCCCTAATTAGGGATTTCGAAATTAAAATTCCCTAATTAGGGATTTCAAAATTAAAATCCCTAATTAGGGATTTAAAAATTGAAAATCCAAAATTTTGTTTTACAAATTAAAAAAAATGAAATACGTAATTGTGGGGCCCACCGTTGCTGTCCACTGGCTGTGGGGCCCATGTCGCTGTCCACTGGCTGTGGGGCCCATGGTCGCTGTCCACTGCCTGTGGGGCCCACGTCGCTGTCCAGTGCCTGTGGGGCCCACCGTCGCTGTCCACTGGCTGTGGGGCCCCCGAAGATGGGTACCGCTGGTGCCAAAAAATGAAGCATATCAAAATCTAAAGTGGACCACAGCACAAGTGTGAACTGAATGTCTATCATTGAAAAATTCTTAGAGGACACAGAAGTTTTGGATCAAGCTGATATTTGTGTTTTCCCTTCATCCATATCCATGTGATCTTATGAACAGGTTGGATGACAAATAATGATCACTGTAGGTCCTGGGAATGGTGGAAATCATTATTCCCACGATTTCCCATGGCATGGTCCACTTGAGATTTGGATATGCTTAAATTTTGGGCTCAACCACTAAAATGAGCTGAAAAAACATAAGGACGGAATAGATAAATCACATACATTCTAGGTGGGCCCAACTGAATTTACTCTACATGATAAGAGCGTGCAGAGTTACTCTGCACGCAATCCGATTCCCATGGTGGGCCCCATACATACTTATTTGTTGAGAAAGTAGCAGTCATTAGGTATTTGATTAGACTTGATTCATGGTGTTGATGATTCTATCATTTTATGTGCTTGTGTATCTGGAATTGATGGAGCAAACCCGGGATGTGCGTTGGAGCTACCCGTGGTTGATTTATGTGGATGTATGTTGTGGATGTATTTGGCTTATTATTAATAGTTATTTTTTGTCCACAAATGGTAGTATAATAGAATCAGTTAGCCCATTTGGAGATTTCTATATTGCCGAGCATAGATAAAGTGTGTTTTGGAGGTATAGAAATCTGCCAAATTGTCCTGTTGGACAGTCCAAGGTTGGATAGATTGGAATGTTATCGTTGTTTGTCATTTACATGCTCTGTCATTAGTTTCGTGCGGTAACTCTCCTATTCTCTCTGGATATGTTTCTTATGTTTAATTCCATTGTCAATTTAATCCACACAATGTGTGGATAGTTGACGTGGAAATTAAATGTAAGATAAATATATCTGGAGAGATAGGGGGAGATGCTGTCGAAATTTAGGCTTGGGCATTTAAATGGAAATAATGATAGCATTTCAATCTATCCATCCTTGGATGGGCGACTGATTTTATTATATTATCATTTAGTGCCAAATTAGATGACGAACATGATACTTGTGATTAAGAGTAGTTGATTGATGTTGATGTTGAGCGGGGGTCCCTGGAAGGTGGCAACCGCGGTTTAGACCATGATGATGAAGCTGTCCATTTCCTATGGACAGCAATATGGGTGGCCTGGCCATTTGGACAGGCCCGTGTTTACGTATTAGCTCGAAATTAATGGAGCAGACCCGGATGTGCGTCGGAGCTATCCGGGTGTTGAGCGGGGGTCCCTGGAAGGTGGGAACCGCTGTTATGACCATGATGATGAAGCTGTCCATTTCCTATGGACAGCAATATGGGTGGCCTGGCCATTTGGACAGGCCCGTGTTTATGTATTAGCTCGAAATTAATGGAGCAGACCCGGATGTGCGTCGGAGCTATTCGGGTGTTGAGCGGGGGTCCCTGGAAGGTGGGAACCGCTGTTATGACCATGATGATGAAGCTGTCCATTTCCTATGGACAGCAATATGGGTGGCCTGGCCATTTGGACAAGCCCGTGTTTATGTATTAGCTCGAAATTAATGGAGCAGACCCGGATGTGCGTCGGAGCTATCCGGGTGTTGAGCGAGGGTCCCTGGAAGGTGGGAACCGCTGTTATGACCATGATGATGAAGCTGTTCATTTCCTATGGACAGCAATATGGGTGGCCTGGCCATTTGGACAGGCCCGTGTTTATGTATTAGCTCGAAATTAATGCAGCAGACCCGGATGTGCGTCGGAGCTATCCGGGTGTTGAGCGGGGGTCCCTGGAAGGTGGGAACCGCTGTTATGACCATGATGATGAAGCTGTCCATTTCCTATGGACAGCAATATGGGTGGCCTGGCCATTTGGACAGGCCCGTGTTTATGTATTAGCTCGAAATTAATGCAGCAGACCCGGATGTGCGTCGGAGCTATCCGGGTGTTGAGCGGGGGTCCCTGGAAGGTGGGAACCGCTGTTATGACCATGATGATGAAGCTGCCCATTTCCTATGGACAGCAATATGGGTGGCCTGGCCATTTGGACAGGCCCGTGTTTATGTATTAGCTCGAAATTAATGGAGCAGACCCAGATGTGCGTCGGAGCTATCCGGTTGTTGAGCGGGGGTCCCTGGAAGGTGGGAACCGCTGTTATGACCATGATGATGAAGCTGTCCATTTCCTATAACTAAAACCCGAAACCATAAACCTAAAACTAAAACCTATAAGCTATACCTAAACCGAAACCTAAACTCAATTCATCTAACTCTAAACCGGGGCCCTATAAGCTACGAAAATGCGTCCCTAAACCCGATCCCGAACCCGCAAATCCAAACCTATGCCCTAAACCTAATCTCATGTCTCCTAACCTAAACCTACACCTATTTCTAAATCCATTCACGTAACCTAAACCTAGACCCAAACACGAGAACCAAACCCGAAACCCGATCCCGAACCCGCAAATCCAAACCTATGCCCTAAACCTAATCCTAAACTCATGTCATCTAACCTAAACCTACACCTATTCCTAAATCCATTCACCTAACCTGAACCTTGACCCAAACACGAAAATGCGACCCTAAACCCGATCCCGAACCCGCAAATCCAAACCTATGCCCTAAACCTAATCCTAAACTCAAATCTCCTAAACTAAACCTACACCTATTCCTAAATCCATTCACCTAACCTAAACTTAGACCCAAACACGAAAATGCGACCCTAAACCCGATCCCGTACCCAAAAATCTCAACCTATGCCTAAACCTAATCCTAAACTCAAATCTCCTAAACTAAACCTACGCCTATTCCTAAATCCATTCACCTAACCTAAACTTAGACCCAAACACGAAAATGCGACCCTAAACCCGATCCCGTACCCAAAAATCTCAACCTATGCCTAAACCTAATCCTAAACTCAAATCTTCTAAACTAAACCTACACCTATTCCTAAATCCATTCACCTAACCTAAACTTAGACCCAAACATGAAAACCTAACCCGAAATCCAATCTCGTACCCGACTATCTCAACCTATGCCTAAACCTAATCCTAAACTCAAATTACCTAAACTAAACCTACACCTATTCCTAAATCCATTTGCCTAACCTAAACTTTAACCCAAACACGAAAACCTAACCCGAAACCCGATCCCGAACCCGAAAATCTCAACCTATACCTAAGCCTAATCCTATATTCAAATCACTTAAACTAAACCTACACCTATTCCTGAATCCATTCACCTAACATAAACCTAGACCCAAATATGAAAACCTAACCCGAAATCCAATCCCGAACCCGAAAATCTCAACCTATGCCTAAACCTAATCCTAAACTCAAATCTCCTAAACCAAACCTACACCTGCTCCTAAATCCATTCACCTAGCCTAAACTTAGACCCAAACACGAAAATGCGACCCTAAACCCGATCCCGTACCAAAAAATCTCAACCTATGCCTAAACCTAATCCTAAACTCAAATCTCCTAAACTAAACCTACACCTATTCCTAAATCCATTCACCTAACCTAAACTTAGACCCAAACACGAAAATGCGACCCTAAACCCGATCCCGTACCCAAAAATCTCAACCTATGCCTAAACCTAATCCTAAACTCAAATCTCCTAAACTAAATATACACCTATTCCTAAATCCATTCACCTAGCCTAAACTTAGACCCAAACACGAAAATGCGACCCTAAACCCGATCCCGTACCCAAAAATCTCAACCTATGCCTAAACCTAATCCTAAACTCAAATCTCCTAAACTAAACCTACACCTATTCCTAAATCCATTCACCTAACCTAAACTTAGACCCAAACACGAAAATGCGACCCTAAACCCGATCCCGTACCCAAAAATCTCAACCTATGCCTAAACCTAATCCTAAACTCAAATCTCCTAAACTAAACCTACACCTATTCCTAAATCCATTCGCCTAACCTAAACTTTAACCCAAACACGAAAACCTAACCCGAAACCCGATCTCGAACCCGAAAATCTCAACCTATACCTAAGCCTAATCCTAAACTCAAATCACTTAAACTAAACCTATACCTATTCCTGAATCCATTCACCTAACATAAACCTAGACCCAAATATGAAAACCTAACCCGAAATCCAATCCCGAACCCGAAAATCTCAACCTATGACTAAACCTAATCCTAAACTCATGTCACCTAAACTAAACCTGACTCTAATCTTTGCATTGTAGATATGGATAAGACTTGGATGCAAGCTAAGAATCGGTTTGGCCCAGAGTATAAAGAAGGTGTTAAGGAGTTCATGGAATTTGCGAGAGATCGGGCAGATTCAGGTAATAGAATTAGGTGTCCATGCCGAAAATGCAAGAACATGATTCACAAGACATTGGACAAAGTGGAAGATGATTTGTTCATAGTTGGGATTGACCAGGGTTACACTTGGTGGATTCATCATGGTGAAGACTTCCACCAAAGAGTTGAGGCCACTGAAGTCCTTGCTGACCCAATTGTGAGTAATGACGAGGATGAAGATATTGACGATATGCAAGATATCATTGGGGATGTGTTAAGGGGAATAATTGCGGATACTGATTTTGCAGCGACAAGTACTAGCCAGGATATTCCTCCTATGGGTGATGCCGAATCAGAAAAGTTTAGTAGGTTGTTGAGGGATGCGCAACGTCCACTCTATCCGGGGTGTTGGAACTTCTCCAAGTTGAATTTCCTTACAAGGTTACTTCATTTAAAGACAATAAATCGTTGGAGTAACAAATCGTTCGACATGTTACTTGGCTTGTTGAAAGAAGTATTACCTGAAGGTGAGACATTGCCTAAGTCTCATTACGAGGCAAAATCGTTAATGCGAGACTTGGGCCTTGGTTACATCCTCATACATGCATGTATA
This sequence comes from Liriodendron chinense, assembly GCA_003013855.2. Taxonomy (NCBI): domain Eukaryota; kingdom Viridiplantae; phylum Streptophyta; class Magnoliopsida; order Magnoliales; family Magnoliaceae; genus Liriodendron; species Liriodendron chinense. Next base: position 161,305 of record PVNU02003553.1, on the reverse strand, counting down.
AATGATTGTGTATTGTATTGGAAAGAACATGAAAATGTTGAGGAGTGTCCACAATGTGGAGAGTCTAGGTGGAAATATGACGAAGCTAAACGTAAGAAAATTCCACAAAAGGTGTTAAGGTACTTTCCATTGAAACCCAGATTACAAAGATTGTTTACGTCGAGCAAGACGGCTGAAGATATGAGGTGGCATAAGGAGAAACGCCTTCATGATGATAATACATTGAGGCATCCCGCTGACTCTGAAGCCTGGCAACATTTTGGTAAGCAATATGACTGGTTTGCAGAGGATTCTCGCAATGTTCGGCTAGGTCTTGTAAGTGATGGTTTTAATCCATTTGGTAATATGAGTAGCTCGTACAGTATGTGGCCAGTGATACTTATGCCTTATAATTTACCTCCTTGGTTGTGTATGAAGGAATCATTTTTTATGATGTCGTTGCTTATTCCTGGACCCAAGTCACCGGGGAATGACATTGATGTGTATCTCCGACCGTTAGTAGATGAATTAAACGAGTTGTGGAGTCAAGGTGTCCAGACGTATGACACTTTTGCAGAACAGACGTTTCGATTGCACGCAGCGGTTTTGTGGACAATAAATGACTTCCCTGCATATGGAAATTTGTCTGGGTGAAGCACGAAGGGAAAGTTGGCTTGTCCTACATGTAGTACTGAGACTTGTTCATTGTCATTGAAGCATGGTAAGAAAACGTGTTATATGGGCCATCGTCGCTTCCTTCAGAGGAAATTCTGATCAGCGATAGTGATGGTGAAGAAGAAAGAGTCCTAAGCGATAATGATTCAGACGACGATTATTAAATGTATACAAGATTTACATGTAATTTTTTAATTCGATTAATTTGATTATTACATGTATATATGTTTTACAAGTCATGATTTTTTTCCTGAATTGACTTGTTGATAATCTACATTTACAGTTAAGTCACTTTCTGATCATGTCCTCCACAAATTGGAGCGTAGCGGAAGCACGCAGCATACTTCATCAGCTGTTGCGGATGGACTTTCCGGCCCTATATTCTTCTGGTATGGCCAGAGAGATACCCGGTCTGGTCGAGATATGTAGGAAGGAAGATGATGACTCAGATGAAAGATTATACAATCTCAAAGAAATTCCAGACCTGATTGAGGAATATAATCGCGGAAAACTTCGTATGGAAGATGCGACATTATCACTTGCACATCTGAATGGAGTCCCGAGAGATCAGATTTCTCCTATTGTGACTGGCATGTTGGCTGTAACAATGTCGAGTGCTTCATACAGCATCGAATATACATCTGCAGTGTACGATAACTTACGCAGGGAGTATTTCGGATAGTTGATCCGAAGTTGATTTGTATTACAATGAGATATATGTATTTAATATAAAATGACAATGTGTAATGGATTTTTCAACTTTTATATTCTGTTTACGGTTTTATTATATTCTGTTTACGGTTTTATTATATCCTGCTTGCATTATAGTGTAATGGTCTAATCATATTTTTATCATTTCTCTAAGCATAAGCACAAATTCACTCTGCAATGATGTTCATAAACTTGCATTGACATTGTTTAAATTTATAAGTTTGTATTTCAGATATATTCAGTCATGGCACCAGGTGGGAGATCAGGTCGTTCGCGCACTGGATCTACCCCTTCCACCTGTGATGCGACGCAGACAGCATCGACGTCGCACGGTGCATCACAGTCATCTGATCCTTCGGTTCAGCAAACACCGGGCACTGCATGTAAGTCTAGACATTTATTTAGTGATTTTTGTTTATATTGTTACTTACATATATCTTTTCGCAGCAGCATCTTCTACCAGCCGACGAGGACGTGGACCCACGCGTGGGTTAGTTTTAAAGCGACTTACGCGTGAGGGTAGGGTGGCAGTAGAGTTCCCACAGGACTGCCTTAGACCTGTTGGGGACAGTGCCAGATTGTTTACGTCTGAGGTCGGTGTCCTATGCCGATCTCTGATCCCCGCCACCACCCCCCGTTGGACTGACGTGACAGATGATGTGCGACAGCTCATCCGTCAGTGCCTTCAGGTAAAGTTTAGTAAATTGAAATTTTCTTTTGTGAAAGTTCATTTACGGTTAAGTCCTATTGTTAATAAGTTTATTCCCTTAATTTATTATTTACGAAACTGCAGGATAAATTTGAATTCGATTTGAATGTTCCCTACATTTCTCATGCCGTCGACGACATGATTAGGGAGCGGTTCAAGGAGTACCGCGGAGAGTTGCACCAGCGGTACAAGCGGTGCAGGACACACGATGAGGCCGTACAGTCCGCACCGCCACACGTTAGTACAGACGACTGGCGGATACTCTGCGAGAGATTTTCGTCGGAGGCTTTTCAGGTAATATTTACATGTACGATATCTTACGGTAACAATTAAATTCGCAATTAATAGAAATGTATTTTGTATAATGTGTTCAGAAGAGGAGCAGAATAAATTCTGCGAACAGGGAAAAGTTACAAGTGAACCACGTAGCTGGTTCAAAGTCATTTGTACGACATCGTTACGACATGGTAAGAAATTATTGATGATTATTAAGTTAATATATTATTTTGATTGGCATTTATTATAAGTCTTTTTTCCTTTCGATTGCGCAGCGGGATTCCGTCACCGGCCAGGAGCCTGGACCAGTAGACCTCTACAGAGGGACTCACTGTCGGCAGGCGACGGGATCTTGGGTTCATCCTAGAGCCAGTGAGCATTGGGTAAAAATCTTTACTTTGTTAAATTTAATTGCGCATTGATTGATAATAATGTCATTCATGTCATTTTTTATGAAATTTCATATCTTTTCATTACAGGAGGCGATGGACACCATACGCAGTCAGCCCACTCCCGATGGTAGTCAGCGGAGTGAGCCAGAAATCCTGAGCGAGGTGCTTGGCACCCGTTCTGGATATGTGCGTGGGCTTGGCCATGGTGCTAAGCTCATGGCACAAACTAGAGCTGGCTCCAGCCGATCCGTAGCTGATGAGAGCGCTCAACGCCGAGCTAACATCGCAGAGAGAGAGGTTCAGCAGCTACGGGTCGTCGTCGATGGGATTCGGGAGCAGCTAGAGAGGCAGAGGGAGGAGGAGGAGAGGCGACGGGAGGAGCAGGAGAGGAGGATCGAGGAGTTGCGGCAGGAGCATGAGCGACGGATGCAGGAGATGTTTCAGGCTCTCGCTGCACGCCTTGGCGCCGATGCCCCGCCACCTCCCCCACCTCCGCCTTCATCTTCCTGATTATTTTTTTTTAATATACGACTTTTAACTTGTATATATTTGTGTGTGGATGAATATTGTTTGTTTGTGGATGTGGAATGGATTATTTGTGTATGGATGATGTACTTTTTGTTTGTTTGTATGTTTGTGCATATGAGTAGGATTCAAAATGTATAGGTTTTTTTACAGGTGTATATCAGGAATTTTCCTGAATTTTTGAAAACAAATGGAACCGAGAAAGGAAAAACTTTTACCGACGAAATATTTCGTCGGTAAAAGAAAGGAAAAACTTTTTACCGACGGAATATTTCGTCGGTAAAAAGCTCTGAGATGCTTTTACCGACGAATTATTCCGTCGGTAAAAGTTTTATCATGTTTTTACCTACGCATTATTTCGTCGGTAAAAAGTTTTTCCTTTCTTTTACCAACGAAATATTTCGTCGGTAAAAGTTTTAACATGTTTTTACCTACGCATTATTTCGTCGGTAAAAGTTTTTTCACCGACGTATCATTTTCAATCCCGACAAAATTCATATGTTTGGCCGACGAATAATTTCGTCTGTAATGGTTCAATTATTACCTACGAAAAAATTATTTCGTCGGTAAAAACCTTTACCGACGGCCTTTCTGCGACGATGTTAGCCGCGAAAAATTTCGTCGGGAAAAACATTTCCCGACGAAATTTTACTGATTATCGACGAAATCATTCGTCGGTAAAAATGAAATTTTTTGTAGTGCAAGTACTGGATCTGGCTCATTTTTGTTCGCATGCCCTGAAATAAGCTCACAAAACGGATGAACGGGGTGGATTTCTCACAAACATCACGGTGGGGCCCTCCTAGGTTCCCAGCGCACGAACTTCGTGCCAAAAGCTTTTCAAGGAAATCCGTGTTTCCTTGTCCATGTTCCCCTTCCCTTGGGGCCCACCTTAATGATTTTATCATGTATATCCATGCTGTTCATCAATTTTGAAAGCTTATGTTAGGGCTTTACCCCAAAGAAGGAGGCAGATCAAAATCTCAAGTGGACCACACTGTCGGAAAGAGTTGATGATGGTGACCACCATTGATTGTATTGTGGTTCACGTGGGCCTTCAATCTGCCTCATTTTTCAAGTCATGCCCTAGTATGCTTTTTTAAAATGGATGGACGGAGTAGATAAACCAAATACATCACAGTGGGGCCATAAGCCCCTATCTGGACCGTCCGTCTCTAGCTCCAGCGGGGCACCACGGGCGCGGGTTGGCTGGTAAGCTGGTGTCATAGCTATGTGGGTCCCATCATGATGTATTTGTTTTATCCACTCCGTCCATACATTTGTACAGCTCATTTTAAGGCATGAAACAGAAAATGAAGCAGGTAAAAAGCTCAAATGGACCACACCATAGGAAATGGTGGTGATTAAACATTCATCGTAGGAATATTTTCGGGGGCCACATAAATTTCGGATCAAGCTGATATTTGGGTTTTCCATTCATCTATCTCTTTGTGATCTTATGAACACGTTGGATGACAAATAAACATCACCGTGGGCCCTAGGATGGTTTCAACGGTGGACATCATTCTCCTCACTGCGCCCAAAAAAGCCCGCGCCCAATTCGCTCCCTCCCCCAATTTGCTAGTGTGAAAAAACCCTTTTTTTTTCTATTCCCTCTCTCGGCCCCTCCCGCTCTCGCCCCCTCTCGCTCTCGATATCTCTCCCTCCTTCGACCACCGTCGGCATCATCTTGCAGCCCATGTTAGCAGCTCCCATTTCTCGCAGCCCACCGAAAAACCGTCATTGCTTGCAGCCCCCATATCCTGCAGTTGGTTTCTCTCTCTGAAACGTACGTAAGAACGGATGCCAGGAAGCATAGAAGATAACAGAGGTATATGTACGGATCTGGTGCGGGTGATGAGTAGGTGTTTTGCGATTAGTGGTGGGTTTGGAGATGGCGGCTAGACAAGGATGAGTTTGGGTTTTGTGGCTGGACGAGGATAGTGATTGGGTTTTGCTGGGATTGAAACAAGGATGGTGGTGCGGGAGGTTTCAGCCAGGGATGGTGTGTGGGTTTGGGCTTCACGGCAGAGTTATGGTGGTGTTGCTGCAACAGGGAAGCCGGTAAGAATCCGCGGCTATAATGTATATAACATGTTTGTTTGATGGTTTCATATATTCTGCAGCTGAAATTTTCTCTTTGTATTTCCAGCAACTTGTTCGGGACCTCTCTGATGCTGAACAATTCGTAAGCTCTAGTGTTCTTATTATAAATTGCAAAATGAGTTGTTAGAGATGGTTGTTTGTTTTGTTGCAGCTGCTTCTGTTCTTCTTAAAATTATGTAAAACACCTTTGAATATAATCTTACAATATTACTTACTCTTGACCTCATATTGATCTAGGAGTGGAGTCGTTCCGTGCTTGAAGAACTATGCTTGTCCTAAAAGAGGTATATAAAAGCACAGCATGAGTACCTTGAAATTTGTATTATGTTCGCGTTATCTGTCTTTGGTGTTTCTCTTTGATGTTTCTTATTTTCAAATTATGCAACTTCAACTGGATTGTGTTTGTTTTGATCTTTATATTTTGAAATATGAATATTATATCTACTTTTTTTTTCTTTTCACTTCTCAATCTATGATGGCAATGGTTGTCAGGTGGTGGGGTTGAGTGGATTTCTAAGGACAAAATGCAGAGACCAATCTTGATAGAATATATGTTAAACCAGTCCAAATCTCACAAATCTCACTCAAACCCGAGGGTCGAGTCAATCCGTCTATTTTCAGACCAACTGATTATTTGTTCTGGAAATCAAATAATCATAATCCAGATATTTCTTTCGAGCACCTTACAAATTCTTGTGTGAATTCTTCGAAAAATACCTATTTGTCATGAGATGACATAACATGACAGATGGATGTCAAAGAGGGCACTTGGCACTTCTTGTTACATAAGGGAGGTAGGATGTCTATGTGTGGGGTGTGGTGAAATTGAGATTTTTGTTATTCCGTGGGCTTGATGCTTGGATATTTATCTGTAATAATGCCAACTATTTTTTGTAGATGTAGTACACTACTAAAATCACATGGATCAATCCTAGTGTAGATGTAGACCATCTTTCCCTATTGAATGTATGACATTTTATTCCTCTTCAATGGTAGGTAGATATTAAGGATTTTTTCAAGTATTCTAGATTCTACAAATTATAGTAAGTTGTGGTTAGTTTCCATTATTTTTGTGTTCTACAAAAAGCCTCTCAGCCATGTCACTTTCCTAATCTTTGCTCGTGCATTTGCTCAGCTGAATTAAAGTGAATGTATTGTCTCAATGCACATACTGTTTCTTTGTTCCTCATATTCTTGTTTTCTTCATTTCTAATTTTTCTTGCCTCTGGTGAGTGCTTTCCTAAAGGGCCATAGCAAAAGCTGCAGGATTGGAATCTAGAGATGAAGATCTTGATTTAGCTGAATTTTCCCAGTGAGTTGATAGCATTGCAGAATATGCTTACATGAGCATACCTTGATGCGTGTATATCTCGCTGATTAATATATAATGATGTAGGGAACCAAAGTCTGGCCAATCATTAATCAAAGATTGACCTTGATTTAATTAGAGCACGGGCTAAACAAGTCATACAAAATCAGTGCCCTCTAAAGTAGCTTTCTTTCTTTTCCTTTTCTTATTTTTATGGTTCTTCTAGAGGAAGCCAACGGACAGGAGCATATGTGATGGAATTTTGTGATTTTAATGACTTCTTGTTCTCTAGAAGACAACATCAAAACAGAGGAAGCTTGGGATCTTCAGGGTACAACTTCCCATTTATCACCTCTTCGAAGATCATGTTAATTTTGTATTATTTGAAGGAATTTCCATTTTAGTTAATACTGTTGTCATACTAATAGAGCAACGACAGCAGGGTTTTGGAAAGCAACATGAAGGGACAAGGCCATTTACTCTTAAGCATAACTTGATTGGGATGAGGAAGACCTTAGTCTTATATAGAGGTCAAGCCCTGAATGGGAAAAAGTCAGATTGGATAATGCATGAGTACAGGCTGAAAATGAATGAAAATGCAACTCCGATGGCAAGTAGTTTTAGTCGGGATTACACACACACACACACACACACACACACACACACACACTCCATAACTTAAACAGGGAAAAAATCTCCCATTTCTAAGAACGGCATGCAATTGGAAATTTCGTATGTCTTTCATGTTGCATCTCATGGGAGTCATTACCAAATGGGGACATTCCCATGGAATTTGATTCCCAAATTTCAGGAAATGCAGCAATCTTCTTAGCTATTTTGCATGGACTACCTGTTAAAACTACCTTATAGATTCATTGCTTTACTAATCTCATGACATGCCACCAGTATAATTGCCCATTGGTGCGTCTATGAGCTTTTTGTTTCCTGTTATTTGGGTGCACTTGTTTTCTGCTTCTTTTGTTATATACATTCTGTTTACTGATGGAAGCTTGCTGAAAATTTCAGTTGTTTCAGACAATTTGCAGCAATGGCATTTGAACTGAAAATTTTTGGGGCATGCTCCATTTATGGCAGGACCTGGCTGTTGAATTGAAATTGTTGGTTTTACATATGAACATAGATCAACTGCGTAGTCATGGTTTTAATATGTTGCGCAGAACATACTTCTAGTTTCTGTCATTCTCGCTGATGAACTGGTATGATTCTTAGTAATCTTGCTCAATCTCAATATCCTATTATAGAAGGTTTAGAATGGGACAATTGCCTTGGATAATGTTTACTGAATTTTCCTCAGCTTTAGTATAGTAATTTATAGGAGTTTAACTGCGAACAAATTGGAATTCTCTTAAATTTTGAGATGAGACCATTTTTAGTTGAATTCTTAACCTAACTCCAGCTAGGAGCTAAATTTATTCCATTAAAGAATTAGCTGGCCAAACAACCCTGCTGCCTTTTGGGTACAAATCCAAATTAGCCATTGATGGTGTTAGCCTGAATGTGTGTGGTCTTGTTCTGCATTTAGGTAGATGAAGAGTGACTGTATATCACTTGATTATCATGATCATTGGAATTTGAAATCTCATCAGGTTGTTCTTTTCCTACAATCTCCGTGGAATTTATCAAGCATTATTGTTGTGTGCAGTATACCACATTAAATTCTTCTGAACCATACATTTTGGCTTTATTTGGTTGGATTTGGACCATTGGTTACAGGGTGGTGGTTGGAAAGTCGTTGTAAGCAGAAGTGCAAACAAAGAACAGGTTCTTTTTCTGTCTTTTCCTGCTAGGCAACAAGGAAAATTTTCATTTTATAGTAAAATAGAGTGTCTAGGAGCTCAATTGTGAGAGTAAATGTATTATGTTTGAAATTCAATTAATGCTTATTTGTGATTACTTAAAAACTGAGGAATGCAAATCTGTCTTCTTTTTTTCTTTCCTCTTTAATGGAACTTCTGACCTGGGCATTTATTTATGGGTATAAAACCCACCTTGCTGCTGAATTTGCTACTGATTTGAGTGGGATTTGATTTGTTTCATCTTCTTTTTTCTGTCAGAATCTTAGATTGTGAGTGATTGATCTTTTGTCCTTGAATGACTGAATCTGGCTATCATTTCTTTTTCTTTTTTTCTTAATCCTCTTTCTTAAAGTAATGTATAATGTTCTTTTCCTCTTTTTTTCTTAATGTTGCTCGCTGTTACAACTAGTGATAATGGAATCAAGATTTTAGCAAATACTGATGGCCAACGCTTGATAAGGATGCTGGAGAGCAGAGCATTTGAGGGGTCTTGAGGACCATCCGAGCCAATCAACACAAAGGTATTTTTTATTTCTCTTACAAATAAAAGGAAAAAAAATATCCTTAGGCTGTTGATTAAGTTCCATTTCCATAGGCTAGCCTCAACATGTTTTTTGCTACCTTTCATGTAGCCGCAAATTGTCAATGCACTGGCTGCTGCAACAAATGTTTCTGCTCCTCTAGCTGCCTCCCATGAACGGTCTGATAGAATTCCACCGCCAGTATCAATGAGTAGTCTGGTACGAGTTCCTTGACTTTTGCCTTATACTTGTTGATATTAACCAATATTCAGTTTTTTTTTTTTTTTGGGGGGGGGGGGGGGGGGGGGGGGGGGGGGTTAGTAGTTCTGAGATTCCAATATTCAACGAAATTGCAGGCTACCATGGACAGCAGCAGGCCGGACAACAGATATTAAACCAAGGATTTCAGATGATGTTGACAAGATTAAAAGCTGGAAGTTGGCTGACATTGTTGATTCAGCACAGCTCAAAGCTCTACGTTTGCCTGATCAATTGTCATCTGGCAAGGTATGTTGTACTATTGGACTTTAAGAATCCAAATCAGTGACTATGGATACATTGCATTGTTTGGGACTTGAAATTAGGACTCTTATTGAGTTTAAAGCTTGTTCAATTGTTTACATCATGGATTTATGTCTTGATGCTATCTTTTCAGTTTTTTAATCAAACTGGTTTTAGGGTGCTGTTTGCATTTCGATTCTTATTTTATTTTTTTGTGAATTGCAGATTGTACGGCTGATATACACAAACTCCGGCCTAGCTGTGTTAGCCCTTGCCTCTAATGCAGTTCATAAGCTATGGAAATGGCAGCGAACTGATCGAAATCCATCTGGGAAGGTTAGCTTTCATCATATTTAAACTTCAAAAGAAGTAAATTTACTCGATTCCTTGATTCATAATTGTGCTGTCACTTGTACATTTCAGTCTACTGCTTCCGTCACGCCTCAGTTGTGGCAACCCAATAGTGGAACTCCTATGACAAATGACACAAGTGAATCCAACCCAGCTGAAGAGTCGGCTGCATGTATTGCTTTGTCTAAGAATGACTCATATGTCATGTCTGCATCTGGTGGGAAGGTTTCCTTGTTCAACATGATGACATTTAAGGTTCATAACTTGCTCTCTCTCTTGTTTCACCCACTTGAAACTTTGCAGATTGGTTCTTGGTTCGATGTCCATTTTCTTTAGTGGTAATGTATTTTTTTTAGTAGAGATTCTTAAAGCACTGAATTATACCTGGTAACATGCAATCTCAGGTCATGACGACTTTCATGTCACCGCCTCCTGCGGCCACCTTCCTGGCATTCCACCCACAAGATAATAATATCATTGCCATAGGGATGGATGATTCTACAATTCAAATATACATTGTCCGGATTGATGAGGTAATGCCTTTGGTCTATATATCTTAAACAGCCTTAGTTTCATGTGAGGAAAGCAAGAGTGAATGGAACATATCTTTTGATATTTTGGTGCATGGTCAATTATTTTGAGGAATTTCTTTAACTTTTCATGAATCTTTAAACTGAGATTGATAAGATCATTTCTGATCTTTAGAAAAGATCTACTGAAGGTACAAACCCATTTTCCTTTGGTTCATGTTTTGGGATGACATTTATAAATTCATGTTTTATCAATTATCTAAATGCACTATGGTCTTAAGAAAACATGTTTACATTCTAAGCCTTATCCCAACTAATAAGTTTGGTAAATTATGATTAGCAAAATCTGTTGATTATCTAAAAAAAGTAAAGAGAAATCGTGTTTATTTGGCCATCTGTCGAAATCAAGGTCAAAAATCACTCGGTGGGAAGTGAGATTAGTGGGATTATTGTTTGCATTTTCTGCACATCATGTGCAGATTTTCATATATGGATTATTGTTTTCTCTGGTAATGTAAGTATCTGAATTATTCTTCTTAGCATTCAAGTTATTTTATTCGTATGGTGGCAGGTTAAAATCAAGCTCAAGGGTCACCAGAAGAGAATCACAGGTCTTGCATTTTCCCAGGCCATGAATGTGCTGGTCTCTTCAGGGGCTGATGCACATGTAAGTAGTTAACAAAATGAATGCATTCGTAACTTTATTTTCTCGTAGACATGGGGGGAAAATCTGAAATAACTGGTAGTATGATAAAAGGACCACAAGGGTTCCTTCCAGCTTTGGAAGACTATGCTGCTTCTTTATAATGTTATTATTAGCATTACCCTCCATTTAAACTGTAAAATCAATTGCAGTGGAGTGAAAAAAAAAGATGAAATATTTGGCAAACAGAAAATTGGGTTTCTCTTCATACTGACAGGACTCACTAAGATTTAATATTGATATTTTCTTCGCCTTGTCTACTTACTACCAATTTTGTGATTTCTTGTCTGCGCCTGACTTCTTTTTTTTTTTTATCAGCAATGTGCCTAACTTCTATATTTCTCAATGGTCTACATTGCAGCTATGCGTATGGAGTATTGATGGGTGGGAGAAGAAGAAATCAAGGGTCATACAAGCACCACCTGGTCGCTCAGCTCCACTAGTTGGGGAAACTAAAGTTCAGTTCCACAATGATCAAGCACATCTGTTAGTGGTCCATGAAAGCCAAATTGCTGTCTATGATAGCAAGCTCGAATGCTTACGCTCGGTAATCCCTCTTACAACATTAAAGCAGTGAAATTCTTTCATATTGGAACCAACTGTCTGGACTCTAGTCAATGGAATTTTTGGGTTTCGGAAACTCCAGGAAAATGTGCCACCTCCGATTAAAGACTAGGATCCTGACCCTTATATTATATTTTGGTCTAGCATTGTTGCATGATTTTAGCTGTCTTGTTGAAGTTACAAATGCTGCTTCAGCTTTGTGCATTTGGTCATATAAAATAGCAAGTGCAAACAAGTGCAAGTAAAACAAAGCATGGAAAAATAAGGGGTTGATACAATAGCTGTGGGGAAAATTTGATTTGATTGGATTGTGGAACCATGCTGTTCACTCAATCAACGTCCATCCAATGACCCCGGAGAGACGCTATACCTTTAAACAATGCTATTGCCACTTGGGTCTCTGCGAAATCTGGTTTATACCGGAATTGGTGTTTTTTGATAAACGATAAAATGTTCATTTAGACTTGTTTTTTCCAGTCTAACTAGATAGGCGTACTCAGATCTTCCAGAGACCATGTCTATTAAAATTGTTTTGCACGAGGTTTTAATACTGTATATGTTTTGGATATGAAGGTGTAAAGAGGAAAGCTTTGTTTGTAGCAGACGAGGTTTGGCTAGTGACCCCAACACCAGCCAGCTAGTGAGTGTCAAAAGTGCTGTGGTCCCCACCATGATGCATGTGTTTTATCCATGCTGTCTATCCATTTTGCCAGCTCATTTTAGGGCATGAGCCCAAAAATGAGCTAAGATACATATCTCAGGTGGACCACACCACAGGAAATAGTGGGGATTGAATGCTTACAATCGAAAACCTTTTGGGGCCACAGAAGTTTGGATCAAACCAATATTTGTGTTTTCCCTTCATTCAGGTCTTTGTGATCTCATCAACAGGTTGGATGCCAAATAAACATTACAATGGGCCCTAGGAAGTTTTTAATGGTGGGCATTCGGTTAACATTGTTTTTCTGTGGTGTGGTCTACCCAAGATTTGGATCTGCCTCATTTTTGGGCTCATGCCCCCTAAAGTGAGCTGGCAAAATGGATGGACGGTGTGGATAAAGCACATATGGCATGGTGGGGCCCACAACGCTTTGATACCAGCTAGCGGGCTAGTGTTGGGGTCACTAGCCAAATCATGTCTGTTTGTGGCAAAGTTTAAAAGATGTCATGACACCTGTTGTAACAGGAATTTTCACTCTCCGTCGTGTTTATGTAACATAAAATTCCTGTTAAATAATGGCCCTTATTTTTAGAATAAGGGCTAATTATGTATGAAGGCTGTCTTTTTAATCATAACATCATTACATTCCATTATAATGCCGTTTCTCAGTGAAAAGGAAATAGAAAATCTCATATTCTCCTCAGGCAGGACGTTTTCCATTTTTTTCTTTTTGTTATCATGTTTTGGAGTGGCCCTTACCGAATGAAAACACCAGTTGGCCTTTTTGGGGGGTCATAACACAGTTTTTAAAACCCTTATCTGTGGGTTCTTCACATCCATTGTCTTCTTGATGGATAATTTTCCATAGTTCTATTTTTTTTACCCTTTTCCATTGCAATAGAATTTTTGTTCTTGCCAATTAAAAAAAGAAGAAGAGGGCCTTTACCATTTTGTTTTGGATATGAGCTCAGCTTCCTTATCACAGAAAAGAGAGAAGAAAATAGGTATCAGTAGGCATTTTGTGATGCTGTAGCCAGGGGCCAATGACTCTATGCTCATGTGTTGGGAGTTGGGAAAGTCACCTGATAGGTACTTTAGTCATCTGCCAAGCCTGATGAACATTTTTTAAAAGATCTCTAACATGTAAATTCCCATTAACTATAAAACAAGATGAACTCATTTTTAGGGATCTAGCAAACAGGGCCTTAGTGTTTATCATAGCAACTGGTTGCCTTTTCGTGATCGGAGAGTATGATATTCTGATGCTCTTATTATTTCAGCCTTCTTTTCGTTTCTCTTACAGTTCTTTCACCCTGTCATGCAGTGGTCTCCAAGAGAATTGCTATCAGCTCCAATATCAAGCGCAATCTATTCATGCGATGGTTTGCTGGTATACACTGGGTTCTGTGATGGTGCAGTTGGAGTCTATGATGCAGACAGCTTGAGGCTCCGATGTTGTATAGCACCCACCTCTTACATACTGCCTTCTGTGTCAAGGTATGCTAGTGTAATATTCTTCTCTTTTTTTATTTATATTTATTTTGGTTGTTCAAACAAATGAAACCGTTGATGTGGACCTGTCTTTTCAAAATTTTCCAATAAGTGGAGATTGCATGCTCTACTCCCTAATCCCTATATGAATTTTTCGTGATTAATTAATAAGAACCAGGTGCTTCCTGTAAAGAGAGCAGCATTCTTTGACCATTTAATTTATAATGTTTTCCGTAAAAATTCACTGCAAATGAATCTAATAAACTCTTTTGTGAGCTTCTTCTGACTAAAGCAGTTGGAACATCTCTTTCTATAATCCCCGCTATGTAGGTATATATGTTGAGGCATTAATCCCAAACCATCTTTTATTATTTTTCAATTTAACTTAAAAGAGGAATTTTTCTAATTTGTAGGTTTTGGATAAGTAGTTAAGCTTATTCTTCTTTCCTGTTTGGAAAATATAAAGGATAATGATCCCTATACTGCAATTGTCTATTGGAGCTGATGATCCTTTCGTATCATGTTGGATTTTGCAGCAATAACTCTGTCTATTCTTTGGTGATTGCGGCTCATCCATCTGAACCCAACCAGATTGCTCTAGGCATGAGTGATGGTGCAGTTCATGTGGTGGAGCCCCCAGATGCAGAGCCAAAATGGGGTGCCCCGCCCCCTCAAGACAATGGGACTCTCCCTTCTCTCCCCTCGAATGCAGTTTTGAATAGCCAGGCATCAGAACCTCCTACAAGGTGACTGTTGCAGGAAACCAGGACTCTGAAAAGATGCCAAATAGATGGGCCCTCTCGAGCATATGCAGAGGCGGTCTTTGTTATTATTATTATTATTTTTTGTTCTCATCTGACGCCATCCAATAGAGGGACATCATATAATCTTTCTCATTGTAAAGTTTTTTTTTTTTTTTTTTTTGTTTAATTTTCAAGGGCCAAAAGATTAAAAATCTAATGTGTACATCATCATCATCAAATATGAAACAGATGGTTGGGGGCGTATGAGGCCATTTGCCTTTGCCTCTCACGTCCATCCGTTTTAGGGTTTTTCCCTCAACAGATATTTGGTTTTTGTAGGAGAGAGAGAGAGAGAGAGAGAGAGAGAGAGAGAGAGCCACATTTCCTTACTATGCTGTCTCCTCTCCTCTCTGTGTTAGTTTGGTGATGTCTCTTACTGCTATTTATTTGTAGGTATGTCTCTCACTTGTATTAGTTGCCAGAGCTACTAACTTTTGTGTAATTCATATGGCTGGCTGCAGTAGGTGGTTTTAGCTCTCTCTCACTGTTTACAGGGGATTGAAAAGGAAATAACAAAAACTGATATTTTCGGACTGAATTTTCCGTGGCAATACGTGGCTAGCCATGGTATGTGCTGCAGTCAGATGGTGAGAATTTTATTATATATTTAGAATGATTTTCTCATGGCAGCCCATGAGACTGACAAATGTTCCAGAACGGCTGTAGCGAACCTGGTTGCTGAAAGGGGTAAATTGCTCGTCCACATATGAATCACTGCATTTACATGCTGAAAGGGGTAAATTGCTGAAAGACGCTTGGTTCATTTTTCTTTAACATAGATTTGAGAATGATGTCTTTGAAATTCTCCTTAATATGGTTTTTTTTTATTCAAATTAAGATTTGTTAATTATGATAGTTTGTGTCAATTGTCAAGCAATGATGAAATCAAATATTCTCAATGGCAAAAGCATACAATTGTAAAATTCTAGAACTGATACCATTTGTTTGAAGGATTTTATTTGGAATTCTCATGGATGTAATATTAAGATTTGAAATTTTTATGCTTTTTATCAAATGCCTCGCAAGAAAAACATCTAACAACAGCATTAGTTTTGTTTTTGAGAGAGAGAGAGAGAGAGAGAGAGAGAGAGAGAGGTTGCTCGTCTTTGATATTCAAGTGGATTTTGATGTTTCAAAATATTAATTGCTGTTTTTTTTTTTTCTTCAACTAATGAGCAGAGAAACATGGCATACATCTGTAAGCTAGAGGCATACATGTACTCAATCAAATAAGACTGAAGTGATCATTACTCGAGATAATATGTGTTATACAAACTAGTTAAAACAAATAAAATTCCCATCACCCTTTGCGAAAGAGAGACGAAGATTTTGCTTTGTAATAATCATGTTCTTACTATGGCATATGAATTGCTTTACACCAAATGCTTGTGTACCATTTCAGTAATTGTAAGATATGGTTTGACTGCAGTTATTTATACTGATGTGATGAGTCATTCTCATTCATGTAGACCACTATAGCATTTACTAGCCTGGCGATTGCAGCTGTATCAACTCTTATTGTAAGTTGATCTTATCTCACTCATTGTCTTTTTACAACACTTTTGAGTTGTCACAAACAAGGCACTCTGCAATCTGCATACAGATGTGTAACATATTTAAAATATTAATTGCTTTAAATGCTAATGGTTGGCCATGCTTAAATGCTGAACTTTTTTCTAGGTGCACGTGTGGCCAAGCTTAAATGCTAACAGTTTTTTTTTCATATTCTAAAGCAACGCCGACGGTCATAAACCGTCGGATATTCCGACGGCTAATCACCGTCGACAGTTCCGACGGTGTGGAGCCGTCGGAATTACCGAAGGTTTACGACCGTCGGAATTTCCGACGGCTAATCACCGTCGAGAATTCCGACGGCTCCACACCGTCGGAATTTCCGACGGTCAAGCGACGGCTCATCGCCGTCGGAAATTCCGACGGCCCATAACCGTCGGAAAGCAATTGTGACGCCCCCTTTCCGTCGGGAAAGCCATTTGCCGACGGCTTTCGGCCGTCGAGAAATGTCATTTTTTCTAGTAATGGGAGTTGATGTCCAATCCACATAACAGTGGGGCTCACAAATCTCGACCTCATGGGAAGTGTCACGCCCTGAAATCCGGACACAAAGTGTGCACCCTCAGGCCCAAGTCACGGGGTATGACTTGTACTCATGATTCATTTAGTTAATCAGAGGCAACATATATGTATGTTGGCTAAGTTCTCATCCATAACAAAACATCATTGACATAAGCGTTCCATCCTTTTAACCTAACGGCTATGATTGTTAAACTACTTTAACTAAGCTCCCCCATCCGAGATTTTATTCAAAAAATAATCATTCAATCCAAAAGTAAGAGTTACTAATTATATAAATTAATAATAAAAGCTAATGAAAGAATAGCATAATCTAGGCATATTGATTTAAAGTATCGAGCTACTCCTCAGTCAAGTAAAGCTTGGTTGCTTGAGATTCCTCCACCTGATCAATTCTGTTTTGTAACTTCTGCTCTATAGGATTGGCTTCATCTAAATTTGTACAATTTTTCTATCAATAAACCGTCAGCTAGCCAGGCTCAGTGAGTGACCCATCATGATTCGTGCACATAGCTGGTAAGATAACAATGCAATGAAAGATGAAATGGTATGCAGCAATGCATGATGCATAGTCCACGTAGGAAGTCTATTCACCAGCTTGAGTTGGATTTCATCAACCCGCGTAAACCCTCCTAGGGCCAGCATCTACCCAACCAAGAGGTTAGGCTTCCACTATTGCGTGGGAATCCAAGGATGGTACCCCAGGTATCCGGTACTTAAGTACCTACAGATCTTCTAAAGGGGTCCTCCAAGTACACATCATTATGCATGTGAATGGATGCATGTAATGCACATGTCCAGGAATCATCGCACAATCTCGTATATCTTTATTAGAGATAAACCAATCAGATAGCTCGTCCCTTCATATGAGAGGTCTCAATGTAATACATCTTTGCTTCATTATATGTGAGATAATTTCTCTTCTCTTAGTTTCTCATATAGGTAATCAACATACTCAATTTTTGCATCATCCATGCTCACGTAATTCATCAGTAATTTGCATGACAATAATTTAAATATAATTCATCCATCAAACACATACAATCCACCAATCACCAAACAATGATACCATGCAATCCATGTTAACTACGATAGAGAAGAAACATGTTGGGATTCACTCACTTGTCATTAGTGACAAATATGCTTCGAGTTCCCCAAGTTCTAGCTTAGTGTCAAGTCCTAAAGCATAATCACCATACACCTCTATTTATTGTTTTGAACCATTTGATTTCTTTCCTCAATTGGTAATTGTAGTTTAATTTTCTAAGGTTCTGTTCCATTCCGTTATTGAAGTAGTTATTCAAAGTAGATTGTTAATAACGATTTAACTTAAGGAACCTAAATCTGGAAAAAATGAAAATAAGGGCGTTCGGTTGACGAACCCTGATGTCGATCGACCGAATCCTTTCTCGGTTGACTAAAGACTTCTTCGGTCAAGATTACAAATTGCTATTAACTTTAGAGAAACGCGTCCCTCGGTTGACCTAAACTTGTGTTTGGTCAACGAAAGTCTACCTAGGTCAGCCGAAACCCTTTGGAGTTGGTCCATCGGTCGATCCGAAGAACATATAGTTATCATAAGATGACCAATTTACATTGATTTCCCTAGATCTGTTTAATTCTAACAGATTTGTGGTCATTATGGTTTGGATCTGGATCATCCCTCTACTGTTTACATACATCAAATCTTAAGATGGGCCATGATCATAGATCTAAGCAATGATGATCACCCTTAAACCCGATTTGCAAGATTAACTTTATATAGCGATGATCTCAATGGCCCATTGGATGATCTGATCCATACAAAATACTCTGTGCTATTCAAATTGATGTGATGGATCAGATGCACCCATTGGTCAACACCATGGTCAACTTATAGTCGAAGATTGGATTAGTGTGGCCCATCTGAATGTCGAATCATCTTGAGATTTTGGGCTTTGGTATGATTTGTCCTACGGATCCTTATTATCCGTACAGATTAGGTCCATTACATTCAAACGACCTACATAAATTGCTGGATCTATAGATTTCGCATTACAATATTTTAGATCTAAGAATTATCCACACATCATAACAATGGACGAATGGCTGATCGATCCCATCCTTTGGACATATCCAAGAAAACTTAGTAGGAAGGAATAAAAGACACAGAAAAAAAGAATCAAAGCATACCAAATCTAAGCTCCGAGCAAAACACCCTCTTCTTAAAAAGAAACTATTAGGCATGAGAGATAAGAGGGAGGGGAGAAGATTTGGCACATTTCTCTCTCTATTCAAAATTGAATTCTAAATTTAGATTTTAAATCTTTTAAGAAATCAAGTCACTACATTATAATCACTAACGGGTGAATGGTTGAATTTCAATGATATTAAGAATGGTTAGGACGATCAAGAAGTTGGATGAAAAGGTTTGGTTGGCTGGGATGTATGATGGATGAATAGATCTTCATGTGGCAAGGTTGTTGGTGATGGATGAATGGGATTAATAGATGGACCACTACGTGAAAAAGGCAAATTTGCGACGGATTTTGCGACGGACATTGCTCGTCGCAAAAATTGCTTGGTTTAACGACGGATCTTGTTCGTCGTATTTGAAAATATTCCGTCGCTTTTGCGAAATTAAGGCGGCATTTCGTCGCGGGATTTACCGACGGACATAGTCCATCGCAAAATTATAATTTCCGACGGACTTAGTCCGTCGCTATTTAACGACGAACTTGGTTCGTCGCTAATTTCAGCCCGAAAAGATACCCCGGGGTTATTACTTCCTTGGTAGCTCAACACGTACTCTTTAAGGTCCGTCGTAAAATAAAATTTAAGAAAAATGAGAGACTGAAAAAAACTGATATTTTTAAAAAATTAAAAAATTTGATATTTAAAATAATGGAGTTAGTAATTTGAAAGAAAAAGTTAAGAGGTTTTAAAAACAAAATTGAGAAATTTGAATAAAATTAATATGTTTGAAATTTCTTTTCAAATTTTCACAAAATTAAACATTTTGAAAAAGAAAATTGTGAAGTTTAAAAAAAAAATTGTGACTTTCAAACAAAAAAAGTTGAGAGGTTTGAAAATAAATTAACAATTTTTTAGTAAAATTGAGATTTAGGAAAATAATAAGATTAAAAAAAATTGAGATTTTTTTTAAAAAAAATGGCCATTTGAAAAAAGTTGAGAAGTTCGAATAAAATTGATAAGTTTGTAATAAAATTGAAATTTTTATAAAGAAATTAAAATTTTGTATTTCGAAAAAATTAAGAAGTTTGATTAAAAAAATGATATTTTGAAAAGAAATTGAGAAGCTTTAAAAAATTGACATTTTGAAAAGTTAGAGAAGTTTGAAATAAAATTGAAATTTTGAAGAAAAAAATGTGATGTAAAAAAATGGAGATTTTGATAAAAAAAAATTTTAATTTGAAAATAAAAATTAACAAGTTTCAAAAAAATTGTGATTTCAAAAAAAAAGGTTGAGAAGTTGGAAAGAAATCGACAATGTTTGATAAAAATTCGGATTAAAAAAAAAGAATTGAGATTTAAAAATAATTAGGATTTTAGAAAAAAAAAGTAACATTTTAAAAATTTTGAAAAAAAAATTGAGACGTTTGAATAAAATTGATAAGCTTAAAAAAATTAATTTTTGAAAAGAAATTATATTTTTATAAAACTGACATTTTGGAAAAGAAATTGGCATAAAGAAATTAGTGTTTTAAAAAAAAGAATTAGTATTTTTTAAATGTTGAGAAGTTTGAATAAAACTGATAAGTTTGATTAAAAAAATAAATTTTTGGGAAGTTTGAAAAAGTTCGAAAAAAATTAGATTTGAAAAGGAAATGAAGATTTGAGATTTAAAATAAAATTGAGATTTCTTATTTTGAAATTTTTTTTTTTTGAGAAATTTGATAAAAAAAAAAAGAGATTTTATCAGTTTTGAAAAAAAAAGTTGGAAAAAAATTGTGATTTAAATAAAAGCGAGAAATTTGAAATGAGTGGGCCAAATTTATTGGTGGACATTTATTGGATAGTTGAAAATGAAAAATTACACTCATTCAGTTAACTGGTTATCAGATTGGTTTATGCATACATACATGTTCATTGGTGCAAAAAATGAAGGCCCTAATATAATGGTGTTAATTAATTGCAAGGAAAACTTATAATGATGAGATTGATCAAATTCTATGATCAAGTCATCCTAAACTTGATCTAAATGGTTAGATATGTTTAGAACGTGGTAATTATTATTGAAAACAAAATTAAGCCCGAATCATATATGTATAAAAGATTCTTTAAATGTGCACAATCAGTTTGTCTAGAGCTAGACAAATTTTGGACAATCTGATTGGTCCAAATAGAAAAGTAAATGACTTTAGATGTTTAGATTAAATTTCACTCAAATCTAATGGTTAGGTTACAAGATATGGCCCATCATTGATTAATTTTATCTATTTAGTATCTTTCTCATCTTAAACTTGATCAGGGCAAGTGACCAATCAAATCAAAGTTATTGATGAATATAATAGAGTGAATGGATTAGATTTCCAAATTAGGCCAAATTTTTAGGTCAAAATTGCGCTGCAACTTGTTGACCTCGTGAAAACCTAATAAATGTATAGTCATTGGACCCCAAACTCTAATCTAGGTATTGAGAATTTGATCTTTCTAACATTTGCTATTGCATCCTAAAATGATATAAAAGAACAGATGGATGGATTAGATATACATAAAATATATCAACTTGGGGTCATACCGTTGGGATAACGGATGCGGATTGGTTAGTGACCCTGCCACCAGTCAATGCCAAGTGATCGATGCTCTGTGGGCGCTACCATGATGCATGTGTTTCATCCACTCTATCCATACATTTTCGTAGATCATTTTATGGTATGAGCCCAAATTTGAGGTAGATCCAAATCTCAAGTCGACCACATCACAAGAAACAATTTTAATTGAACACCCACTGTTAAAAACTTATTAGGGGCCACGGAAGTTTTGGAACAAGCTGATATTTGTTTTTTACCTACATCCAGGTCTGTATGACCTAATCAAGAGGTTGAATGTCAAATAATTAATATAGTGGGCCCTACGAGGTTTTTAATGGTGGACATTCAATCAATACTATTTTCCTGTGGTGTGGTCCACCTGAGATTTAGATTTGACTCATTTATTGGATCAAGCACTAAAACAATCTTCAGAAATGGCTAGACAGCATGGATAAAACACATACGTCATGGAGGGGCCCACAAAGCACTGGCCAATGGCCCCATAGCCAAGGGGTGCGAATTAGGTGTTACCCCAGGAACAGCTTAGTGGGTGTTACCCTAATCGTGTGGGGCCCATCTTGTTGTAGTTTTTATATATCAACACCGTCTATCTCTTTTTTCATATCATTTTAGGATGTGATCCAAAATCCTAAGAAGATCCAAATCTTAAGTGGACCATATCACTAGAAACAATGATGTATAACCATTAAAAACGTTTTGTGGGCCACAAAAGTTTTAGATCAATCTGATCTTTATATTTTCCCTTCATCAAGACTTTATTGACATTATCACGAGCTTGGATTGCAAATAAACATTACAAAAACCTTACGATGGGCTCTTTGGAATTTTTAATGGTGGGGCACTCAATCACACTATTTCTAGCGTTATGGTCCACTTGAAATTTGGATCTACATAATTTTTGGAAAGTCATCCTAAAATGGGCTGTAGAAATAGATGGACGGCATGGATATACAAAATATCATCCATGTGGGCCATACGGTGGGGGTAACACCCACTAAGCTGTTCCCGGGTAACACCTAATTCACGCCCCCGGCCGCCCAGGAAGCAGACTGCGTACTGGGTAACTCCGCACGTGCGGAGTAAACTTTGTGGGGCCCACAGTGATTTATGTTATTTTATCCACTCCGTCCATCCATCTTAACAGAAAACTATAGGTATGGTGCAAAAAAATGAAGCATATCAAAATCTAAAGTGGACCACACCACAAGAAATGTGTGAACTGAATGTCTACCATTGAAAAATTCTTGGAGGACACAGAAGTTTTGGATCAAGCTGATATTTGTGTTTTCCCTTCATCCATATCCATGTGATCTTATGAATAGGTTGGATGACAAATAAACATCACTATAGGGCCTGGGAAGGTTTCAACAGTGGAAATCATTATTCCCACTGTTTCCCGTGGCATGGTCCACTTGAGATTTGGATATGCTTAAATTTCGGGCTCAACGACTAAAATGAGCTGGAAAAACATATGGACGGAATAGATAAAGCACATGCATTCTAGGTGGGCCCAACTGATTTTACTCCGCACGCGGAGTTACTCCGCATGCAATCCGATGTTACTCCTCACGGTAGATGCACTGTAAAAAAATCCCCAAAAACCTCTTCCCTCTACCGTCTCCCGCCATTCCTCCCTTTGTCTCTCTCTCTCTCTCTCTCTCTCTCTCTCTCTCTCTCTCCCCAAAAATCCACTACTCCCATCCCGCTGTCGTGGCCATTGTAGCTTCCAAGCTTCCACACCTCGCATCCCCGCTCCTGTGGTTTTTTTCAGCTTCCAAGCTCAACGGCCGTTACCTAGTATGAAATCTCTCTCTCTCTCTCTCTCTCTCTCTCTCTCTCTCCAACATTGATTGTTGAAACCCTAATCAGGGTTTTGCAATCCCTAATAAGGGTTTTGCAATCCCTAATTGGTCATGGTTGATCCCTAATCAGGGTTTTGCAATCCCTAATTGGTCATGGTTGATCCCTAATCAGGGTTTTGCAATCCCTAATTGGTCATGGTTGATCCCTAATCAGGGTTTTTCCAAAAAAAAATTCACTCGTTGCTGATTGCAATTCGACGGATAAGAAATTCTTAACCCCGTTTCATACTCGTTTGAAACGAATTTCTAGAGATCTAAAGCCCACACACATGTACATAATAAATACACTGTTGTGAAAAATCAGTCAAAACGACAGATTATTGGTTGTTTGGCGTAGCTTCTAGAGGTATGAGATTTCATACAATGAAAAAGCAGACGAAAAGGACATCATTCCGTCTCTTTCGGGTAGATGGTGATCATCTTTCTTCCTAGGCCCACCTTATTCACCTGTTGCACTATTTTCTTGGCCCACCTCATGCACCTGGTGGGCAGTTTACCTGGGCCCACTTCAAACGCCAAAGTAGCTTTCTTCTCGCTGAGTGACCCCCTGCAAAGTAGTCATTGTTTCTTTTGGACTATTAGCTAAGTTGTTAGTTTATCACAGTTTTTACTCAACGGTGGAAACTTATCCACCACAAGTGGCCAGCTGGCCTGGCCTATGGGGTTCTGAGTTTGCCTGCAGTGCTAAGCTATGTAGGACCCACCGTGATGTATGTATTATATTGATTCGTCCATTCATCTCTCGCCAGCTAACTTTTGGCATGTCCAAAATTCAAGTGAGCCACACCCGCATGAAACAATGGGGATTGAAGGACCACTGTTTAAGTTTTGGATTGAGCTGTTATTTGTAGGGGTGTCAATGGGCCGGGCCTGGGGTAGGTTTCACCTTATTTAAAATTCTGATTTTTCAGGCCGAGGCCCGGCCTATTGACACTCCTAGATATTTGTGTGTTTTCCCCTGGATGGGAGCCAAGGAGGTTTCACCTCCGGGTGTCATGTCATGTCGTCAACTTGAATTTTGGATTTGCCTCATGCTAATCCAATGACAGGATTGGACTAACACATACATCCCGCCTGTTGCACCCTCCACAGGGTGATATGCCTGTGGCACTATGTGGCCCAAGCTCTGTGGGGCCAACTGTGATGTATGTGTTTTATCCACACCATCCATCCATTTTGTTAGCTCTTTTTAGGGCATGAGTGGAGAAATGGTGCCAATACAAAGCTCAAATGGACCACACCATAGAAAACAGTGGGGATTGAACTCTGTCGAATTGCAATCAAGTGGACCTGATCATCGATGGCCTATCTTTTGGATTTTGGATTTTGGATTTTCTTTCTTTTTCTCATCTTGCAGTGTAACAACAGAGGGGATGATATAGCCAAAAAAGGACCATGCTGTAATTACACCGGAAAGTAATATTTTCAGCCCTCTACCTGACGGGTATCTTTGATTTAGTTGATAATTACTTTTCAGCCCACTTCGATTGAAATGCATGGATTTCATTCATTTCATATCTTCATTTCATATCTTCTTTTTCTGTTATTGGATGGCGATCTTCTTCCTTTTCTTCATGCACCCACTATGTTAATAGTTGATAGTGACTGAAGAAAGGTGATCTAGTATTATTCTACTGGTGATTATTGTACAGGCCATCCACAATGCCAATGAGTAGAGGGATGATCCTAATCCACCTTTCCCTAAAAATAAGAGATCAGCTGTGTCCAAGTATCCATGGGACTAGAATATTGTGTAAGTACTTCCCTCTATTGTGCACCAAAATGAAGTGTTTGAGTGGACAAAATCAGGGGCCATGCTTTCCTAAAATTTTAGGGTCCATAGGCATTGATCTAGCTCAACCATTCAATTGATGCCACCCTTTGGATATGGCCCATACTGTAGAAGCCTCACCACTGAAATGTTTCTAGCCACACAGTGGCTAGGATGATTTGTGTATGATCAGTGTAAGTTGTCAACGGTCGTCCAAAACTATGTCAATTGGATTGTTGGGACAAACTTCACTTTAATCCAGCTACAACTTATACTATAGATAGCCAGCCACTTGAACAGTCTTGATCAATATTGAGCATTGCAGCTAGCAAATCAAACAGATGGTAAATCTTAAGCTTAGGTTGATTATTAGGTTGTATGAAGAACGGTAGAAGAAGACGTAGAGAAAAGAGGAAACATGGGAAGAGAAGGAGAGGACTTGATAATCTTTCCCACTCTAAATTCCTTTTTTTTTTATAGACTTGCTGATTACAAGAGATAAGCTCATCTTAATGATAATAATCCGACTAAAGATATTAAAGATATACGATATCTTTCAATAGAATGGTGAACTGCAGTACTAAACATAAACTGTGCATTCTCACATACGTACACATGCAGTTGTGTATTCTGACAGAGAATATTAAGCTTTACTGGTAGTGGCTCATAATTTCTATGCATTTCTTTTTAAGCTGTTATAAGAAATTTCCTAGACTCTTAGGGTGTGTTTGGTTGCACCTATATTAGTGCAACCAAATGCACCTGCAAGTTAAAAGAATTTCCTAGACCCTTATGTTTGTTTTTACTACATTTCAGGGCCACAAGAAGTGGATTACAGGTATTTCTTGGGAACCGGTACACCTGAAAGCTCCTTGCCGCCGTTTTGTAAGTTCTAGCAAGGATGGAGATGCACGCATTTGGGATATTTCATTGAGGAAGTGCATTGTTTGTCTTAGTGGTCACACACTTGCAGTAACCTGTGTGAAGTGGGGTGGCGATGGAATGATATATACAGGGTACGGTCACGTATTTTATTCTGCACAATTTGGATTTTTATATGCTAAATCAAGCAATGCATCATCTTTCTTAAACCATCTTTGTCAAACATTTTTAATTTTTTGACAAATTTCATGCCAGGTAGCACAAAATTTTTAACCTTTTCTTTGACCGAAACAGTTGGTCAAAGACTTTTTTTTTTTTTTTTTGTTTTGTTCAAGTATTTTGTTGTTTGTCTTTAATTGTGCTCAATGCATCCTTGAAAACCACATTTTGATTTTTGTCTGCTTCTTTAAGCCAGTATGTAATTTCCTTTCAACTTCTTTCATGAGGCTGTGCTCCATTTTCTGATAATAGTGTCCATTAGCTTAATTTAATTATCAGCAAAATTCTGCAAAATTGGATGCCAGTTTTGTATTGTAACTTATGGTGGGAGTTCTTTGTTTGAGTATAGAAGTATTTGTGTGACCAGCTTGTGCCGCATTAAGGTGCCAGGGATGATATCTAAGCGTCTTCCTAGCATGTGGGCTCTCACTGGATTCATTGTTGTCGTTGTGTTTAATTTTCCTTTTCTTAATAAAGGATTTCGATAACCATGAAAAAAAAAAAATCAATTTCGTTATCATTCTGCTGTTGTTACTGTCTACTATTTTTTGGTACTTTGGCTCATTTATTTCTCAAGAAATAGAAGTATTTAGGCACCCTATTTTGATTGTACACGACTCTTGTCAATTGTGAAGCAAAGCTTCAACTAGATACCATGTGCTTATGGAAGCTTCCTTGCTGATTCATCTGACGTTGTCTATTGACATTAGCCTTTTATCTAGGTTAGTTTATCACAAGTTATTTTTTGGCAACAGTTGACCATTTTGTGACTGCGCATATGCCACACAATGCATCTTTGGGCATTATCTACTTCATAATACTGAAATAGGTTAAAAAAAATGCATATGCAACTCTGATGAATGACAAGTCACTTGGTTTATATTATTGTTGCAATTTAATATACCTTGAAATGGTTGATGCTGAATTATAACGAACAGTAGGGGTAGTGATTTCTGTTACGTGAGCCCTAATTGTGGGCATCACTTTGTTTCGTTCCTTTTTTACTCTATATCAGATTCAGAGTAGAGCATTCTAATCTACAAAAAATCAAGGAATCTGTTTGAGGGACCACGAAGCTTCTATCATCTGTCTTGTAGATTGGGACTCTACACAAATCTTTACTATCATTCTATCATAAGCATCACAAGTGCAAAGTTTCCCTTCCGCTATTTTCATTTTCTTCCCCGTGTTCATTCCTATCTTTGGCCTAAATCCCTGAATCCTAGATTACATACGTTTGATATGCTTAATATATGTAAACCCAAGAAAAGACATTCATTATCATTGGCTGTTGAGTTAGAAAGTTGGGGGCGGTGAATACTTGCTTACCGATTG
Organism: Liriodendron chinense; assembly: GCA_003013855.2. Taxonomy (NCBI): domain Eukaryota; kingdom Viridiplantae; phylum Streptophyta; class Magnoliopsida; order Magnoliales; family Magnoliaceae; genus Liriodendron; species Liriodendron chinense. The sequence goes on along the minus strand of PVNU02003553.1, from coordinate 133,746 downwards.
TGTCAGGGCCTCAATTATGATCCTGTCAATTCCATGCTTGACAGACCTTTTAACCTCAATCATATGTTTTGATATTTTTTCCTTTTTCTTTTTCTGAATGATATTTTGAGAAGTTCCATGAAAAGAGAGACTTTTCAGAAAGTCTTTTGACACTTCCTGAACTTCATCAAAATAGAAGTAATCTCATCCCCTGGCCTAAATATATACAAATTCTCAAAGGAACTTCCTCTAAATAGAAATTTTAGAAAGTTGTATCCAATAAGATTGCTGGTTGATTGATTGGTTCCCTTTGACATTGTTAGTGATTGGTGAAACTTGTTCCTTCGTTGATCATAAATACATTCTAATGTTGTTCGTATACACATTTGAATGTAAGAAGGTTCGTAACTTCGAATTCCAATAAAAACATATTTGTTTCCCTAGATTCTTCAATCAATCTTAGGATACTTCTGAATGTTCTACTAATGGATGCCTATCCAATCATCTCATGCAGCTCCCAGGACTGTACAATCAAGGTATGGGAAACTTCGCAGGGGAAGCTGATTCGGGAACTCAAGGTAAATGCATTTCTTTTCTGCAACTTTTGAATACATGACATTCGTATTCTGCCTTGCATCCCATATAATACTGCCAGTCTATTCAATATGTTTTTTTTTCCTCAGGTAATAAGTCTGACTTATTCTAATATTATATATCGTCATACATATTTCATTCTTTATTTTAACTGAAGATCATTTGATTGTTGATTTCATTATTGGTTATTGGTATGCTTTTCAGGGGCATGGTCATTGGGTTAACTCTCTCGCCTTGAGCACTGAATATGTTCTTCGAACAGGGGCATTTGATCACACAGGAAAACAGTATGCGTCTCCAGAGGAAATGAAAGAGGTAACTGCCTTTCGGTTTCTTTGGTGGCTATGTTAGGCTTTATGATGTCGTTTTCTTTTCTTCTTTCTTCTCTTCTAGCAATTATTCAGGCTACCTAAATTATCTGGTTGCTGAAGAAAAGCCTATAAGAAGGCATAGCATGAAAAAGTGTTAGCACTATTAGTTGCTTTCTAAGAAGAGTAGCGAACCTAACCCACACAAAAATTACACAATCAATAACTAAGTTAATTTTTTTATATTATATTATCTCATCAAATTAGCATGCAATACTTGATAATCAAAGCACTGGTGTCCTGAGCTACCTTTCTAGGTCCCAATAGGTGCTTTATATCGTTCTGTTATCTGCACGTGTTTCATTAGACTCATTTGTTGTTTCAAGCCTAGATGGGAAGAGAATGTTATAGTGAAGGTTTATTTTGAGTGCAATGCTTGCTCATATTAGCAGGGTTTTAGTTCACAAGTTAGCTGCTCCTAGAATTCTAACTGGGTTACGGCCACCAAGATATGGTCTGCCAACCACTGCCTTAGTGCTATAGATTCCAATGTTTTCAATGCTGCCAGGGTAGTCTCACCTGTCAGCTTTCACATTCTACCATTCAATTGCAGTAAGAGTGGAAAATGAGTCGATTCCATTCTGCTCTTCTAGGTAGGTTGGTTGTCCTTCATCTCTCAATCTGAGTCCAAAGGCTGGACGATTTCTATCCTCTCTTGAGATGGTGAGTTATTCACTAATACTGGGTAAGTCCATGCAGTGAAATTGTAGCAAGGTATCCTCTTTGTTCTGTGTCTCTCTACTCTGCTGGAAAATCTTAAACTTTCAATTTTGTCCTGCACGTGGATGACTGAGAAGAGGAATGAAAGAACGGTTTGCATTCAATTCAAAAATTGGTGGCCATGATCTTTCAATGATTTTTAGGTTATGGTCTTTCCACGGTAGGGCCTAGGATCAACGGTCTGGATCACTGAGCCGTGACCCCTCGTTCAAATTCTGGTGAGTTGGATACCATGTGCCACTCCCAAAAGATATTTTCCGAGGGACGATCCTATCGTTCAGTTGGTACCCATCGTTTATCCTCTTAGATTATTTTAGGGGATGAAGCTTATCTAAATCTCAGGTGGACCATACCGTTAGAAACAGTGGTGATTGACCATTAAAACCTTTTTATAGGCCATGAGTTTTGGATCAAGGTGATAGCTGTTTTTCCTCTTCATCCAACTTATTTTTACCTTATCAACAGGTTGGATAGAAAATAAACAATACCGAAACATTACAGCCCCATGAAATTTCAATGGTGGGACGTCCACTGTTTTTTCTTGTCACAGCACGCCCAACTGTATAAGATAATGTCCACTATGTTATCATGGAGTGTGCTCGAATACGGCAGGCGCATGGGTCCAGAACTCGGAAATGCAAGGGCTGCAATCCGTTGGGCAACGGACTACCTTCTTAAGGCCGCTACAGCTACCCCAGGGAAACTCTATGTAGGTGTAGGCGACCCCAATGCCGATCACCATTGTTGGGAGCGTCCGGAGGACATGGACACTCCCAGGACCGTCTACTCAATCTCCCCAGATAAACCAGGATCTGACGTGGCTGCAGAAACTGCAGCCACACTCGTGGCCGCATCTATGGTCTTTCAGAAGGTCGACCCAAACTACTCAAAAGTGCTGCTAAGGACTTCAAAGAAGGTTATGGATTTTGCAGTTAGGTATAGAGGAGCCTATAGCGAATCGCTTGGCTCAGCTGTGTGTCCTTTCTATTGCTCCTATTCTAGTTACAAGGTAATGCATTCACACTTATAGTATATAATTAAACTGTTTTCGACAAATGTAGTTTTAGACGAAACATATATAGCCTAGTATTAGAAACCATGAGAAGATTAAAAATAACTAATTGCCTACAAGCAATACTTCCATAACTTGTGGTACCAAACCATCTTTCCCACCAACATGCCATTTGTCTAGAAAACTAAGTACAGTGAGAGCATAAGGCTCTAATCTCAAGCTTGTTGGTTGAGTTAGTAGAGACAATGCAGTGGTAAACCTTACTACTACTAAATAAATAAATAAACAAGAGGATAGGTTCTATGATGAATATCAGACCTTGGTTGTCCATTGATTCCAATGATGTGTGATCCTTCAATGTGGACCAAAATGCTCTTCATGTATGATTTGCCCTATATCCACCTCATCCATCCGTTTTTCAACATGGTCCCAAAAATTAAAAAGGTCCAAATATCAGATGGACCATACCACAGGAAGCAGTGGTGATTGAAATACAAAGATAGGCTTGATTCAAAAATTTTGTGGCCCACTAAAAGTTCTTAATGGTCATTCACTACTGTTTTCAGCTGTGTAATTTGGATCTGCTTAGATTTTGAGATCACTATCCTAAAATGAGCTGGAAAACCGTATAGAAAACGGGATTGGTGCTTAGGTGGATATATATAGCACTGGCAAAAACCTCAGTTAACTCATGATTACTAACTTGCATGCATTGCATGGCCAGCCACCTGCCTATCTTAAGCGGGAAGCCTGTAACTGGGACTAGATTCCTGCCCATGTTTCACTCACGATATTTGACAGGCTGGCTGGCTCCTATGAGAAAGGAGACACTTGTTTGAGAATAGGCACTGTTGGCTCGTTTTCATCTTGAGCATTCGTTAGATGTCCCCAATCGGACAGATAGAAAATCAATTCAGTGTAATTTTTTTTCTTCTTTATCTTCTATCCTAAAGCCAATGATCTCAACGGTTTGATTTCAGCTAATATATGCTCCGTTTCAAATCTAAGATTGCATGTCTTTGAAATATCCAACTCATTTTCCGTACCATATCTTTAATTATTTTCGACAATGAAGTGCTCCACCAGGTCGACATTAATAAGTGGAAGAAAAATAGTAGGGCAGGGAAACTTTTGTGTTTATGCAGTGCATAAAATAGCCATCCTCTATAGGTACACTATGCTATATATGTGAGATCCACTCTGTTCATCAGGCAATAACGATTATCTGGACCATACACGTAGAAGTTAATCCTGATTAAAAACTCATATGGGCCACGCCGAAGGTAATAATATCAAATTATCCAAAAATCCATCACACCACAGGTAATAATATAAAATTATCTAAAAAACCATCAAGTTCATGAGGTGTGGCCCAAATGAGGTCTCCAAGGAGATTTCAATGGTAGGAATTTCTCTATCGCCTTTTCCTTTAGTGCGGCTCATTTGAGTCTTGGATCCAGATCATTTTAGGAGTTTTGTATTCTATAGGAGGAAGAGCTGAAGACAAAGTATGGAGGACTTCGACCCAAGTTACCTCCAATCCAAGTAACTATCGTTTCTCTTGCTTGTAGATTGGTTTCAGTGATGCTGACTACATTTATATGCTTATCAGTTTTGGATTTCTATTTTTATTTTCAGATCAGTCCACGTTCTTTCTTACTTCGACTCTGCTGACTAAAAATTTTTCTGCTTGCTGGCTTTGTTTGTGAATGCTCTATACAAAGAGGATCAAATGGAATTGCCTCCAGGTTTCCGATTTCATCCCAGTACTGAAGCTTCATCATGCATATATAATAGTTATCAAGCTTGTCACCTAGCATTTCTTACGAGTAGGTGGTGCTTCATTGTCTTTTGTTGTTGTTTTTCCTTTTTTGTTCTTACATTATAATACTCATACTCTTTATGTTTTATATTCTGGATTTTGCAGGTGGGCCAGTTGATGGATTTGCTAACGTATGAGGTGGAAGTAGCTATAAAGGAAAGATTAGAAATGAAGGCTAGCTTCACGTATGGTCGAGAGATTGGTTTCAATATTGGGGACAAAATAAAGCCTAGTTGCTCATTCTATGGAGAATGGTTCACTTCAATGTGTAGATTTGTAACAAATATTAATATTATTTTTCACTAGAAATGTAAGGACTTTAAGTTTCATATGTGATATAATTATGATTTGTTAGATTTTAGTTTTTTTTTTTTTGTTGTTTTAAATAATTTGGATGACTATCAGGTGTAATAGATTAAAAAATAAATTCAAACATTATAGGTGTGGTTCAGAAAATTTAGCGGCGGACTAAACCTGTCGCTAAAATTCCTAAATAAATGCAATCACGCGGTTGCGGTCGCCCATAAATTTAGCGACGGACCAATATTCGTGGCAACAATTTTGTACGACGGACCGATATCCGTCGCAACAATTTTGTACGACGGACCAATATCCGTCGCTAAATCCGTCGCTTTACATAATTTAGCAACGGACTTAAATCGTCGTTTAAAGGCGACGGATATAATTCGTCGTTTAAAATTTGCAACATAGTAAACTGCGACGGCCCATGCGACGGACCAAGTTCGTCGCTAATATCAATTTGCGACGGACTTGGTCCGTTGCAAAAATGCAATTTTGGCGCAGTGCCGACAACCAGCATGTCTGTAATGATATTCGAGTGGTTTGAATTGGTGGAAAGAAAACATGAGTGGAAGAAATGTTATAAGTGGATAGATGGACGGTGTGATTTGCCGGAGGTTATTCTCCCAAATTCGTAGGGAGGAATCCTCCTTCAAACATGAAAGGAAACCAAAATTTTTGGTTTTAGATGCTGTTCACACAGGTGGTTCAAACTCAGTTTGCGGACGTGGGATATCTGTAGGGAAGCTGTGGGGTCCAATGTGATGATTAATAGGAAAATCTACTCCGTTCATCAGTTTTTCTACATTGTGTTTGGCCATAGGTCCAAATATTGGATGTCTTGGATTTGAAGTACGTTGCCTAGAATGGTTTGTCGTCTAGAGGCTAAGACGGAAAGAATAATCTGTTTTCTGGATCTCGTAACGTCTTGCTTCTTGGGGTTGTTTGAAGAATGTGTACACATGTGTATAAGGTGGCCCAGATCAGATGCACGGTACATCACGACGTAACCCACGTGTGAGGTTGATACACGACGGTATGACATACACATGAGCGGTCGGGATCCCATACGGTTGGACAGTCCAGATTGACTTTAAGGATAACAGATGATAAGATTTAATGGATGGCTACCATAAAATGGTTAATTCAACCCAATGGTTCAGATGAGATGAAATTATTAGATTTCTTAGGGCACGGATAGTTAAACGTGTTTACATGCAGTAGATTCTTTCTTTTTCTTTTTTCCTTTTTTAAGTGGCATGAGTTTGGTAGTGCATGCATGCATGTACGCATGCATGGTTGGATATGATGAATGAGTGTTTTGAATGGATTGATTGGTTACATAATGGACTTGACGGGTTTGGTTAATGTAAGGGCACATTTGTTAGTTGATGATGGTAAACAACAATTGAACGGTCTAGATTTAGTGAATGGTTTGAGTAGTGGGCCCCATGCTGTGCATGATACATAGAAATAATTGAACTCCCTCACGTCTCTTTCTTTCTAAAAGTAATAAAGCTAAGCACGTAAGTGGGTTTTGTTGGACTTTCATGCCCACTTTTAAAGGAAGCTAATTGGGTTTTGGATGCGGGCTCCACAAGGGTTAAGCTGGCCCCAGTGAACTGGTAGAATTGTAAGAAATCATAAAAGTTGTTAAATGGACAGTAGAATGGACACTACACCAAAATTGCATTTTTGCGACGGATTCTGCGACGAACATTGACCGTCGCAAAAATTGCTTAGTTTAACGACGGACCGCATCCGTCGTATTTGAAAATATTCCGTCGCTTTCGCGAAATTAAGGCGGGATTTCGTCGCTGGATTTACCGACGGGCATAGTCCGTCGCAAAATTTTAATTTCCGACGGACTTACCGTCGCTATTTAACGACGGATTTGGCCCGTCGCTAATCCCAGCTCGAAAAGATGCCCCCCAAATAAGGTCCATCAGAAAATAAAATTTAAGAAAAATGAGATATTGAAAAAAACTGATATTTTTTAAAAATTAAAAAATTTGATATTTAAAATAACAAATTTAGTAATTTAAAAGAAAATGTTAAGAGATTTTAAAAACAAAATTGAGAAATTTGAATAAAATTAATATGTTTGAAATTTCTTTTCAAAATTTGACAAAATTAAACATTTTGAAAAAGAAAATTGTGAAGTTAAAAAAGAAATTTGTGATTTTCAAACAAAAAAAGTTGAGAGGTTTGAAAATAAATTAACAATTTTTTAGTAAAATTGAGATTTAGAAAAATAATAAGATTCAAAAAATTGAGATTTAAAAAAAAAAAATGACCATTTGAAAAAAGTTGAGAAGTTCGAATAAAATTGATAAGTTCGTAAAAAAATTGAAATTTTTATAAAGAAATTAAGATTTTGTATTTCGAAAAAATTAAGAAGTTTGATTAAAAAAATGATATTTTCAAAAGAAATAAAAGTTGAAATATTTGATAGAAAAAAAAAAAGAGAGATTTTACCGGTTTTGAAAAAAAATGTTGGAAAAAAATTGTGGTTTAAATAAAAGCGAGAAATTTGAAATGAGTGGGCCAAATTTATTGGTGGATATTTATTGGATAGTTGAAAATGAAAAATTACACTCATTCAGTTAACTGGTTATCAGATTGGTTTATGCATACGTACATGTTCATTGGTGCAAAAAATGAAGGCCCTAATATAATGATGTTAATTAATTGCAAGGAAAATTTATAATGATGAGATTGATCAAATTCTATGATCAAGTCATCCTAAACTTGATCTTCTGAATGGTCAGATATGTTTAGAACGTGGTAATTATTATTGAAAACAAAATTAAGCCCGAATCATATCCGTATAAAAGACTCTTTAAATGTGTACAATCAATTTGTCTAGAGCTAGACAAATTTTGGATAATCTGATTGGTCCAAATTGAAAAGTAAATGACTTTAGATGTTTAGATTAAATTTCACTCAAATCTAATGGTTAGGTTACAAGATATGGCCCATCATTGATCAATTTTATCTATTTAGTATCTTTCTCATCTTAAACTTGATCAGGGCAAGTGACCAGTCAAATCAAAGTTATTGATGAATATAATAGAGTGAATGGATTAGATTTCCAAATTAGGCCAAATTTTTAGGTCCAAATTGCGCTGTAACTTGTTGACCTCATGAAAACCTAATAAATGTATAGTCATTGGACCCCAAACTCTAATCTAGCCATTGAGAATTTGATCTTTTCTAATATTTTCTATTGCACCTTAAAATGATATAAAAGAACATATGGATGGATTAGATATACATAAAATATATCAGATGGATTGGTTAGTGACAGGGTCACCAGTCAATGCCAAGTGATCGGTGCTCTGTGGGCCCCACCATGATGAATGTGTTTCATCCACTCTATCCATACATTTTCGTAGATCATTTTATGGTATGAGCCCAAGTTTGAGGTAGATCCAAATCTCAAGTGGACCACATCACAAGAAACAATTTTAATTGAACACCCACTGTTAAAACTTATTGAGGGCCACGGAAGTTTTGGAACAAGCTAATATTTGTTTTTTACCTATATCCAGGTCTGTATGACCTAATTAAGAGGTTGGATGTCAAATAATTAATATAGTGGGCCCTACAAGGTTTTTAATGGTGGACATTCAATCAATACTATTTTCCTGTGGTGTGGTCCACCTGAGATTTAGATTTGACTCATTTATTGGATCAAGCACTAAAACAATCTTCAGAAATGGCTCGACAGTGTGGATAAAACACATACGTCATGGAGGGGCCCACAAAGCACCGGCCAGTGGCCCCATAGCCAAGGGGTGCGAATTAGGTATTACCCCAGGAACAGCTTAGTGGGTGTTACCCTAACCGTGTGGGGCCCATCTTGTTGTAGTTTTTATATATCAACACCATCTATCTCTGTTTTCATATCATTTTAGGATGTGATCCAAAATCCTAAGAAGATCCAAATCTTAGGTGGACCATATCACTAGAAACAGTGATGTATAACCATTAAAAACGTTTTGTGGGCCACAAAACGTTTTAGATCAATCTGATCTTTATATTTTCCCTTCATCAAAACTTTATTGACATTATCAAGAGCTTGGATTGCAAATAAACATTACAAAAACCTTACGATGGGCTCTTTGGAATTTTTAATGGTGGGGCACTCAATCACACTATTTCTAGTGTTATGGTCCACTTGAAATTTGGATCTACATAATTTTTGGAAAATCATCCTAAAATGGGCCGTAGAAACAGATGGACGGCATGGATATACAAAATATCATCCATGTGGGCCATACGCTGGGGGTAACACCCACTCAGCTGTTCCCGGGTGACACCTAATTCACGCTGGCGCAGATTGCGTCGGTACTATGTGGGGCTCACCGTGCTGAGTAAACTCTGTGGGGCCCACCGTGATTTATGTATTTTATCCACTCTGTTCATCCATCTTAACAGATAATTTTAGGTATGGTGCCAAAAAACGAAGCATATCAAAATCTAAAGTGGACCACACCACAGGGAAAGTGTGAACTGAATATATACCATTGAAAAATTATAGGGGGACACAGAAGTTTTGGATCAAGCTGATATTTGTGTTTTTCCCTTCATCCATGTTCATGTGATATTATGAACAGGTTGGATGACAAATAAACATCAATGTGGGGCCACTTGAGGTTTGGATATGCTTAAATCATTATTCCCACTGTTTCCCATGGCATGGTCCACTTGAGGTTTGGATATGCTTAAATTTTGGGTTCAACCACTAAAATGAACTGGAAAAACATATGGACGGAATAGATAAAGCACATGCATTCTAGGTGGGCCCAACTGAGTTTAGTCCGCACGGTAAGACGGTGCAATCCAATTAACCAATCCCCTTACCCTAAAAAAATCCCAAAATCCTCGTTCCCTCCTCTCAATCGTCTCCCGCCCCTCCTCTCTCTCTCTCTCTCTCTCTCTCTCTCTCTCTCTCTCCAAAAATCGCCATTGCAGCTTCCAAGCTTCGACGCCTCCCATCCCCGCTCCCGTTGCAGCTTCCAAGCTTCGACGCCTCCCATCCCCGCTCCCGTTGCAGCTTCCAAGCTTCGACGCCATTGCAGCTGGTATGAAATCTCTCTCTCTCTCTCTCTCTCTCTCTCTCTCTCTCTCTCTCTCTCTCCAAAAAACATAAAATCTCTATTGATTGCACAGTCGAGTCATGGTTCGGAGTCCCATCCGCCTGAGAATCAAAAGTTTGATTCATTGCAAAATGTTTGATGAAATGCCGGAGCGGAATGTCATTTCCTGAACTGCTATGGTTGATGGGTATGTGAATTGGGGAATGTTGGTGCCACCAAAGACATGTTCGATGAAATGCCAGAGAAAAAAATGCAGTATCATGGACAGTTATGATTGTCGAGTGTGAGAAGTGTAGAGATGTAAAAAGTGCCCATTGGGTGTTTGCTGTAGTGCCTCTACGGGTATTACACTTCGTGGGCAGCCATAAAATGAGATGAACTCATTTTTCCACAGCTACCAAACAGGGCCTGACTCAGTGGAAAACAAATTCTACAGGATATTGTACAGGAAATTCTACAGGGATATTGTACAGGGATATAAAAAAATAAAAGCTGATGAACCCCACTTCTCGTTACTTCATCATTTGCACAATGTCAACTTTAGAAAAGGTAACGGCGCATGCACTAAAAAATTCCCCACTTGAGCTGGACATCATCAACTGGCGGTCATTATGGATACCTATCAATGACGTACAGAGGCTATAGCAAGGGGTGGGCCATAGAAAGGATTGATCCAACCCTAATCCAATTCATTTACAAAGAGCCCTGATCCTCTGTATCCTCTGTTTTCTGCAAAAAGGGAAATTACTGTTTGCAACTTTTTGACTGGTCCATGTTATCACATGGCCAGCAAACAGAGGATCCAGACTCATTTATAAAATGAATCTGGACTGTCTGCTAATCTTTAACAGGAATTTGGTACAGCTCAACTCACGTCAGCACTCACTACATTAAATGCAGCAGTGCTGACAAAATCAAAGTTGAGGTGGACCAATTAGTCATAGGCAAACAGAAAAATCCTGCTAAAGACAAACAGACGATCCATCCAGATTCTTATAAACTTGGTTGCGTTTCAACTAAACTCATTAATAAATAGTTCAACCTAACTAATTGGACTATTTATTTATTTTTAACAGTGTAACCTAATTATTTAATTAAAAATATAAAAACAAATTAAAAATAAGAAACACTGTCAACTGCATATTACTACTCTTTATTAGATTAAACCCTTACTATAACCAAATCACAACCATCTTAATAAAATTTAGGGTTTTTTTTAAAGAATATAATAAGAAATATTGCTTAAACAAAACTAGTTGTATCTCCAACTAATTGTATGTGAGGCCCGCCATGTTGTTTGTACAACATCCAAACCTATCTAAGATATTCCGACCATGAAAATGTGATGCCCAAAAAATCATGCTTATCCAACTACAGGATATTGTACAGGAAATTCTACTGTCTTTGTGAAGTTGTCATCAGCTTCTGCAGAAAATTGTTCAAGAGTTCTATCTCTTGCGAGATCCAATCCACGCCGAACATTGAATCTGTTACTATGTGATTGTGATGGATGGCTTACATCATTATTAGTTCGCTTATTTTATTCTTATTTTATGCCGCACATGATAAATGATTGATGTTTATTGTTATATGAATCCGCTTAGTTGTAATTTCCGTATGCATCTAGGTTAATTTAGGCCGTCCTACATTAAGGCTCCATCCCATCTTCATCCTAAAAGCCTGCATGGTATCGTCAAGATTCCTAACTCCCAGGCTACCTTCGTTGTCAAGCCAACATATTTTGGACCACCAAACCCAATGCTTGTGCTTCTCGCCTTCAGAACCACCCCAGAAGAATCTAGCAAAAGGCTGACTCCATCTTCCTGCAGCAAGCTTTGGGAAGATTGAACGTCGACATCACATGCATGGGGTAGCTAGATAACACGTGCTTAATTAAAGTAACCTTGGCCCTGTGATTGAGGAGACAACCCTTCCGCCCACTATCTTGGAAGATATTCTATTAAGTAAGATAGTAAGACGCATAGACTTGCGTCTACCTTTCTGCAGCAGAATTCCCGGGTAAGTAATGGGCAAATTCGCCTCAGCCAAGCCTTTTAAACTTCCAATCTTTCTTCTTCTAGCCGCAGTAGTTTTCTTAGGGAACACTGTGTAGCTCTTGGATGCATTGATCTTTTGCCCTAAAGACGCTGAATATCTTTCCAAAAATTTCATCATAGCTGTAACAGAGGAAGCCCTGCCATTCAGGAAAAGAATGGTATTATCTGCAAACAAGAGATAGAAATAATAGGGCAAGTTCTAGGTAAGTGAAAAGGGCCACTCTCCTGAAGAGAAGAGCCTTTTCAGGCCTTTGCTAAGAGTCTCAGCCGCAAGAATAAAAATGGCTAGAGAAATTGGATCACCTTGTCTCAAACCACAAGACGATTGAAAAAAATCCATATGGCTTGCCATTTATGAAGACCAAGAACCAGCAGTTCTTCTAGCAATTCTGAACCATTGCTACCCAATCATTGCTGAATCTGAATTTGACAAGGACTCTCTGCACAAAATCCCACTCCATACAGTCATATGCTTTTTCCATGTCCAACTTCATAATTAAGTCTCCTCCACGGGTTTTCCTATCTATCTCATGCACCATTTCCGAAGCTACCGAATTGTTTTCTGCTATGGATCTTCCCAGGAGAAAGGCTCCTTGTTCTTCAGAGACAATGAAGGGGAGGATCCTTAATAATCTGTTTGCTAAGATCTTGGAGAAGATTTTGTAGCTACAATTGCACAAACTGATCGGGCGGTAATCGGAGAAGCCGATAGGGCTGGATCTCTTAGCAATAAGACAGATCAATGTGCACGTGAATGGGTGAGGAAGGGGGGGTGCCTTGAAGAAACTCGGAAGCAGCTCTATGCACATCTCCTCCTATAATTTCCCAACACAAGGTGTAGAATGCTGCAGAGAAACCATTGGGGCCCGGGGCACTATCTAATGGGATCTCAAACACTGCTTCTTTGACTTCTTCCAAAGTAAGGGCCTTTATTAGACAATGGTTCATTTGATCAGTTACTAATCGCAGAATGCATTGGAGTAATTCTTCATCAATATTTGACCCTGCAGAGGATAGGAGATCCTTTAAGTGGTGAACTGCTTCTGTAGCTATCTCTTCTTCAGTTTCACATAGATCACCTGATTGGAATTTTATCTTGCGAATGGACATCCATCTCCTTTCAATTAGAGAATCATGAAAGAATTTTGTATTTCTATCCCATTCCGCAAGTCACATATTCCGCACCTTTTGTTTCCAATTTATCTCTTTTTGCATTTGGGCCTTGTCTAGAGACTTTCTCTAATTCGTGGAGGATTTTTACTGTCATCCTCGGACTGAGAGTTAAGTAGATGGAGTTCTGTTTTTTTTACCTTTTCCTCAGCTACTTTGACATTGTTGAAGACGTTTCCGAAATGGGATGAATTCCAGTCTCTCAATGCTGATTTAAGGCGCTTCATTTTAAGATACAACCGTAGCAATGGAGAGGGAGCCAAGATATCCGCCTCCCAGCTGGACTTGACCACTGCTAAGAAATCATCATGCGTAGTCCACATGCATTGAAATTGAAAAGATTTTCAGCTGGGATTGCTTACCTTATGAGCTTTAAGGATCAGAGGTGCATGGTCAGAATGAGTTCTAGGCAGGTGTTCCACGTTGGAGGGAAAAACACGCTGCCACTCCAGATTAACTAGCATTCTGTCTAGCCTACCCCATCTTTGCTGTTTCTGGCCCTATTGTTACACTGCGTGAATCTTGGACCTGAGAAGCCAGCATCCAGAAGCCCGACATTATTAATAGCCTCTCCAAACTCTTCATAGCTCTGACGTCGAACCTGTTTCCGCCTAGCCGTTCCTCAGGGGACATTGTAACATTGAAATCCCCACTCACTAGCCAAGGACCTTTGATAGTCCTTTGAGTAGCCAAGAGATCCTCCCATAAGAATTTTTTTATTTCCCTGTTGCAGCTAGCATAGATAATGGAAATCAAAATCTCCATCTGGGAGTCCTCTTCATACACTTTCACTGTGACACACTGTCTAGAGGCCAAAATAGTTGATACTTGCTGGAAATTCTTGAATAGAATCCATATTTTCCCTTGGGGGCCTCCTCCATAATGTAATTCTGGAAGCTGATTTTACCTGCTATAAGCCGCAGTCTATCTTCTTTTAACATGGGTTCCTAAAGAAGCAGAATAGCCACGTTGTGAACTCGGACAAGATGCTTGAGATGCCCGATCGTAGGAGTGTTTCCAACTCCCCTCACGTTCCAAGAGAGGGATGCTACTCATCGGACACCCACCCAGATAACTCAGCCCTGTTCGAGTGTTGCTTTTGCCTTCGACTAACCCTTTTCATTAAAATATTTCTTGCTCCTTTGTTTCTACCTTTCTTTGGAGTGCTAGGTAAGGCATCTTTGCTTGCCCTTTCAACAACTGGATGATCTTGAGCCTGAGCTTGAGGAGTTGTTTCGCCGCGCAGGTCAACCCATAAATTTAACTGTTGTTGATCCAATGAGTGATGTCGCCGTTGCGCTACTGCATTCTGAACAGCTTGATTGAGTTTGATAGCAGCTGACTGTTCTGTCAGGAGTCTCTGGACTGCCAAAAGGTAGCCTTCCCAGATGATACTATCACTGATTGTGTGTAAGGTGTAGCTGGGGTACACATTCGTCGTGTCGATGGGGGTAGGTAGCACTACAGCCTCTGTACTAGATATTTTTCCGGATGTCTCCCCCATTCTGGTATCTTGATTCCCTTGAGAAGGATTCTGATATTGTCTCTGAATTTCCAGACCATCTATCTCTGTAGCAGAATTACCTGAAAATTTTTCTTCGGCATTTCTTTGCTCAGTGGCTGCACTCTTTGGAGGGGCTTCTGGAGATGAAGGTCGAACACTATGACCTGCACTAGGAGTGGTGGGCGAGGAGATCAGAGTGGCATTATGACTCGAAGGTGGCTGGCTGTTGTTTTCCGTAGGATGAGAGGTCGTTGCCACTACATGCACCTGGTCTGGGACTTTCCCCTCAGTTAAGATGTTCTCACCATCAATTGGAGCAGTTCGCTGATTCCTTGGATCTGCCTGCTGAGATAAGTCAGCTAAAGGAGCTTCTATTTATGTATCTTGGGCATTTCCTCGAACGGTTGCACATGTGTATAGTTAGCAAAGCTCTATCCTAGCCATTCATTAATTTTGATATGTTGGGGCCCATTTCAGATGTGAAATGCTGGCCTGATTTTTATGCCATAAGATCTAAAAAGAGTACTCAGTGTAAAGCTCCAATCTCACACATGTGTCACATTACGACACATGTGCTTGTATGTGGATATGTAAGACTCGCCACACGATTGTGTGTGTTGGCATAGTGTGTGTGTGAGGGAGCAATATTAGAATAAGAATTTTGCTTTGATATTTGAAACAGAAGCAAGTGTAGTCCTAACATGCTTGTGTTTGATTATGGTGATGATGGTCCATTTCACCAGTGGTTTAATAAAAAGATCAAAATACCCTTGAACCAGTCTTCCATCTGTTGTAGGAATTTCAAGAAAATATATGTTGCAAAAATTATAAAATCAGAAGGAAATTCGATAGTCTCTCTCTCTCTCTCTCTTGTTTTTTTTTTTTTTCCTTTAATGCTCTCTCTCATAACGGCTACCTAGCTTCTTAAGAAAAGGAAGAAAAGAGAGAGATGAAATCAAATGGAAGAGAGAGAGAGAGAGAGAGAGAGAGAGAGAGAGAGAGAGAGAGAGAGTACAAACCTGCTTTTACTGGGAGAGATCTCCATTTCTTATCACCGTGGATTTTCACGTAGTCTGCGAGCTTTCGATCTTCTTCAGCCGTCCATGATCCTTTATTCATTACCTTCTTTGGGCTGATCGCATAGCTTTGTCATATAGTCCACCTAGAATTTCCTTGCAGAAGAATGCAGGAAAATGCTAAGCAAAAGATGGGTATAAAAAAACACTGCTAAAAGAACATAAAAAATAATTTGGTCTTCCATAGTTTTCTTCTTATCTGGCAGTCGATGTAGGTCAAGAAAATTAGAATCAATGTGGTCAACCGCGGGTTTTCTCATCTATGCAGCTGATATAGGTCTGATATCCTTGTAGCTGCATATTAGCACTCCTGATAGCATGAAATAGCTGCTAGCTTTACTGAGTACCATTGCTAACTGATAATGGTCTCTACCACATGTACCATTAACTTTTTCTTAGCAGCCATCATTGAAAATTATGGGACTCTTGTAGATGCAACTCTTTATGTGCATATGTCTGCTCTTATGTTCATTTAGATCAGCCTATTGCATACACACATATATGCATCTTATATAGAGCAGAGATCTTATGCGATATTCCAGCTAATGTCTCCACTATGCACTCTTGGGTTTTCAGTTTGAGATTGGAAGATTCTAACTGTGGAACCTTTGCTCTCATTTTGGTTTATTCCTAACCATTTATTTTTCTGACTGCAAATTGATGGATTAGGATTTTTCCCATCTGGAGGTTTTTTGGTGCATGGGCCATCCAGAGAGGGCCAATCGTTACCAGTGGTGCAGTCAGCTGAAACATGGCCTCTACTACTATGCACACTAAAATCCTGAGGTTTTTGTACTGAGCATTGAAAAGGAGCTGGGGCTAAACTCGTGTTTGAATGGGATTGATACCAAGGGTTAGAAACAGATGTAAACCCATATGCTAAGGTCATGTTTGGTAGATGCCTAAGAGATCAGATAATTGGTTATCAACATTATTCATGTAGTAGAGATCAGGATCCTTGGTTATCAAGGTTATTTTTAAAACCTTGCCAAAAAGAAATATGATCACTGATACACAATTACAATCAACTAAAATGAGATGAACTCATTTTTAGGCGTTTACCAAACATGCTCTAAGGCTTTTTCTCTTCTTGCAAATTTGCCAGCCAAACGGTCTTTTTGTGCAAATTTCAAATGCCATGTCAAAAGCTAATTCTTCTGTTTTTATTTGCTGGTACAGTGGAAGATTGCTGGGCTTCTTCCTGCTCAGCATCAGGTTCAAATCTTTCAACAAGAGGCAGCTCCTTTCTCTTAACATTGTATGGCTGCAAAGGTAATCTGTAATTATTTGAGTATTGATCATTTGTTACTCCTAGAACATGTAATTATTTGAGTATTGATCATCTGTAATTATTCATATCAGATCATCTGTAATTGCATTTATAACTCCCCACTGTAATTATTCATATCAGATCGTAGCTCATGCTAAAAATGGACATAGAGGAAAGGGCCTTGCTAGGCCTCTTTGCAGGGGTGGGAGATCCATTACTTCCATTAGGTGGGCCCTATTATGATGATGCTTGGGCCAAAAAATTTGGCTGGTCCATCGATCAAGTGGACTGTATGCTGAGAAATGGATAGTTAACTCAATTGATCAATTGCAACATTGAACATACACTTGTAGTCCACATTTTGAATGGATCATCCTAATTTTTGGGAGAGGGAATATTCATGGTCCGATGACTGAAAATATGCTCACATGTGTGTTGCACTCAGTCTTCTTCTTGGTGAGAACACCTTCTGATTTTTCTAGAGGAAGAGATTTTATTGATTTTAGTGTTTGGGTGACAATTGGACCAAAGGAGTAATACATGTTTATGGTAGATATTGTTCGATGAATTTCAAATTACCCTGAATGAATTTCAACCACCATGAGATCTGTTTCTGTACTGTTGCAGCAAAATGTCATTGAAGTAAGATCAACCCATTTCACCTAGAACTGATGATGTTTGAGATGGATTGCATGAAATGATAAACGATCACTTTGTCGGATGAATTATTCAATTCTCAGTAGCCTCTGCGAATGCCTGAAGTGCTTAATTTTTCAAAATAGGTATTATGCAATTCTTGGCCTGAACCAGCGGTACAAACCAGCATTCTGTGAGTGTGATCTGCTTGCCATCAATCCATATGTTTGTCATAGGAGTAAAAGATCAAAATACCCTCGCCTAAAGCTATTTGAGCAAAGTAGTACATAAGTGAGGGCGTTTTGGGTAATTCCCATATCATTAGTTTCTTCTTCTTCTTTCTTCTTTTGTGAAGCCTATATATAGACGTGTGAGGGTATTTTCTTGGTTGTTGAAATTAGAATTTTTTTTTTCTTTGGAGAAGTTCTTGTGTGTTTGTAGGAAGAGAAATAGAGGGGTTTTACAAGTGATATCTGGTAATCAACTAGAGGAGTCAATGGTTCATCTCATATCCATGAACAATCCTCTACATCAAGTTGCACTACCCATGTTTATCATTTCCCTGTCCTGGCTATTTGGATTTATTGTAAGAAGGTTCTTTAGCCAGGCTAAATTGTTGGTACAAGGCTACGATGTTGATGGCGTTAGGAATTTGTTTGTGTGCATATGTGTGTGTGATTTTTTATTTTTTTTTAAATATGCTTGTTGAGGAACACAAGTTTGATGCACATTTCTTTTTATAATTGCTGGTCATAAATTTCATGAGACATTGATATGTTTGCTCTTTCATCCTTCTCTTTCTTTTTTGAGAAGGATTGGTAATTACAGTGAGTATTGGTAATCTGTAATTATTTGAGTATTGATCATCTGTAATAAAAGTTGAATCATCTTTATGATTACTGCTATTGATCTGTTGGTGCACATGTCATGTTCTCTTTTAGCACTTGAATGAAATTTTAGTTGCCTTTCAAAAAAAGAAAAAAAAAATCCAGCTATGATACCCTATGACTGATTGAATCTATGAATTAAATTCAAGAGGACTTGTTGCCTGTTCTCTGATCTGTACTGACCATCAATATTTCAGTACTCCATCAATATAATGGTTTTCATGGGAAATAAAATGCTAGGAACAAAATTCCAAGCAACCATAGAGAGAGGAATGTGTGGTTCAACTTTGGCAATCTGATGATCAAGGAAAAACTCCATTTGATTGCTGTCTACACCATCGGATTTGTGGATTTCAATTAATTCCTTCTACAGAAGTGAACACCTATTGCGAGCTGCATTCTAACCTGTCATGTCATCTACTCTTTCCCATCGGGCTCTTCAGCAGAAGCATAACAAAATATGTCAGTTTAAAATTTTTAAAAATGAAATTTCTTCAAATACAAATTTATGATTATCTTTTTCACTACACGGAGATCAAGGAAAGCCCGATTAAGATTTTGATTCTTAATCACATATGTGAAGAAAACATTATGTATGTTTCATATAACTTTTATTCTTACATTATAATACTGATACTCTTTATGTTTTATATTCTGGATTTTGCAGGTGGACCAGTTGATGGATTTGCTAACGTATGAGGTGGAAGTAGCTACAAAGGAAAGATTAGAAATGAAGGCTAGCTTCACCTATGGTCAAGAGATTGGTTTCAATATTGGGAACAAAATAAAGCCTAGTTGCTCATTCTATGGAGAATGGTTCACTTCAATGTGTAGATTTGTAACAAATATTAATATTATTTTTCACTAGAAATGTAATGACTTTAAGTTTCATATATGATATAATTATGATTTGTTAGGTTTTAATTTTTTTTTTTTGTTTTAAATAATTTGGATGACTATCAGGTGCAATAGATTCAAAAATAAATTCGAACGTAATAGGTGTGCGTTCAGAAAATTTAGCGACGGACCTAACCCGTCGCTAAAATTCCTAAATAAATGTCGCCCATAAATTTAACGACGGACCAATTTACGTGGCAACAATTTTGTACGACGGACCTCTGTCCGTCGCTAAGTCCGTCGCTTTACATAATTTAGCGACGGACGTAATTCGTCGTTTAAAAGCGACGGACATAATCCGTCGTTTAAAATTTGCCACATAGTAAACTGCGACGGCCCATGCGACGGACCAAGTTCGTTGCTAATACAGATTTGCGACGGACTTGGTCCGTCGCAAAAATGCGATTTTGGCGTAGTGGGAGATCGGATGTAAAGATAGGTGAGTACATATATGTTGTATGACGAACGGTTGGATGAGTTCAAAAATGAAATTTAAGTGGCCCATCGGGTACTTTGATAGTTAGAGAGGTCCTTGTACGGTCAGTGTTACGGATGAATTATCTAGTTATGGGATATAGGGCGAAGCACTTAAGGTTGAATGTACATATGCTTGTAGGTTCTCTCCTCTTTCAGAATTACAAGTTAGCCACCAAAATGCGAATTTAGCTTATAGCCCTTAAAACTTATTCAATCGTGATTCAATGTATTAGGAAATCCAGTAATTTTGTCATAAGGATGTGAGAATCGTCACGATAATTTTGGATCGATTTTAGGGTGGTCCAATTGGCGGATCTAAGCACGATGTACGACTAGATGATAATCGAGTGGAACTACTAAAGTATTTGATGGTTTGTTTTAAGAACGAATGGTTGAATTAGTTTATCTATGGGTGAAAAACACTCCTTATGGTTTAGATTGATGCTAGTTTGGAGATGGACGATTAAAATCGATAAATCTACATACATATAGTTGAATAAATGCTACTGTATATACTCATGTATGTGTAACCATGCATCCAAAATTTCGAGTTGTTACCCCCTTAAAAAAAATCTCGTCCTCGAGATTCGAACATCTAAGTAGTATATACAATAATCATATATTAATTTAGTGTAATCATCATATTACCTATGAAGTACATTCTTTCGTACACACACACGTGTGTGTGTGTGTGTGTGTGTGTGTAATTAACTATAGAATTGCAGATTCTCACAAACTACCCCCCTAACAATAATTTTTATCACTATTTCACTTACTTAGGGATGTTAAAAGTAACTCCTAAAAGTTTGGGGTATTCTAAATTAGATTTCTAAATTATATATATCACATGGTTTTTGGAGAACCTAAGGTTATGTTTCTAATCTCAAGGGCCTACCAATTATGCATAAGAGTGGGGAATATAACCTATAGGTCACTAGGTTTTTAAGGAAAGCTTCTCTCTGATACCATTCTGTCACGTTCTGAAATTCAGACATAGAGTGTGCACCCTCAGGCCCCAGTTATAAGGTATGATTTATACTCTTAAAGTACTTTAGCCATGATTTATATAGTAAGTCAGAGGTAACTTATATGTATGTAGGCTAAGTTCTCATCCATAACACAACATCATCGACACAAGCGTTCCATCCTTTTAACCTAACGATTATGATTGTTAAACTACTTTAACTAAGTTCTCCCATCTGAGATTTATTACAAAAATCATCATTCAATCCAAAAGTCGGAGTTACTAATTACAGAAAATAATAACAAAAGCTAATGAAAGAACATCATAATCTAGGCATATTGATTTGAAGTATCGAGATCCTCCTCAGTCAAATAAAGCCGGTTTGCTTAAGATTCCTCTACCCGATCAACTCTATTTTGCAACTTCTACTTTATAGGACTGGCTTCATCTAAATCTGTGCATTTTTTCCATCAATAAATCGTCAGCTGGCCAGGATCAATGAGTGACCCAGCATGGTTCATGCACATAACAGGTAAGATAACAATGCAACAAAAGATGAAATGCTATGCAACAATGCATGATGCGTGGTCTGCGTGGGAAGTCTATCTAACGGCTTGAGTTGGATTCCATCAACCTGCATAAACCCTCCTACGGCCGGCATCTACCCAACCAAGTGGATAGGCTTCTACTATTGCATGGGCATCCAGGGATGGTTCCCCAAGTATCCAGTAATTAAGCACCTATAGACACTACAAAAAAAACAGGCAAAGGCTACGGACTATGTGCGTCTATTGCTAGGGATATAATCCGTAGTGTATTTACTACGGCTTAAGTCCGTTGCAAAAGGCCAGTCGTAGCTAGCATTTGGTGGTCCCCTACTGGGCTTCATGGGGCCCACCATAATGTATTTACTTTATCTTAGCCGTCCATACATTTTGAAAGATCATTTTAGGCCATGAGCCCAGAAAAGAGGCAGATCAGAAGTTCAAGTGGACCACACCATGTAAAAAACAATGGATACTATATTTGTACCATTGATATCAGGTGTGGTCCAGTGGCGCCTTCGATATGCCTCATTTTTAGGGTAATGACTTAGAATGATCTGTCAAAATAGAGTGATGGAGTGGATAAAGCAGATAAGTCACGGTGGGCCCCACGAGCTGATAAGCGGATCTATTTCGTTATAACTAGGCGGTCCCCCAATTTTTAACGCGGGCCCCAAAAATCTCAAACCCTCTCTCTCAAATGCTCCCTCTCAAACCCTCCTGAGAACCCTCCCTCTCCCTCTCCCTCTCCCTCTCCCTCTTCCTCGTTCCCTTGCCCACGCCCACGCCCTCACCCTCTCCCTCTCCCTATCGCTCTCTCACGCTCCCTCACCCTGGCCCTCTCACTCTCCCTTGCGCTGCCACTCGTCCCATCGGGTGAAACATCGAAGGTCTCTCCCTCTCTCTCTCTCTCTCTCTCTCTCTGAAACATTGAAGGTCTAAACCCTAGTAAGGGTTTTAGTAAGAATCTCTCTCAAACTTTTGAATGTCTAAACCCTAACCCATTTTCTTCAATTTGTTCTTTTTTTCATTTCTATTATTTTTTAATCTTTTTAATGCCCATTTGGTTGATTCAAATCTCATAAAATTTAATGAGATGTTGTTTGTTTTGAGCTTGACCTGTCTGTGAGATTGTGAGAAATCTCAGTGTAACATTGTGAGAAATGGGACCCACCGTGACATTGTGAGAAATCTCCCTGTCTATCCTAATATTCTATTCGAGGCAGCGGTAGGTCCTTATCCTTGTCATCAATGTCACTTTTTCTGTTGCATCTGTTTGCCGAATTAGGCCTCTGATTTATGTAATTTCGGAATGGAATCCTTTGCACTGCATGTGTTTGACAAAATGCTAATTTTTGTGAGAGTATTCTCTAGGAACTTTGGAAATGTTTCCTACATGTCGGATGTTTACAGTTTCAGAATGTTGTTGCTAGAAATGGTTGGAGGAAGAAAGAACATCGATGTCATAGTGGAAAACACTAGTCAAATGTACTTTCCTGAATGGGTTTATAATCTTTTACATCAGGGAGAAGAGCTAGGACTCAACATTGTTGGAGTTGAAGATGCAAATATAGCAAAGAAACTAACTACTGTGGCACTCTGGTGCATACGGTGGTACCCAGTCGATCGACCTGCTATGAAAAGTGTGGTCCAAATGCTAGAAGGAGGCATGGAAAGCTTGATGATGCCACTGAATCCATTTGCCTCCTCTGCTCCACCAAATGTTGACTCAACTACCCTTGAGATAACGCATCTCACAAATTTAACAACTATAGCAGAACTCGAAGAAGGGAAAGAAGAGGATATTTCTTAACATCAACCTCTGAACTTATGCCATTCAGAATGTTTGCTATATTTTATGTTTGTGATGCTTTCCAATTTGATCTCCCTTATCCATTAAATTGCAGAATTTTTCCCATTAGAGTATGCCTTGCTTTGGATTTCAAAAACTGTCATGTGAACTGAACTCCTTGTAATTATGTTGTGTATATTTTTCATTTACTTGGCATCTATAATGATTAGATTGCTCTTACCTTTGGATCATTCATTGATACTTTCTCAATACCTCTCTTGTTTTCTCGTGTAGATAAACCAATTCAATATGAAGTGTGTATGTACTGCTTGGTATACAACTGTGGATGCTCCTGTATGACTGTATAATCTGGATTGCTTTGTCATGTACGTCCGCACACTCATGTTAAGATGAATGCATGTCTTCTTCTCAACCAGTACATTCTATACATACTATACATCATGGTCATGCAAGTTGTACCCATAGCTATATAAATAGACTACCTAGGTTGGACTTGGGTTGTACATGGCCTGGCCTAATGCCTCTATTTTCATATTTTACTAGAAAAAGGGCTTCTATCAAGTCCAATCTTCAACATCATCTCTTTGAGGAATTTTGGCTATTGAATCCAGCTTGTTCCACCTACTATTATATCTCATTGTTCATGTATGTCGATGGCCTGATCTTGGCTCAATGAATGATGGATTTCAGAGATTTAACAGAGGAATGTCGTATTTGATCCCAGGGGAAAGTGGTGCCTTTTTGTTATGGGTCCCATGGGCCTACATCTGGATACTCTCATGCACCAGAAAAACCAAAAGAAAGATCTTTCTTCTCTGGTTTTTTGAGTCATATATAGACACATCGAATAAACTCTAAAGATATGTGTGGAAAGTGGACAAAAAATAATGGACATTTGAGAAAGGTCTTCCAATCCGGGACATTTTCAGAGAATGGTCCATCGAAGGTGGGTACTGATGGACAAATGGTATGGGACTGCTGAACCATAGGTCACTTGTACAAAATTGAAGACCTGAGTATATTATACATATTGTGGATCTCCTATAATTCCATTTTAATAAATAGGTCCAACGAAATTTTGTATGGCTGGTTCATGTTCGGGTGCTACTCTAGCCTTGCATATGTTTAAATGTACCCCCTTCTTGCTGTTTTTTTGTTAATAAAGGTCTTGACTTCCTCACTGTTATATCCTCATGTTGGTTCTTAATGCATTTTGTAGTTCATTGTTTGCTCTCCTACTGTTGTTAGGATGCATGGTCACTGTTTGGTAATGAATTCCACTATCTTTTTCTATTTCAAACAGAGAAAAAAATTGCTTTGGATATGCTCCTGCTTCTTGAACTTTTATGACTATTTAGCGATATTTTTCATTATGGTTAGTTTACTTAGAAAATCTGATTTACGTATCCCTTAATGTCATGAAGCTTCCAAATCCAAGGCAACCCATAGGCAGCAACATGTTGACACGCCATTACATGATCTAATTCGTCTATCATGTGTGTATGGATTCTCTAGCCTGTCTATTACGAGATCCTGGATTTTGAATAATGACTTGAACTTTTCTTAAGCATATTTAATATTATTAATTAAAGTATTAAAGATCAAGTTGACTTGACTGAAGAATCATTCAAGTCTTTAGCTCAACCCAACTCGGTTGAACATTGAGGCAAGTGAACCTTTTGGGTTTTTGAGTTGTTACCTAGACTGTTTATCTGATGGGATCTCCCAAAAATGGGGGTTGACCAAAAATCATAGGCTGCAATTTCTGTTAACCATTGTGTTGGCAGTAATACGAGTTCCAATATGTGTGTAGGACTGCTTCAATCAGTTCCAATATCAGTTTCCACACAAACAGAGGTAAATTCTCATTACAAGTTTCAAAATACGAGTTGTTTTTATTTTCTTCTATTTTGATTTGTATGGAAATGAAGATGAAAACACCGGGTTTGGATTTTAGGTTGGATATTTGATTTGCTTCTCTCCATGTGTGTGCTTAATTTGATGTGGATGCATGATGAATGACCCTCCTGAATTTGGATAGGCCTGATTTTTGGGGTGCCGAGGATAATTATAGGGTGCACAAATGATTGATGGGTTGGACATCATCTTAGAATGGGTTTTGCTTCAGTTTTGGGCAAACCCCTCTTTTTCCTATAGTATGGATACCATCTGAGAATTTTCCTATAGTATGGAAACTTGTTTCACCTAATGTTACAGCCCGGCATGTCTGAATTCTGTGGAATCCTTAAGAACAAGTGAGAGATTTCCATCATAGGAAAACATCCCATACACTTGTGACAGGTTTGCATCATTTTAAAACATCCCATACACAGACAGTTGCAGCAGTGCTGATTGAGATTGAGTGTCAGGTGAACCACATCACTTAAACAAACTGAAAGCTGATTGTTGTAGAATCTCTCTCCCAACAATTTTAAAACAGGTCCTGACAAAACTCAAGTAGAATTCGAAGTGTCTTTTTTTTTTTTTTTTAGGTTGAACTAGAAATGAGTTGTGCTGAGTTTTTTAGCAGTCATTCTCATGCATGCTAACTTGGTTTGGGATCCAGACCCCTCATCAAATGGCCCCTGCTGTGTAGATTCCGTACTCCAAAAGGTTGATGATGATCAAATCAGCCTAGTTTTTGGGTCTTGGTATCTGTTTGTCTCATGGCCCATCTAGTGATCGAGAAGCTTCGATTCCTCACATATGTGAAGAGTTAGCTTGTGTGAGGATGCACTTGGATGCACCTGATCAGTGGATCAACATTTTCTTTAGTCCATGGGGGTGGGCTTGTGATGTGGTTGCAATCCGCATTAAGCATTTGGGAAGCTTTTAGTTCAGGCAACCAAATCAAAAGTTGGTTGAGGATAAAACTGAAATTCAAGAACTAGAAAATCCGAGTTGATTCTTCATGAACATCATGACAAGCAACTGAGAAGTGGGAAGGCCCAATGTTTGTCAGGTCCCGGGCTGTGAGCTAAGGACAGGGACCCAAGCCCAGCCCAACCTGCTAGCTGAACTCTAAGGTTAGACGGTGTCTAATAAGTCAGGTCTGGCTGGGTCAGCTTGAGGCAGACATGGAAATGACAAACATAAGTGTCTATAATTGATTTCTGCTATGTCATTCTAATCAAAAGAACTTTTGATAAAATTTAAATCTGCAGAAGGAGATGGAAGCTGCTGTTAAACAGAAAATGTTAGGAGCGCCGATTGGTGAAACTCTATTTGGAAAAACTGTGGGTTTCTGTTCTTCTTTTGTTTTCCCTAGTATGTTTTTGTTGTTTCCCTTATTGAGTTTTCGTTTGTTCAGTTATAGCATCCTTCTAGTTCATGTTGAACTGTAGTTGCTTCAGAGGCAGTTGCAGTTGCTTCAGAACATGTTCAATATCCAAGCATTCCATCAGGTGGGGCACATCCTGTTGATTACCTAGCCCGAAAATCCGTCAAGTTTACTTATCAGGTGGGAGTTTATGAAACAAATTAGCTAGGGCTGTTTGGAGTTTTCTCATGAAACAAGTTTACTCATGAATTTGTCGTTGAAACATGCTCAAACTGTTTGTAGTAGTCTAGGGCTCTCAATGGGTGCCTAGACCCACAACCTGATGGACCTGAACTGATTTTAATGGGTATGGGTATCCAGACCCATCTCTCAAGCCTGTTAAGAAATCAGGTTGGGTTTAGGTCTCACCTTTTGGACCTAGTTTAAGTTGGGTCGGGTTAGTTTTTTTTATAGTTTTTAATATCTATTGATGATTTTAGTAAGAAAATGGGTTTCCTAAGCCACAACCCATCCACTGAACAAATGGACAACACTTGTATTTTGCTATTTATCGTTGGCTATACATTGTTTTCCTTGGTATGGCTCATTTGATGATTGGATATGGCTGATTTTTGCATTGATATCTCCTATTTTATCTCAAGTCAGTCGTGTAAGTGCAATGGTTGCTGTGTATTTTATCTCGCCAAACAGGTCATTATATTGCTCGTGAATTGATTGTGAACTGTTTTTGTATTTTCTTAAATATCCATTTGCTTTAAATATCTCGAACATTTCCCAGTGGGATTGGATGAAACCATTCGGGCTGAAATTAGAGGCTTCTCATGAATCGGCGGTTGTGATCATGAATCATGTCAACCTGGTTGAGATCCTTATGGATGTGGTAAGCAATTTGATTTGTTGTGCATTCTCAGTATTATTTTCAATTGTCTATTTGGTATTTCTTTTGTTTATATAGGTCCTTCCACCTGTAAGGAAAGATGGATACAATGCAATTCAGTTGATTGGGATTCTTGAGCATAAAGATTATTCATTGTTGGTTATAAAGTGAGTTGATTATGCATGCATAGGAAGCCATACATGTGAATGTGTGGAGTTTCTCAATTAGTTTCACTTTTAAGTTATGGTAGGCAGCTTGGTTTGCATCTTTCTACATAGTAACCACTGGAATCCACATCTAAAGGTGCCATGCATGTGCTATTGGCACGTGTATGAGTGTTTCACTGAGATTTTCAACTTAAGAATCCAAATCCAGGATTCTCAATCACTGAGATTTTCATTCTATCAGTAGCGTGACTTTTGAGCTACTCCATAGTTGTTATTCTAACTTGGAAGGTAAGATTCGGCAGAATATAATGAAAGACAGTGAATTGAAAGGCTAGCCTTCATATATGCATTGCTGACAGTGACAAAGTAACAATAGTCATTTGTTTTTCACCATATACATTGAAGTAGGACAGAATATAATTATCTTTGTTGTTGTTTATTAGGAATGAAATTCTTGTTTGGTTCAGGTGCTCCTTGGCCGAAGGTTAGGTTTTGATATCCAGTTGGTTTTGGCTAAAAGTATAGATGGAGGGTCTGCAGTTCATGTAATTTTAGAACATCAGGTGTTTGAATTTGATAAAAATGTTTTGGTATCTGATGAATGGGCTAAAGATACGTGAGTTCTCCTTTCACATCTATCTCAAAACTTCTAAAATGTTTTGGTATTTGTTGAGTGGATTTGTCTTGATTTTTAGGCAAGGCATCTACTAGGAGCTACCTGATGAAGAGGACTCACATCACTGCCTGGCTTTCATGTTCATCAACTGGTCTTTCCTTTGAACTCTCTCTCTCTCTCTCTCTCTCTCTCTCTCTCTCTCTCTCTACCTTTCGCTGTCATAGATTAATTCACAGAAGAAAAGAAAAATAACCCAAATAACTCATATTTTAATTTTGAATCCGGATCCTCTGTTGGCTACCAAATAGGAAAACCTTGTTTAGACCCTTTTTATTGGTCCTCGTGATCACATAGGTCTGCAACCATGTCACATTTTCAGTGCAACCTGATCACATTGACGTCATGCAATGGATGTGGACCAATGAAAAGGCTCCAAACAGGGTTTTCACCCGTCAAGAAAAAAAAAATTCACCCGTCAAGGTTCAAAACCATGACTTGATCTACTCGCTAATCAAATTCCTATACTCCTGTGCTGGGGAGTGAATTCTTTCTATTTCCTTTTTTTAATGATTTTAAATTATAGAGACTATCTACTATCACAAAAATAGGGTGAATGGTGGGTTTTTTCTTTGGAGTAGTGCTGCAGAAGGGGTTTTATTGTCCATTTTCTGTTTTAAGATCTTGACGGATTTTGACGTTCTGAAAGGGTTTTTTTTTCTACATATCGATATCAGAGATAACATAAGGAAGTTGCGACAAAAGCGCGGCAAAAGCAAGCAGAAGAAATGATTGTAAGTTAAATGTATTTGTACAAAATGAGTAAGCGAATAGTATTAATCACCGTTTTGATTTTATGGACTCTCAGCTTAAAAAATTCGGTGGTGGCTATTGCTTTGCATTAAAGCTATTGAATTATCATAGAATGAGTTGAAGTTTGCTTGATTTTTTTTTTCAATTTTGTAGGAAACTATTGGCTACCACGTAGCATGACTAATTATGCAATTTGAATGAAATTCATATTTCATTAGCCTTGATGCCAAAAACTGAAAAGGAAAAAACTAAACAAATTCATGATTATCCACCAGGATGTACAATAAGGCGATCTCATATTATGAGTAGGCACTTGCCCTTTTGATCAGAAGTTTGAGCACCTATGTAGGTCTGGCGTATGCTTATCATTTGCAGGTATACTCTTTTAAGCCTTGGAGGCTTTTTTGTCTTTCCAATTATTTCCTTTGTATAAAGAGTTTTTTTATTTTATGCATTTGGTTTTGACGAATACAGTTGTGGTTAATGCAATCTGTATGCATTTGGAACCTTTTACAGTCTCCAAATTATAATAGTATTGTTAGCATACATCTCTTCAGTGTTTAAACATCAAAGCTTTGTTAGTTTTGCATTCAGGGTTTGTGGTTAAAACCCAATGATCAAGTTTTGCACAAAGATGTTAACTTTGGCGCATGTGGATGAATGTCACCGTGTCACCGATCAGAAAAATGAAATTTGATGTCGCTAACCTGCAATAGTAAGTCTCACTTGTATTAGAATTTATGAATTGACTTGTATATATTTGCAATACTAAGTCTTACTTGTATGTTCATGGGTTTCGAAAGTTTTGTTTGAATTTCTAGATGGATTGTTCTATCAGGGCTTGTACCAGAAACGGCTAGATATGCCGTTGTTATTTTAAAAAAATTAAAGACACTAGCTACGGATATAGTCCGCAGCCCTTAAAATTAGTCCGTAGCGTTATGTAGACAAAATGCTACGAATCGGATTTCTATAGCTACGGCTATTGTCCGTAGCCTAATAGCTATAGCTACGGACTATATCCGTAGCTATAGCTTAAAAGGCTATGGCTACAGCACCAATAGCTACGGACCCAATACGAGCCTGCTACGGATTATATCCGTAGCTATAGATGTATAGCTACGGATAAAATCCGTAGCCTTTGACCCATTTTTTTGTAGTGAGATCTTCCAGAGGGGTCCTCTAGATACACATCAGGATGCATGTAAGGCGCATGTTCAGGAATCATCACACAATCCCATATCTCTATATTAGAGATAAACCAATCAGATAACTCATCTCTACATATGAGAGGTCATAATGTAATACATCTTTGCTTCATTATATGAGAGACAATTTCTCTTTTCTCGTCTTTTCTCAGATAGGTAATCAACATACTCAATTTATGCATCATCCATGCTCATGCAATTCACAGTAATTTGCATAACAATAATTTAAATATAATTCATCTATCAAACATATACAATCCACCAATCACTAAACAATGATACCATACAATCCATGTTAACTGTGATGGAGTGGAAACATGTTGGGATTCACTCACCGGTCATTGATGACGAATATCCTTCCAGTTCCCCAAGTTCTAGCTTGGTGTCAAGTCCTAAAGCATAATCACCATACAACTCAATTTATTGTTTTAAACCATTTCATTTCCTTCCTCAATTGGTAATTGTAGTTTAATTTTCTAAGGTTCTATTCCATTCCGTTATTCAAGTAGCTATTCAAAGTAGATTGTTAATAACGATTTAACTTAAGGAACCTAAAACTGAAAAAATGAAAATAGGGGCGTTCGATTGACTGGATCCTGATGTCGATCGACTGAATCCTTTCTTAATCGACAGAAGTCTTCTTTAGTTAAGATTACAGATTGCTATTGACCTTAGATAAACGCGTCCCTCGGTTGATCCAACCCTGTGTTCGATCCACCGAAGTCTTACTAGGTCAACCGAAACCCCTTCGGTCATGATTCCAGACTGGTCTAGGTTGGTTGGAGTTGGTCTGTCGGTCGACCAACTGCTACTCTCGGTCGACTGAAGAATGTATAGTTCTCCCAAGACGACTGATTTACATTGATTTCCTTGGATCTCTTTGATTCTAACGGATTTGTGGTCATCATGGTTCAGATCTAGACCGTCCCTCTAATGTTTAGATACATCAAATCTTAAGATGGGCCATGATCATAGATTTAAGCCATGATGATCACCCGTAATCCCGATTTGCAAGATTAACTTTATATAACGATGATCTCAATGGCCCATTGGATGATCTAATCGATACAAAATACATGTAATTATTCAGATTGATGTGATGGATTAGATGCACCCATTGGTCCACACCATGGTCAACTTATAGTCGAAGATCGGATTGGTGTGGCCCATCTGAATGTCAGATCATCCTGAGATTTTGGGCTTTGGTACGATTTGTCTCATGGATCCTTGTTATCCATACAGATCAGGTCCGCTACATTCAAACAACCCACATAAATTGTTAGATCTATAGACTTCGCATTACAATATTTTAGATCTAAAAATTATCCACAGATCATAAGAATGGACGAATCGACGATCAGTCCCGTCCTTTGGATAGATCCAAGAAAACTTAGTAGAAAGCAATAAAAGAAAAAGAAAAAAGAATCAAAGCATACCAGATCTCAGCTCCGATAAAAATTCCCTCTTTTCTTTCTTTTCTCTTTTTTCTTGATTCCACTGTCACTCTCTTTGCGATAGGTGGATACTTTAACTTTAGTTAAAGTAGGGTTCTCTCTCTGGGCTCCCTCTTATAAAGAAACTATTGGGAATGAGAGATAAGGGGGAGCTATGAGGGAGGGGAGAAGAGTCGGCAGATTTCTCTCTCTATTCAAAATTGAATTCTAAATTTAGATTTTAAATCTTTTAAGAAATAAGTCACGACATTATAATCACTAACGGGTGAATGGTTGAATTTCAATGATATTAAGAATAGTTAGGACGATCAGGAAGTTGGATCAAAAGGTTTGGATGGCTGGGTTGTATAATGGACGAATAGATCTTCATTTGTGGCAAGGTTGTTGGTGATGGATGGACAGCCAGCATGTTTGTAATAATATTCGGGTGGTTTGAATTGGTGGATAGAAAACACGAATAGATGAAATGTTCTAAGTGAGTAGATGGACGGTGTGATTTGCAGGAGGTTATTTTCCCAAATTCCTAGGGAGGAATCCTCCTTTGAACATGAAAGGAAACCAAAATTTTCGGTTTTACATGCTGTTCACACAGGTGGTTCAAACTCAGTTTGCGGACGTGGGATATCTGTAGGGAAGCTGTGGGGTCCAATGTGATGATTAATAGGAAAATCTACTCCGTTCATCAGTTTTTCTAGATTGTGTTTGGCCATAGGTCCAAATATTGGATGTCTTGGATTTGAAGTACGTTGCCTAGAATGGGTTTTCTAGTCCTGATGCAACATGGTTTGTCGTCTAGAGGCTAAGAAGAATAATCTGTTTTCTGGATCTCGTAACGTCTTGCTTCTTGAGGTTGTTTGAAGAATGTGTACACACGTGTATAAGGTGGCCCGGATCAGATGCACGGTACATCACGACGTAACCCACGTGTGAGGTTGATACACGACGGTATGACATACACATGAGCAGTCGGGATCCCATACGGTTGGACAGTCCAGATTGACTTTAAGGATAACAGATGATAAGATTTAATGGATGGCTACCATAAAATGGTTAATTCAACCCAATGGTTCAGATGAGATGAAATTATTAGATTTCTAAGGGCATGGATAGTTAAACGTGTTTGCATGCAGTAGATTCTTTCTTTTTCTTTTTTCCTTTTTTAAGTGGCATGAGTTTAGGTAGTGCTTGCATGCATGTACGCATGCATGGTTGGATATGATGAATGAGTGGTTTGAATGGATTGATTGGTTACATGATGGACTTGACGAGTTTGGTTAATGTAAGGGAACATTTGTTAGTTGATGATGGTAAACAACAATTGAACTGTCTAGATTTAGTGTATGGGTTGACTAGTGGGCCCCATGCTGTGCATGATACATAGAAATAATTGAACTCCCTCACATCTCTTTCTTTCTAAAAGTAATAAAGCTAAGCACCTAAGTGGGTTTTGTTGGTCTTTCACGCCCACTTTTAAAGGAAGCTAATTGGGTTTTGGATGCGGGCTCCACACGGGTTAAGCTAGCCCCAGTGGACCGGTAGAATTGTAAGAAATCAGAAAAATTATTAAGTAGACCATCAAATAGGAGATCGGATGTGAGGATATGAGTTCGAAAATGGAATTTAAGTGGCCCATTAGGTACTTTGGTAGTTAGAAAGGTCCTTGTATGGTCAGTGTTGCGGATGAATTATCTAGTTATGGGATATGGGGCGATGTACTTAAGGTTGAATGTACATATGCATGTAGGTTCTCTCCTCTTTCAGAATTACAAGTTTACCACCAAAATACGAATTTAGCTTATGGCCCTTAAAACTTGTTCAATCATGATTCAATGTATTAGGAAATCCAATAATTTTGTCATGAGGATGTGAGAATCATCACGATAATTTTGGATCGATTTTAGGGTGGTCCAATTGGCGGATCTAAGCACAATGTACGACTAGATGATAATCAAGTGGAACTACTAAAGTATTTGATGGTTCGTTTTAAGAATGAACGATTGAAATAGTTTATCTGTGGGTGAAAAACACTCCTTATAGTTTAGATTCATGCTAGTTTGGAAATGGACGATTAAAATCGATCAATCTACATACGTACAGATGAATAAATGCTACTGTATACACTCATGTACGTGTAACCATGCATTCAAAATTTTGGGTTGTTACATTTTACCCCCCTTGAAAAATAATCTTGTCCTCGAGATTCGAACATCTAAGTAATATATACAATAATCATATATTAATTTAGTGTAATCGTCATATTACCTATGAAGTACATTCTTTTGTTAGAGAGAGAGATGATCTCACGTGCCAGTGCGTAAGCTGCTATTTCCTCACCTTTGTTTTAGTTCTACCGGCTTGCATGCCGAAGTCGGGCTGCCAAAAGATAGTCGCTGCTCTTTTGCTTAATAAAGCTTCTCTCTATTATACTCATTATACTGCTGGGCATTATGATGTAGGCCCACCAAGATGTGTGTTATATCTATATCATCCATCCATTTTGGGAGATCAGTTTGGGTTAGGGGCCCAAAAATGAGGTATGTAGTTCAAAAGGTTAAATGGAGCATACTGCAGAAACTAGTGGGGACAATAATGCATCCTGTTGAAACCTTTCTAGGGCCCACCATGATGTTTATTTGGCATCCAACTTGTTCACAAGGTCACACACACCTAGACGAAGTAAAATCACAAATATAAGCTTGATCCAAATGTTCGCACAACTCAAGACGTTTTCAGTGGTAAGCAATCAGTCGCCAATGCTTTTTGTGGTGTGTTCCACTTGAGCTTTGAATCTGCCTTATCTTTGAGCCCACGCCCTAAAATAATCTCCTAAAATGGATGGACGGTGTGGACACAAGACATATATCATAGAGAGTCCCACAGAATGTTGTTGTCATCCACCATTGAGGTTCCACTCAGGGTTAGGCATGGCTGAATCCCCAATCCACCATGGTGGGTGGATCCCTAACTATGGGGCCCACTGTGATGCATGTGCCATACATCCATGCCATCCATCCCTTTTTATGGCTTGTTTTACGATATGATTCAAAAATGAAGTAGATTCGATTCAAATCTTCTACCATAGGAAATAATGGTTACTGAACACCAACCATTAAAAAATTCTTGTGGGCCACAAAAAATTTTGATCAAGCTGATATTTGTCTAGAACTTTCATCCAAGTCTTTGTGACCTTATCAACAGGTTGGATGGCAAAAACACATTTCGTTGGCCCCTAAGAAATTTTTTATGATGGGTATTCAAAATAACTATTATTTCCTATGGTGTGATCCACCTAAGATTTGGATCTGTTTCATTTTTAGGGATCGTGCACTAAAATGAGCTATCAAATTGAATGGACCGCGTGGATGTAAGGAACATGCATCATGCTAGGCCTCATAGTCATAGTCAAGGTCTCCCACTTGACTATGATTCCCGCCTCACCACAACCCACTTGGATGGTGATGGCATGCCAAAGCCTTTTTCTGTGGAACTAAAGTGGGGCCCACCGTGATGGTTGTGAGAAATCCACCCCATCCATCCGTTTTGACAAATAATGTTAGGACGTTGTCCCAAAAAAGAGGCAAATCTAAAACTTGAGTGGCATGCACGATAAGAAACAATGAGGATTGAATGTCCACTATTGAAACATTCGTGGGGCCACATAATTTCTTTTTATAAGATAGTATTTATGTGTTTTCAGTTCATCCTAGTAGGAATGACTTAATTAACGGTATAAACAGCATATAAACATCACGGTGGACCCTAGAGAGGTTTCAACGGTAAGAACTTCCCAACCCACTTTTTTCCCACTATGCACCCCACTTGAGTTTTGGATTTGCCTCCTTTTTTGTCCTACGTAACAACATGATGATTTGGCCAAATTGATGAATGGGGTCGATTTCT
The DNA here is from genome assembly GCA_003013855.2 of Liriodendron chinense. Taxonomy (NCBI): domain Eukaryota; kingdom Viridiplantae; phylum Streptophyta; class Magnoliopsida; order Magnoliales; family Magnoliaceae; genus Liriodendron; species Liriodendron chinense. Next base: position 98,238 of record PVNU02003553.1, on the reverse strand, counting down.
CACAAGCATCACGGTGGTCCCACCTAGCTTCTACAAGTTCCGATGAAAAACTTTCCCAACCTATCCGACTTTGAGTGGGATGGCTTGGTAATCGAATTACGTGGTATGCACCATCACCTATCCATGTGTTGTCGTTACTAAGTTCTATGGGATTCACTATGATATATGTGTTGTATCTAGACCATTCATCCTTTTTACAAGATTATCATAGGGCATGGCCTAAAAATGATGCAGGTCCAAAGCTTAAGTAGACCACGCCATAGAAAGTAGTGACAATTGAACGCCTACCATTGAAAGCTTCATGGGGCCACATAAGTTTTGGATCAAGATGATATTTGTGGTTTCCTTCATCGAGGTTTGTGTAACCTTATGGACATGTTGGATGGCAAATAAACATCATGGTGGGCCTTGGGAAGGTTTCAACAACAGGTGTCTATTGAACCTCCAATTTATACATGATATAGCCCATTACATCACAATATACGCATGGTTTGCATGTTTAAAAGACCCATCTAACGCATGTTTTGTGATTGTAGGAACGAGAGCGACTTCACCCAATTGGAGGTAAAAAAGAGCAGATTTAAGAGCCATTGAATGAAGGTCCAAGGAGGACCAAAGAAGGAAGAAGAAAGAGGGAGAAAAGAGAAGAAAGAAAGGAGGAAAAAGAAGAGAAAGAAACAGGTCCGACTGGTCATGACCGGTCGGCCAAAGAAGTCACGACCGGCCCTGACCTGTCTGTCACCTTACCATCCCTCTTGTAGAGCCACTGGACTAAGGACCAGTATGGTCCGACCGGTCGGCCAACAGGTCAGGCCTTCTATTTTGTAGGCTGGACTAATTATAACACTGTTCGACCAGTCAAGACCGGTCATCCAGCCCAGTCCGACTGGTCAGCCATGCGTAAAACAGTGTTTCTAATTCCAGTTCAGAGAATTTATGCGCAATGCATAAGGCTACGCAAATTCTGGAAGATTCCCACGCAATAGAGCTTCCCCACTATAAAAGGACACTTAGGGTCTCTTCCTAGGGCATCATAGAAGCTGAGGAACTTTGTGGGGAGTAAAGGAAGCCGTTGTGAAGCGTTTGCAACCCTCCCAACTCCGGGTTTTTATGCTTTTTATGTCTTTTTCATTGAGTTCTAGTTGTAGTATGACAATGCTCGGCTAGAATCTCTCAACTAAGGCTGAGAGGTGAAGCTTGTAGCCAATTTCATGTTTAATTCAGTTTGATTCAAGTAGCTTCACTACAAGTTCGAATTTTGAATGTTCTAGTTCTTATAAAGTTGATATTTTTAGAAGTTTTATGAGAGTTCATGTGCTTCGGACATGGATTCCTTGCAATTCTCTGAGATTATCATGTTTTGCTTGATTAGATTCGAATTATGGTAACCCTTGAGCATGCCATAGTCCATAGGCATGACTGTTACTCCGAAGGCTATAATTTCGAATTCTACATGTGGTTGAATGGGACTAGAACTTGGAAGTTCAACTTGAGTGGGATTAAATGAGTTTAATGCTTTATCTTCCAACTAGATGAGAGATAGAACTTCAAATCTAGTTGTGTGTTATGCTTGGATTGATTGGATTGGCATGGGACTGTTACAAGTGGATCCTTGAAAGCCTTAGTTCCTTAATTACTTTTCTTCTTAAGTTACTGTTTTAACACAATTCTCTCAATTGAATCTATTAAAATATTGTAATCCTAGTCGCTGAAATAGTATAGAAGTTATTTTCTAATTCCCTGTGGATCGACCTCGGTCTTACCGAGATTTATTACTACAATTGGCACTTGAGGCGAGCGAACAGTGTCATCGTTCCCATTGGTTTCCATGGTATGGTCCAATCGAGTTTTGGATCTACCTATTTTTGGGTCCACGATCTAAAATGATCTCTCAAAATGGATGGACAGTGTGGATATAATACATACATCATGATAGGGCCCACATAAATTGGTGATGCCCCACAGAAGAATGAGAGTCAAAGAGAGAAACTATTCATAAAAGAATCTAGATCCTCTGTTAAAACCGAGCAAAAAACCTCTGCTAATGCTACTCTGATTGGTCCAGCTCACCCTGACTGCATGTGTCAAAGTTGAGCAACTCTGACATAGTTAAGGTGAGCTGGACCAATCAGGGAGGTGACGAGCAGGATTTCTCTGATTGGTTTTAACAGAGGAGAATCTAGATCCTCTGTTAAAATCGAGTAGAAAACCTCTGCTGCTGCTGCTCTGATTGGTCCAGCTCACCCTGAATGCATCAGAGAGCAGTGAGTCTCTCTCCCAGCTAGCCCGATTCTCTTGCTCTCCTCAGTTTCGAAACTATCTTCTGCTCTTATTCATTAAAATGATCATACGGTCGAAAATAGTAGCTTATGCATCAATGCGTGTGAGATCATTTCTCTCTCTCTCTCTCTCTCTCTCTCTCTCTCTCTCTCTCTCTCTCTCTTTATATATATATATATATATATATATATATATATATATATATATATATATATATATATATATATAATTAACTATAGAATTGTAAATTCTCACAAACTACCCCTCTTAAAATAATTTTCGTCACCGTACGTTTCACATAGTGATGTCAAAAGTAACTCCTAAAGTTAGGCGGATTCGAAATTGGATTTCTAAGTTATATATATCACGTCAAACAAGTAAAGGGACCCTAAGTTTAAATTTTTAAGTTCATCATTATGAATAATTATCAATCTGGGGAAATCCTAAGGTTATTTTTTTCAATTTCAAGGGCTTACCAATTATGCATAAGAGTGGGGAACATAATCTATAGGTCAGTAGGTTTTTAAGGAAAGCTTCTTTCTGATACCATTTTGTCACACCTCGAAATTCGAAAACAGAGTGTGTGAAATTACACCTTTTGGAGTAAAGGTGTATGCGTGCAGAAGGTTTGAGAGCAACTAGTATTATGACAAAGTCCCATGGGGGGAATTAGGACCTTTTAAAATTCTTTTCGCTTACATAACAGTTTTAACAAATTAAACCAAGTAAACAAGAACACTTTAGCTTCTAAGCCTAAGTGGGTTCAATCACTTGACTAGGATATTGTAAGCAATAAGTAACCTAGTCTAAGCATGCATAGATACTCAAATGATTAACAAATCAGGCTCCTAATCTATGCAACCTAAGTAGACTATAGAGGATGGATCAATTAAGCTTAAGTCTACACAACTAAGTGAAAGTACATCTTGTGTATGGATGAGCATATGTAGTGCCTAGCATACATTCTAATTAAGCATTCATAATTAAGCAATTAAACACAATGCATAATAAGAAATGTGCTCAAATATAATCACAAACATAAGCGTATATAGTGGTTCGACTACTTGTCTACTCCACTCCCGGTTCAAGTACTCAACCCCTTTGAGCACATCGGCATTCACTAGGGAGTTTAAATCTGATTCCTCCCAAGTAAGGTGATTTAAATTGGTTCCACCCAACTGAGGAGTTTACAGGTTCCTCCTAACCTATGGGACCTACTCAAGGTCACCTCAAGTCCTACTCAAGGACAACGCACGTTCACTCCTGTGTCAGACACTCCTCCTTAAAGACTTTGTTTACGCTCTGTAAATGAGCCAAGGAGCGCCAAACAGCCCCTAGTCTTTAGGCTGACAAACGCGCCAAGGAACGCCCAATGTCCCTAGAGTTTTAGGCTCCACTAATAAGCCAAGGATCGACAAACGACCTTAATTCGAGTTTGACAAACAAACTCTATACTCAACTCCCACAGGGAATTGAGTGGAAGGACTCTCTACAATGATAACCTTACCTGTCAGGTGAGCCCCTTGTTCAGCACTGGTTAGGGTTGCTTGATCTTCGCTCTCTCATACTTCAATCAGCTTCCCTTGCTCCCCCGATTGTGTTGCCGCTACGTCGCCAATGCCTCAGCTACACTTGATTGACCACCTTGCAAATGATGCCTTTGATATGCCCAAGGTGATAGGAGGGTAGGTTTGAGATCTCTACAACTTATGGGAATGGGTTGCTTAGAGAGTCTGACCTACGAAGATCTCATCATAGAGTATTAGATAAGAAGATAACTATTAAGATCAATCCAATCTCTAGAGATCAAAAGAGGGACAAGTGCATCTTTATCCTGAGCTTTGAATACTTCATGCTTGTGATGAATCACAAGGAAGATCACTTGTTTGGGTTAAGAATAGAGCTCTTAATGATCTTCAATAATGGTGACTTATATTTCCTCAAAACCCCCTCTCTTAGCTCAAAAAGGAATCCCCCACCTTTTATATATTTTCTTCTAACGGTAAAAAAAGGGCAGATTCGCGTATCTCCGATTGATCGGAAAAAGATCTGATTGATCGGAGACATGTCTGATTGATCGAAAATCTATTCAGAAAACTTTCTGGAAGATATTCTGTTTGATTGGAATCATGGTCTAATTGATCGGACTGACCCCTTCCGATGGATCAGAAATCTGTCCAATTAAATTTTCAAACTTGTTGGAACAAATTTTGATTGATCGGGACTTCTGTCCAATCGATCGGAGTCCAATAGGAACTCCGGTCCGATTGATCGGAGATCAATTGAAAGCTGCTGTTTGAGCTGAATTGATTACAGCAGCTTTTACCTCTTTAATTAGTCTAACTTATGAGGTTTTTCATGGAGTTCTAAGACTAATGATGATGCCTAAGGGTATACCTAGTTGGTCTAAGTCATCTAAGAGGTTATGGGTTTGGGTAGGTTCAAGGTTAAGGCACACTACGGCATCTCTGTTACCTATTTCTTCATCCTTGATGTAGTTGGACTGTCTTGAGTCTTTGGTCTCTGTCTTCATTAAGCTCAACTGACACTAGACTCACAGACCTAAGTGATCGACAAACAAGGTACACTAGTATGCCACAGAAAAGCTCACTAACAATCTCCCCCTTTGTCAATTACTTACAAAAAGCTAATCTATCAAAACAAAGTATATGAACAAGAAATTACATTGATAATGAAATAAATACAGGACGCTTGACATGCCTAACTAAGCAGCTCCTCTTCAATTTGCTCCCCCATAACCTGTCAATCCCTGCATAACAAAACATAGCAAACTACTTTTTGTGGGACTTGATTTTTCTCTCCCTTTTTGTCAGCAATTGACAAATCATTCTCTCCCCCTTAATGATACATCAATTAAGGTTAAGGTAAGAGAAGATAGTATATTGCATTTATAACTATAAGCACATGCTAACAAGGAGAGTGTAGGCTGCATGAACTTTAAAATATGGAGCATGCTAAAAAATATGATTAACAAGAAATGAAACTATCTAAGCATAGTTAATCATGCATAATTGGGCAAGGATATACATTTACAATGAAAGCACAAAGCACTTATAGCCCAATCAACCAACCTCCCCAATTGGTATATCAAGACCAATTCTAAGTAAATATTAGCATACAATTAAGCATAAAATTATCATAATTAGCTAATCTAAGCAATGAGATAATCTAGCAACAAATATATAAAATAAAAGTAAGGCTAAACTACCAAATTTTGGCTAATGAGACTTGAATCCTCTAATTTGCCCGTACACACAAAAATGAGGTTGAAATCCTTAGATATTCCTATAAAATCACTTTCTAATTATTTTTACTTTGAAAGGCCTAAGGGTAACAATGTTTAGTTTGAAAGGCCTAAGGGTAACTAAATTCCTCAACACCCTCATAAAATGTAGCATGAGGTGAGGGGTTGGGAACTCCTTCTCCTAGAAGGGATAGTGGTCGGGATCCCCTCTTAAATTAGAGGGAAGAGAGGTAGTGGTGGAAGCTATGAGGGCTTTATCAATATTTTGGCTCCCATCACTAGTAGAGTCATTAGATTTGGATTCGGACTCCTCCATATCATCCCAAGTGGCAGCCATTGCCTTTTTGCCTTTCGGTTTAGGTCCGTTTGGACATTCCGGGGTAATATGGCCACGATGACCGCAACCATAACATCGGACGGATTTGGAATTTGATGATTTCTTTTTATATTTATCACCTTTCTTGTCCTTCTTGTCACGGCTACTCCCCTTATCAAATTTAAGGAATCTTTTGAATTTTCTACTTAACTTACATTCTTCATCTTCATCACTATCTTCCTTCGACTCACTCTTAATTTTCTTATGTCTGTGAGAGGACTTTAGAGTGATGCTTTTCTTTATAGAGTGGGCCTTAAAGTATATTTCATGAGTTTGTAGAGACCCTATGAGTTCTTGTAATGCCCCGAAAATTTGAACGCATAAGTACACGAGTGCATGTCCCGACGGGAGAACTTAAATTCTAGGCCGAGTTGTTCACTCGCATACACACACATATGTACTTTTATACGCGTTCCAACACTTTTTAAGGCTTTCGAAAACTCAGTATACTTAACTAAGTCAACAAATTGACCGTTAGAAGGATCTATTGTCACTAGACCAGAAGATCTAACCTTCCATTATGATTGCGAATTTCGTGATCAATGTGAACCGCTGTACATTATCCTGTACACATGTCTGTCCATAAATAAGACCCGTACATTGTATCCATCACAAAGCATATCCTTAGACCAGTGAGTTCCCGACCCTACGAATCTGCTCGGGTGTGTTTGTTACACCCTAGGATTTTAGAATAATTTAAATTATAGATTAGTTAATTATTTAATAAATTAAATAACATCAATATTGATAAATTAATATTAAATAATCAGTAAGGAATTATAGTATAATCCCTTTATTGGAATTGCCCAACATGAACACTAGAACAGCGTGGAAATATCAAATTTTGTATAGATTTACAATAATTAAGAAAAGATGTTAGTAATTAAACTTAAGTTACATGATATTTCAAGTATCGTGATTTCTGGCGATCACTTTCATACAAAACTCAAAATACTAGTTCTAGGACACGATCTAACCATACACGTCAGATTTCAACCCTCCGATCATCCTACAAGTACCCTAATCAGAAATCGGGCCATAAGTGGGCCATCTAACTTCGAAACTGTCTCATTTTTGGTGTCATAGCCTGAAATTATGTGGCCTATCTAATGAATGGAGTGGATTTATCATATACATCATGGTGGGACCCACGTGCATTGTGTGCACGGTTTGCGCCCGGTCAACACGCGTTGACCGTGTGCATTGCAAGGCGGGACGAAGTCCGTCTTCTTCTCAAATTCTGCAGCGACAGCACTGCCGCTGCCGCCATTACAGCCCTCACCGTCCATCTCAATGGACCTCATCAGTGGATCCAGTCCGTTCATCTGGAGCGCGTCCCACCCAGATCTAAGTGGTTGGTAGTCTCGACACCTACGGTCGATTGTATGGCCCACTTCGATTCACCGTTCCAACATAAGAAATGCAAGATCTGCCTCCCTGACGTGCATGGACCTCTCAAACCTTGTGTGTGGGATCGTGTGGGCCCCACCTAGCTTCCCAACGAGTGGACCGTGTTTCACGCAGGTGCGGACCGGGCGGAGGGTGAGAGCATTCTCCTTCTTCTGCGTCGCTGCGACAGCAGCTCTTGCTGCCGACCTGGGCGTTCAACGCCATCCATCCGTGGACCCCACATCTCTAATCCAATCCGTCCATCTGGTGCGCGACCCATCTGAATCCCGTCCATCCAAATCTTGGAGCCAATAGATGTCTGCATGGCCCGCTCTAAATCGCTGTTCCAAATAAGACTAGCAAAGATCTTGACCGTTACCTCGCATGGTAGCCTGGGGGCTGCTCCTTTAGAGTCGTGTGGACCCCACCTAGGTCTCCAACGTTTCAAGTTAGCTTGGGTTCCAAGTCTCGGAGTTCGAATCCAAGTCGGATTCGGAACCACCTAGCATCGGGCGTGTAGGGCGTGTATGCTGGCTATAAAGGGGGCCGGCTCTCCTACTGCGTCCTTACAGAAACAGTGAGAGAGATAGGGAGGGAGAATTGTTGGAGAAAGGAAGAGAGAAGTTGGAGAGAGAAAAGGATAGAGAGTGTGTCGTTGGAGAGAGAGAGAGAAGGAGAGTGAGAGGTAGCCCGAGTGCTACTGCTGCTGATGTTGCTGATCTTGCTGGGACAACAAGGGAGAAGAAGGAGAAGAAGGAAAAGAAGAAGAAAAGAAGAAAGAGAAATAGAGGAAGAAGGAAAAAGAAGAAGAAGAGAAGAAACAAGAGAGAGAGAGAGAGAAGCGATGAGAGAAAGAGAGAGGGAAGTAGCGTGCGGGGCTGTGGGGACAGCGTTCCATTCACAGCAAGAGAGAAAGAAGAAAAGAAGAGAGAAGAAGAAAGAAAGAAGAAAAAGGAGAAAGAAAGAAGAGAGAAGAGGAAATTCTTTTTTAGTCATCCTAACCGAGTCGACTCGCTGAGCGACTCGTTGAGCCAACCCGTATTCCGTTTTAGGCTGGTATTGAGCCTACAGTTCATCATACTGTGAGTGATTCATCTCACGTAACTTTCTCTGTTAATATCCTTTAGTGTTCTTCCTTATCTGCGTTCAATTTAAAAAGATTTTTTCTCTAGTTAGGAATTTGAGTATATTTTTATACATTTTTTTTGTACCATGGAATCCTAGGTAAGGGATCCGTCCATGTCCTATCTCTATATCCATAAAAGTTCATCGCCAATTATCCTGTTCTTATTTAATTAATCTTCTCAAGTTTTTCATTTCAATGCACATGTTAGAATTCTATGACAGTTCGATTTAGGATTTGTTACATATGACGTGACCGTCATGCAGCACTAGATACATGTAGTATTCTTAAGATTTTTCATGACATCATTCTAAAACTTCCCGATAAACAACAACTTAGAGTTCGACAGTATACAATACATAACTCTTGAAATAATGTTAGCCTGTCAACGCACTAGATCTTACACAATGACTTTCTCAAATCCCTCGATCAACGATAACTAAAATTAGATAAAGAATTAACTATCTGAATGAAAATAACATATGCATGATGTGATTGGGATTGAGTTGACATGCATTGTATGCTTGAAGAGTGTTTCCATAACTCATGACATACATACATTTATACACTGCGACAGAACAGGAGCATGGTTGATTTGACTCCTGGCGTGCATGGTTGATTTGCCGCCTCGCTGTACCAGTTAGGTGAGCATGGTTGATTTGCGACAGGTTCCTAATGTTCAGTGGCAGCGAGTTCTAGTCGTTTCACTTGTTGAGCATGGTTGATTTGCTCGGTTGGATCAGTGGTGCATGGTTGATTTGCCCACTGGCGTGCATGGTTGATTTGCCGCCTCGTTGTACCAGTTAGGTGAGCATGGTTGATTTGCGACAGGTTCCTAATGTTCAGTGGCAACGAGTTCCTAGACGTTTATTGCTCTTACACGTATCATGACATACATGACCTCATGATAATCATGTTCTATTCATAATAAATCATAAAGTGTATCAATCATAACCTTATCCTCGTATGTTTCATAAAATTTTATCCATTGATGATTCACGTCCTGTCTTTTATTAACTGGAATATTACATGTGGTGGAAATGACCTCACTGGGCTTTTAGCTCACCAAAAAATTACCACAGTTCTTGCAGGTTTTTTTTTTTGTAAGGAAAAGACGTGGACAGAGCAGAGTATCTAGATGGTTACGTGTTACTCAAACGCCAATTGTATTTGATTTATTTTATCTTGTGAAATTCAATGTAATAAAATAGTAGTGGAGAAGAAATGTTATACTTGGGATTTATTTTAGCTATGCAATGCGTGGGATGGAACTTCAAGGAATCTGTGCTCGAATTTTAAATTCACACTCTGAAACTCGTGCCTTGAGTTGTTGTACTCGAGTCTCGGATTTCAGGGCGTGACAGCTTGGTATCAGAGAGAGATTTCGAGAATTCCTAAGAACTTAGGGTTAGGGCTAGCACCTAGTGAAGTTGGAGTTAAGTTATGATGCCTAGTAATGTCTTAGTTGGGATCTTCTTATGAACTAAGGTAATCGTTGATTAATAATGATTAGATTAGGTTAAACATGAAAGATCAATTAGGGTGTCAGAGCCTAAGCGTTTAGATTCCTTTGAGGGTCTAGGTATATGTTACACTAGGGTATATAATATGGGTCATAGAGAACCTGATGATAGTTTTGGGGCGATATACTTTAAGAAAATTGAAGTAGGGCCTATAGATGAACATAGGAAAGTGTAGTAGGGAACTAGATAATAGGATAGCTTATAGACACATAGAAATGGGTGCGCCATGTATGATTTTGTTACTATTGTACTTGATGTTTGTCTTTGTTTTTATTATTGATGTTTGTTTTGTTTTATTGATGTTTGTTTTGGATGTAAGGTTGTCAATTGCTTGCTCTTACATAAATTTGTTGCTGTACTGCGACCTTTGTTTTGCTAGCGTCATTGCTTATAGTGTCATGTCTATATTATTAAGGTTAGGGTGTCTGTTGGTTTTGTCTGTGGTGTGTCTTTTGTTTGGGCTATTCGTTCTGCTTGCTTTATTGCTTGTACTATTATTGATTGCCTAGCTTGTAATGTTTTCGTTGCTTGGATGTTTTGTTGATTTCTTGCCCTTTTATGGGTAGCATATAGTTAGGCACATTAGAGTGTAAAATAGAAATTAGGTCGCGGGAGTATTTCGAATCTCGAGGACGAGATTCCTATAAGGGGGGTAGATTGTAAGAACCCACATTCTTGTTAGCAAGCATACACACTTGTACGCCTCGAACCTTAGATTCATAACACTTGTAAGACACTTCAGGAAAATATCTTCATTAGTTAGTGTAGTAGGTGGATCGAATTTCGAGGACGAAATTCTGTGTAAGGATGGTAGAATCTAATGCCCCGAAAATTTGAACACACGAGTAAGTACACGAGTGCATGTCCCGACGGGAGAACTTAAATTCTATGCCGAGTTGTTCACTCGCATACACACACATATGTACTTTTATACGCGTTCCAACACTTTTTAAGGCTTTCGAAAACTCAGTATACTTAACTAAGTCAACAAATTGACCGTTAGAAGGATCTATCGTCACTAGACCAGAAGATCTAACCTTCCATTATGATTGCGAATTTCGTGATCAATGTGAACCGCTGTACATTATCCTGTACACATGTCTGTCCATAAATAAGACCCGTACATTGTGTCCATCACAAAGTATATCCTTAGACCAGTGAGTTCCCGACCCTACGAATCTGCTCGGGTGTGTTTGTTACACCCTAGGATTTTAGAATAATTTAAATTATAGATTAGTTAATTATTTAATAAATTAAATAACATCAATATTGATAAATTAATATTAAATAATCAGTAAGGAATTATAGTATGATCCCTTTATTGGAATTGCCCAACATGAACACTAGAACAGCATGGAAATATCAAATTTTGCATAGATTTACAATAATTAAGAAAAGATGTTAGTAATTAAACTTAAGTTACATGATATTTCAAGTATCGTGATTTCTGGCGATCACTTTCATACAAAACTTGACATACTAGTTCTAGGACACGATCTAACCATACACGTCAGATTTCAACCCTCCGATCATCCTACAAGTACCCTAATCAGAAATCGGGCCATAAGTGGGTCATCTAACTTCGAAACTGTCTCATTTTTGGTGTCATAGCCTGAAATTATGTGGCCTATCTAATGAATGGAGTGGATTTAGCATATACATCATGGTGGGACCCACGTGCATTGTGTGCACGGTTTGCGCCCGGTCAACACGCGTTGACCGCGTGCGTTGCAAGGCGCGGACGAAGTCCGTCTTCTTTTCAAATTCTGCAGCGACAGCACTGCTGCTGCCGCTATTCCAGCCCTCACCGTCCATCTCAATGGACCTCATCAGTGGATCCAGTCCATTCATCTGGAGCGCGTCCCACCCAGATCTAAGTGGTTAGTAGTCTCGACACCTACGGTCGATTGTATGGCCCACTTCGATTCACCGTTCCAACAGAAGAAATGCAAGATGTGCCTCCCTGACGTGCATGGACCTCTCAAACCTTGTGTGTGGGATCATGTGGGCCCCACCTAGCTTCCCAACGAGTGGACCGCGTTTCACGCAGGTGCGGACCGGGCGGAGGGTGAGAGCATTCTCCTTCTTCTGCGTCGCTGCGACAGCAGCGCTTGCTGCCGACCTGGGCATTCAACGCCATCCATCCATGGACCCCACATCTCTAATCCAATCCGTCCATCTGGTGCGCGACCCATCTGAATCCCGTCCATCCAAATCTTGGAGCCAATAGATGTCTGCATGGCCCGCTCTAAATCGCTGTTCCAATTAAGACTAGCAAAGATCCTGACCGTTACCTCGCATGGTAGCCTGGGGGCTGCTCCGTTAGAGTCGTGTGGACCCCACCTAGGTCTCCAACGTTTCAAGTTAGCTTGGGTTGCAAGTCTCGGAGTCCGAATCCAAGTCGGATTCGGAACCACCTAGCATCGGGCGTGTAGGGCGTGTATGCTGGCTATAAAGGGGGCCGGCTCTCCTACTGCGTCCTTACAGAAACAGTGAGAGAGATAGGGAGGGAGAATTGTTGGAGAAAGGAAGAGAGAAGTTGGAGAGAGAAAAGGATAGAGAGTGTGTCGTTGGAGAGAGAGAGAGAGAAGGAGAGTGAGAGGTAGCCCGAGTGCTACTGCTGCTGATGTTGCTGATCTTGCTGGGACAGCAAGGGAGAAGAAGGAGAAGAAGGAAAAGAAGAAGAAAAGAAGAAAGAGAAATAGAGGAAGAAGGAAAAAGAAGAAGAAGAGAAGAAACAAGAGAGAGAGAGAGAGAAGCGATGAGAGAAAGAGAGAGGGAAGTAGCGTGCGGGGCTGTGGGGACAGCGTTCCATTCACAGCAAGAGAGAAAGAAGAAAAGAAGAGAGAAGAAGAAAGAAAGAAGAAAAAGGAGAAAGAAAGAAGAGAGAAGAAGAAATTCTTTTCTAGTCATCCTAACCGAGTCGACTCGCTGAGCGACTCGTTGAGCCAACCCGTATTCCGTTTTAGGCTGGTATTGAGCCTACAGTTCATCATACTGTGAGTGATTCATCTCACGTAACTTTCTCTGTTAATATCCTTTAGTGTTCTTCCTTATCTGCATTCAATTTAAAAAGATTTTTTCTCTAGTTAGGAATTTAAGTATATTTTTATACATTTTTTTTGTACCATGGAATCCTAGGTAAGGGATCCGTCCATGTCCTATCTCTATATCCATAAAAGTTCATTGCCAATTATCCCGTTCTTATTTAATTAATCTTCTCAAGTTTTTCGTTTCAATGCACATGTTAGAATTCTATGACAGTTCGATTTAGGATTTGTTACATATGACGTGACCGTCATGCAGCACTAGATACATGTAGTATTCTTAAGATTTCCCGTGACATCATTCTCAAACTTCCCGATAAACAACAACTTAGAGTTCGACAGTATACAATACATAACTCTTGAAATAATGTTAGCCTGTCAACGCACTAGATCTTACGCAATAACTTTCTTAAATCCCTCGATCAACGATAACTAAAATTAGATAAAGAATTAACTATCTGAATGAAAATAACATATGCATGATGTGATTGGGATTGAGTTGACATGCATTGTATGCTTGAAGAGTGTTTCCATAACTCATGACATACATACATTTATACACTGCGACAGAACAGGAGCATGGTTGATTTGACTCCTGGGGTGCATGGTTGATTTGCCGCCTCGCTGTACCGGTTAGGTGAGCATGGTTGATTTGCGACAGGTTCCTAATGTTCAGTGGCAGCGAGTTCTGGTCGTTTCACTTGTTGAGCATGGTTGATTTGCTCGGTTGGATCAGTGGTGCATGGTTGATTTGCCCACTGGCATGCATGGTTGATTTGCCGCCTCGTTGTACCAGTTAGGTGAGTATGGTTGATTTGCGACAGGTTCCAAATGTTCAGTGGCAACGAGTTCCTAGACGTTTATTGCTCTCACACGTATCATGACATACATGACATCATGATAATCATGTTCTATTCATAATAAATCATAAAGTGTATCAATCATAACCTTATCCTCGTATGTTTCATAAAATTTTATCTATTGATGATTCACGTCCTGTCTTTTATTAACTGGAATATTACCTGTGGTGGAAATGACCTCACTGGGCTTTTAGCTCACCAAAAAATTACCACAGTTCTTGCAGGTTTTTTTTTGGGAAGGAAAAGACGTGGACAGAGCAGAGTATCCAGATGGTTACGTGTTACTCAAACGCCAATTGTATTTGACTTATTTTATCTTGTAAAATCAATGTAATAAAATAGTAGTGGAGAAGAAATGTTATACTTGGGATTTTATTTAGCTATGCAATGCGTGGGATGGAACTTCAAAGAATCTGTGCTCGAATTTTAAATTCACACTCTGAAACTTGTGCCTTGAGTTGTTGTACTCGAGTCTCGGATTTCAGGGCGTGACAGCTCTTCTACTTTCATGTTATTTATATCTCTACACTACCTTGGTGTTAAATCTTTTCGGGAGGAACCTATGTATTTTTTTACATATACGTCCTTCTGGAACCCGATCACCCAAGACAAACATGGAGTTATAAATATCAGACAGTTTAGTGTAAAACTCCATAAAAGTTTCAGTCTCTTCCATTTTAATATTTTCAAATTTGGTGGTCAAGAGCTGAAGCTTCGAGCGTCTTACTATGCTAGTTCCCTCGTGGGTAACCTCAAGTATATCACACGCTTCTTTTGCAGTTGTGCATGTGAGAATGCACTGAAATTCATCCGGAGAAACTGCACAGCAAATCGCATTAAGAGCTTTGGCATTTGCCATGTATTGACCTCTCTCACTATCATTCCATTTTTTATCATCTTTGGGAGTGACAATGTATTTTCCATCAACCTCCACTTGTTTAGTGGGCAAGGCATATCCATGTTGTGTGCTTAGCCACACTGGTCCATGGATTGTAAGAAAATCTTCATCCTATCCTTCTAATAAGCGTAGTTAGACCCGTCAAAGAATGATGGACGGTTGGTGGTACCCCCATATCGGTTAGACATTAACCTAGTGTTCCGGTATCGGATCTTACTCTAGACGGTTAAATCCTTGAAAAGCAACCCTCTTTGATACCAATTGAAATTACACATTTTAGAGTAAAGGCGTATTCGTGCGGAAGCTTTGAGAGCAACTAGTATTATGGCTAAGTCCTACGGGAGGAATTAGGACCTTTTAAAAAAAATTCGCTTACTTGATAGTTTTAACAAATTAAACCAAGTAAGCAAGAACACTTCGGCTTCCAAGCTTAAGTGGGTCCAATCACACGACTAGCATATTGTAAGCAAAAAACAACCTAGTCTAAGCATGCATAGATACTCAAATGATTAAACAAATTAGGCTCCTAATCTATGCAACTTAAGTAGACTATAGAGGATGGATCAATTAAGCTCAAGTCTACACAACTAAGTGAAAGTACATCTTGTCTGTGGATGAGCCTATTTAGTGGTTAGCATACATTCTAATTAAGCAATTAAACACAATGCATAATAAAAAAATGTACTCAAATACAATCACAAACACAAGTATGATAGTGGTTCGACTACTTGTCTACTCCACTCCTGGTTCAAGTAGTCAACCCCTTTGAGCACACCGGCATTTACTAGGGAGTTTAAATCTAGTTCCTCCCAACTAAGGTGATTTAAATTGGCTCTACCCAACCGAGAAGTTTATAGGTTCCTCCCAACCTATGGGACCTACTTAAGGTCACCTCAAGTCCTAGTCAAGGACAACGCACGTCCACTCCTGTATTGGAGACTCTCCCTTGGAGACTTTATTTAGGCTCGGCAAATTGGCCAAGGAGCGCTAAACAGCCCCTAATCTTTAGGCCGACAAACGCGCTAAGGAACGGCTAACATCCCTAGAGTTTTAGGCTTAACTACTAAGCCAATGATCGACAAACGACCTTAATTTGAGTTTGACAAAAAAACTCTACACGTGGAAGGACTCTCTACAATGACAACCTTACTTGTCGGATGAGCCCCTTGTTCAGCGTCAATTCGAGTTACTTGATCTCCGCTCTCCCGTGCTTCAATCAGATTCCCTTGATGCCCCAATCATATTGCCGCTACGTCGTCAATGCCTTAGCTACACTTGATCAACCACCTTGCAAATAATGTTTTTGATATGTTCAAGGTGATAAGAGGGTAGGTTTGAGATCTCTACAACTTATGGGAATGGGTTGCCTAGAGAGTCTCACCTACAAAGATCTCATCATAGAGTATTGGATAGGAATATGATTATCAAGATCAATCTAATCTCTAGAGATCAAAAGATGGACAAATGCATCTTTATCTTGAGCTTTGAATGCTCCATGCTTGTGATGAATCATAAGGAAGATCACTTGTTTGGGTTAGGAATAGAGCTCTTAATGATCTTCAACAATGGTGGCTTCTATTTCCTCAAAATCTCCTCTCCTGGCTCAAAAATGAATCCCCTACCTTTTATAGATTTTTTTCCAATGGTAAAAAAATGGTAGATTCGCGTATCTCCGATTGATTGGTTCGATTGATCGAAGTCATGTCCGATTGATCGGAAATCTGTTTAGAAAATTTTCTAAAAGATATTCCGATTGATCGAAATAATGGTCCGATTGATCAGACTGACGCCTTCCGATGGATTGAAAATCTGTCTGATTGATCGAAAATTTGTCCAGTAGGTTTTTAAACTTGCTGGAACAAATTCCAATTGATCGGGACTTCTGTCCAATCGATTGGAGTCCAATTGGAACTCCTGTCCGATTGATCGGAGATCAATCGAAAACTGTTGTTTGAGATGAATTGATTACAACAGCTTTCACCTCTTTAATTAGTCTAACTTATCATGTTTTTTATGAAGTTTTAAGACTAATGATGATGCCTAAGGGTATATCTAGTTGGTCCAAGTCATCTAAAAGGTTATGGATTTGGGTCGGTTAAGGTTAAGGCACATGAAGGCATCTCTTTTACCTATTTGTTCATCCTTGATGCAGCTGGACCGTCTTGAGTCTTCGGTCTTTGCCTACATTAAGCTCAACCGACACTAGACTCACAGACCTAAGTGATTGACAAACAAGGTGCACTAGTATGCCACAGAAAAGTGCATTAACAGTGTATGTTCGCTCGCCTCAAGTGCAAGGCTGCGATGTAGTAATAATCTCGTTAAGACCGAGGTCGATCCACAGGGAAGGAAGTAAACAATTCAAACTATCCTAATAACTAGAATCTTAAGAGGTTTGTGAAATTGGTTTTGAACATAAAATAGAAAATCTGATAATGAAAAGATAACTAGAGCATTAAGGATCCACTTATAGCTCTCCTTAGATGGATAATTTGCTATGGTTTCTCACTTTCTCAACTAGAATCGAAATTAAGTTCTATCTAGTCGGATAATAGAGCAGTTAAAACAATCAATCTGTCACATGTATGATTCATGTACATGATTCTCTCAATGCAAGCTAGGACGAGCATACTCAATTGCATAGGTCAGTCCCAATTCCAATAGGTTAAGATCACAATCATAACCATCATTAAATCCTGTCACAAGACAAAACTAGATCATGATTTGAGCTTGATCCAAATCACATACACAATCTTTCATAATTCAAAATTTCCAGAAAAGTAGACTTTTGGTATGAAGCTCCCACATGAAGATCATAATTCTAGAGCGTGTTCCAATTCCTCGGATCATACAGGTCTAGACTAGTTCACAACAATTAAGAACTCAAGCAATCCTTCCAAACATCCATGAGTCATCATAAGATTAAGAAAAACTACTTAGTACTTGAATTAAACTTCAAACCATTGTTCTTAAACATGAAATCCAACTTGAAACCAGTAAAACGAATTAAACAATCTAACAAAACTATAAGATTCACCTCTTAGCTCTAGCTAAGAGATTAGCTAATGAAAAACATGTTAAAAATAAAACTAGAACTAACAAAAGGAAGAAAAATTAGCTGGAGGAGGCTAGGAAGCCTCCTATGACTTGAACTCCTTGCTCCTCAAGTCCTTGGTTTAATTTGGAATAGAAGAGAGCACCTCCTTTTATAGTGCAGCAATAGTACAACAACATAGCAGAATTTGTTTCGCTTGGTACGGCTTAACCAATGATCGGATTGCCTTCAAATTTGATTTGTAGCTTTGTTGTAATGTGATCTTCCTCATAGATGATTTAGATTTTCAAGATTATCTTCTGAATGGGCCCACCAATCAGATCAGCGACCGCTTCTCAAAATCGCACAATTCGGGTACCTTTAGAACTAGTCATCTTGCTTTCAACGCCCCGAAGTGTACAGAGGTCAAATTGATCCCAAACTATGAACATTGGTAGAAACTTCTTCCTCTACATGATAGACGGATTAGATTGTCCAAAACAATCCCAGAATGTGGTCCGAAAATTAGAACACTTAGGGCTTGTATAAACTCTGCGCAATTGAATCTTTCTGGATGGTCCATCTTTCTTCAACCGGTACGATCAAACCACACATCCTTTTGATCTGAAACTTTGTGGTTATTCATATATGGATGTGGTCTAGAAGATGGTCAAAGTAGATTCTTCATATCATCAATGATGGGTCACCTGGACCGGCCCAGAGTGGAGTAGGCGGAATCTGGAACTTTCTGGACAGTTCGTATTGTTTTGGCCACCACGGTCAATCCGTAGCTCCGATCGACACGAAACCACTTGATTATTTCGGCGTCGAGCTCCTCTTCGACATGGACGTGTTGGATTTCCAAATATCATCAAGATGGCTTCAGAAAACTATGCCGAAAATCCAATAACGGGAATAGCCTGTTGTTTGAAATTTGCAACTCTGAAATTGCATGGCCGACCGGTCAAGACCAGTTGGACAGGGCTGGCCTTGCTCCAGCAGCTTTAAGAGAGGGGAGAACAACTAGCCGACCAGTCAAGACCAGTCGGACCACCTTGTGGGGCTCCTTTTTCTTTCCTTTCTTCTTTCTCTTCTTTCCTTTCTTCTTCCTTCTTTTGTTCTTCCTTTCCTTTGATCTTCAAGGTATGTAAGAAGGGTCTCAAAGCATCCGAATGATGAAGTCTCTCTTTCATTCCTACAACCACAAAACTATGCATTAGATTAGCCTTTAAATCTTGAAAACCATGTATAATGAGTGATGAATTGGGGTTAGAATATGCACAATTAAGAGCTCAGCACACCCCCCAATCAGCATTTTGCTAGTCCCGAGTAAAACATGTGTGAAACAAGTTCAATTCTCTAAAAACCAACTCTCCTTCAAAAACTATTCTTCTATACATCCCAAGACACACAAGTGTAAAAGTGAGAAAAATTAGGTGATAGAGGTTGAAACCTTAAACTCTCAAAACATAATAAGTGTTCATATGAAATCCCCGCTGATTGATTGATAAATAGAAGAACTTGAAAAAATTCAACCTAGTGTGCATAGTGATTGTTCATCTCATGATTTTCAGGATTATCTTCTTCATAGATCAACTAAACTATGAATCTTAAGGTGCATAGATCAACAACAAGCCTATGACAGGAATTTGCCTTACCGTCCTTCCGACGGCTTTCACACTGTCCCATTTCCGGCTTTGGTTATGGGTAGACCATCCCCCGGTTGGTAATAGGTAGCCCTTTTCAAAATTTTTCACCATGTTTTCCATCATTCCCAATTTTCATCCTTCCTTTTCCTTTTTCTTTTACATTAGATAGGATTTTTAGAAATCCACATCTTTCGTTATTTTTCCATGGACAAGGATGGACAAAGTACCCCGGCTTGGTTCCTCAACACCTCAAATCTAAGTCTAGCCAATCCAAAAATCACATAATCCTTTCAAATCATGAAAATCATGTAATGTGAACTAGGTGTAAAAGTGTTTAAATTTTCTATCAATCATATAAATAGGGGAATTCACATATAAAACCATTATATTAAGAGAAGTTCAAAGCTTGCAACATCACTCACTTCGTATCTTCTTCTCTTATACTCATATTATCTCGAATGTATAGAAACAAAGTTTTCCAAATGAGTTTTGAATTTTAGAAAAATCGAAAATTTTCTACATAATTGCTCGAAATATCACAAAAGTTAGTAGATTCATCTAAGGAATCTCACCCCCCAACCAAAATCTTACATTGTCCTCAATGTAATAAGATATGCAATATGCATGACTGTAGACACCCCACCTTCGGCTACACTGTTGGTAGAGATAGCTGGTTGAATGGAGGACCATACCCCCAAATCCCAAGTCCAAACTCAGCCAAACTCACCCTTGTAAGCCCCATTCCATAGCCCAGTTCAAGCCTGAACCCAGTCAACCCAGTCCTAAACACCACCCTGAAAAACCCCCCATAAAAAAGGCCAGTCAAAAAAATCCTAAAAAAAGTCAAACTCACTGAGTCAACTCGCTGAGTTAACCCGCTGAGTCAACCCGCTGAGTCAACCCGTCGAGTCAAAACACCGAGTCAATCCGTCAAGTCAACCCGTTGAGTCAAACCACCGAGTCGACCCACTGAGTCAACTCACTGAGTCGACCAACGAGTCCAACAGCAGCCCCGAGGGAGCGACCGTACTCGTGGGAAACAGAGGAGCGGCCGTACGGGCGGCCCATGGCAGGCCGCCCGAACAAAATTACGAGAGCTGCCACTCCTCGCTGCTATAAATACCCCCCTCCCCTTCTCATTTCAGCATCCCTCCAAGTCCATTTCAGCCTGAGAGCTCTGAGTCCACCTCTCCACCCTTTAGCCCATTTTTCCACCAAGGAGAGCCCGAGTGAGGAGAGCCTAGCCCTGGCCCAGCCCAGCCTGACCACTGGTCCAAGCCTCCCAAGCCATCCAAGTCTTGATCCAGCCACTCGAAGCCAACCCTTGCGACACCTCCGTCCACTCAGCTACTCTTTTCCAGCATCATCTCATTTGCATCTAGCATAAGTGCAACATTTACTTTTCTTCCAACCCCCCTGCTTCACTACAAGCACTTTGATTATTCAAACACACCGCATGCATCTCGCATAAAGCACCTGTCAGTTCGAGCGTATGCTCTGGGCTTGCCCGTTGTTGGAACCTGCCCATCAGAAACTCTTACTGTTCAGACCTGCATTCACGTACATATCACTATAAGCACTTTGAATATTCAAGCACACAGCATGCATCATCTCGCATAAAGCACCTGTCAGTTCGAGCGTACGCTCTGGGCTTGCCCGTTGTTGGAACCTGCCCATCAGAAACTCTTACTGTTCAGACCCGCATTCATGCATCATGTCATCTATGAGAATATACGAGGATTAAACTAGACTTTCAAGTATCCGATCGATTCTGTGAAGTAGAGACCGTACTTCGGTACGGGCAGTGTGTGGGGTGCTTAACCTCTTCCCACCCTGTAACCGTGATCCCTTACCTTGAATCTCTGGCCGCAGATCAACAGGAGTCATTTTAGAGGAAGGAATCTTCGGATTCCCTTCTCTAACGTTTCTACAGGGTCTAGCCGACTGTAGATTCGAAGTAACTGGCTAGTGGCGACTCTGGTCTTATATAAACTCATTTAAACATATCCAGCTTAACACGACAACCAAACGAAGCCCTCGAGAACGAGGCAAGCCAGTGGCACAAACGGCGATTTCGCACTCACGCATCCTCATCTCCTTCTTTTCCGAAAGGAAAGGGGAAGGGAGAAGAACGTCGTGTGGGAGCGCGGAAAAATCGGCGAGGGTCCACAATGACATGAGAGCAATGACATAAAACAAAGGAAAGTGAGAACGATAGTACCTGAGGTAGCAAGTAGATCAATTCTAGCATCTTCCATTGTCTCGATGAAACTTATTCAATCCTAAATGTAGCAAAGAAATCCTAACCTACCTACCTACCTACCTTTGATTAGTCCGATCGACTACATGATTAAATTTGAGCAGGATCTTCATGAATTTCAATAGGTTTCTCATGAGGACCATCCAAAGTCCTGCTCGAATATATACGTGGGTGCGTTTCTTCATGAAGGTCCAATCATAGTGTGCACCACACGCATGTAAGGAGGAGATAAGAGCAGCAAAAAGATATCTCCTCAAGTTCTGAATTGGGTTGTAATTGATTAAAAATGGGTCCTCCCAATCAGAATTTTCAATGGGTTGAAGAACCCATGATGGTGGAGAGATATTCATTAAGTATTTTTCAGTTTGGGTTGTCTCCTCCACAAATTCAGAATTACATAGTGCTTCCACAAACAATGGTAAAGAGTGTAAATCAATGGAATGGTATTCTTCAGGCACCGAAACCATGTCTAACAAACTATCCAACTCCTTAATCATCTCATCATCCAGATCATAGGGGTGGGTCATGCATTCTTCTAAGAAATCGAGAGAGTCGGATGAAGGGTCCTCATTCTCCCTAAGTGATTGAGGAAATTCTGTTTCAAGGGTAAGGAATTCCTCCTCTATAAAGGGGAGGTCTTCCAAAGAAAATTTTTCAGATTCACTGGTAAGCACATCATCTAGCATTGGTTGATCTTTTAAAATTTCATATTGTGCCACCCCGTCATCCAAAGAAACATAATTTTCAACCCAAGGGAGTTCTTCCACAATAGAATCCGGCATGTGTTGTTGGTGGAAGGACTAAAAAATATCGACTTCAGCCATCTCTCTAGCAAGAATATCTTCCGGTGACTCAAAAACATTCGGCCCGTTGGAAGAAGAAATCATGGATCAATCATCCTTCAAACCCTCATTGTAGGCAATCAAACTATCACTTTTAGATTTTGTATATTCCTCGAGTTTGTTAACCGTCCTTGAAATCTCTTCATCATTCAAATCGAAATAGCTAAAAGAGATAGTTGATTCACCATAATCGATGGTAATGGTGGGATCACTGAGATCTACATCCCCTAAAAGTTTAGTCATCAAATCGGAAGAGGGTTGGGCTTGGATAGCCACATCCTCTTCTATGTTGGGGATTGATTCGGTGTTCCCAATGTCGGGTTCAGGATTTTGAGATGGCGAGAGGTTTTGTATGCATTGCTCAGTTATTTCCATAAACTCTCACAGCGTATCCTCAAGAGTTCGTGTCGGTTGTGGATCATGAGAAAAAAAATCTTGAGGATAATTGTTGGCATCCATGGTTGGCTCATCTTCCATTGGACTAGAGGTGTGACGACTCTCTAGATGAAGACCATACGTGTTATATGACGAAGACTGATAAGATGGTTGATAGGCATAACCATACAAGTGATCACGCAATGTCTTTACCGGTTGGTCATTACTCCCCCGGTCCTTTTTCTTATTCCTACCTCCTGTTAAACTTGGTGGAACACTCTTGTTATTTTCAACCCAGTAATCACGTAGTGTCTTACGTTGCGGGGTAGTTGAGGTTGATTGAATCTCAGAAAAATACTTATGCTTATAATGATTCCAATCATAAAGAGTTTTGATTCCATGGTCTGACATCTCATCTTCCAAAAGGTATGCATAAGCACCACACTTCCAATCAGCCATAATGAGATTTTAAAGAGTTGGAACTACCCTAATCTAAGAAAAAAAAAAGAAGAAGAAGAAGAAAGGGAGATGGGGAGATGTTACCTGTGAAGGTAAGAACTATGTCAGCAACTAAGTTCCTACAAAACACAAAAACAGAAAATTGTTAGTAATCTAGAAAAAAAAATCAGAAAACTACTTATAGAAAAACTAAAAATCTTATATAAACTAAGACTACTCTATAGCTACTAAAACACTTAGAACCGTTTAACCTCTTCCCCAACAATGGCGCCAAAAACTTGTTCGCTCACCTCAAGTGCAAGGCTGCGATGTAGTAATAATCTCAGTAAGACCGAGGTCGATCCACAGGGAAGGAAGTAAACAATTCAAACTATCCTAATAACTAGAATCTTAAGAGGTTTGTGAAATTGGTTTTGAACATAAAATAGAAAATCTGATAATGAAAATATAACTAGAGCATCAAGGATCCACTTATAGCTCTCCTTAGATGCATAATTCGCTATGGTTTCTCACTTTCTCAACTAAAATCGAAATTAAGTTCTATCTAGTCGGATAATAGAGCAGTTAAAACAATCAATCTATCACATGTATGATTCATGTACATGATTCTCTCAATGCAAGCTAGGACGAGCATACTCAATTGCATAGGTCAGGCCCAATTCCAATAGGTTAAGATCATAATCATAACCATCAATAAATCCTGTCACAAGATAAAACTAGATCATGATTTGAGCTTGAAACAAATCACATACACAATCTTACATAATTTAGAATTTTCAGAAAAGTAGACTTTTGGTATGAAGCTCCCACATGAAGATCATAAATCTAGAGCGTATTCCAAATCCTCGGATCATACAGGTCTAGACTAGTTCACAACAATTAAGAACTCAAGCAATCCTTCCAAACATCCATGAGTCATCATAAGATTAAGAAAAACTACTTAGTACTTGAATTAAACTTCAAACCATTGTTCTTAAACATGAAATCCAACTTGAAACCAGTAAAATGAATTAAACAATCTAACAAAACTATAAAAGTCACCTCTTAGCTCTAGCTAAGAGATTAGCTAATGAAAAGCATATTAAAAATAAAACTAGAACTAAGAAAGGAAGAAAAACTAGCTGGAGGAGGCTAGGAAGCCTCCTATGACTTGAACTCCTTGCTCCCCACGTCCTTGGTTTGATTTGGAATAAAAGAGAGCACCTCCTTTTATAGTGCAGCAATAGTACAGCAACATAGCAGAATTTGTTTCGCTTGGTACGGCTTAACCAATGGTCGGATTGCCTTCAAATTTGATTTTTAGCTTCGTTGTAATATGATCTTCCTCATAGATGATTTAGATTTCCAAGAATCTCTTTTGAATGGGCCCATCAATCAGATCAGTGACCGCTTCTCAAAATCGTGCAATTCGGGTACCTTCAGAACCAGTCATCATGCTTTCAACGCCCCGGAGTGTACAGAAGTGGGATTGATCCCAAACTTTGAAAATTGATGGAAAACGTCCTCCTCTACATGATAGAAGGATTAGATTGTCCAAAACAATCCTATAATGTGGTCCGAAAATTAGAACACTTAGAGCTTTTATAAACTATGTGCAGTTGAATCTTTCTGGATGGTCCATCTTTCTTCAACCGGTACGATCAAACCACACATCCTTTTGATATGAAACTTTGTGGTTATTCATATATGGATGTGGTGTAGAAGATGGTCAAAGTATATTCTTCATATCATCAATGATGGGTCACCTGGACCAGCCCAGAGTGGAGTAGGCGGAATCTGAAACTTTCTGGATAGTTCGTATTGTTTTGGCCACCACGGTCAATCCGTAGCTCCGATCGACACGAAACCACTTGGGTTATTTCGGCGTCGAGCTCCTCTTCGACATGAACATGTTGGATTTCTAAATATCATCGAGATGGCTTTAAAAAATGGTGCCAAAAATTCAAAAACGGGAATAACCGGCTGTTTACAATCTGCAACTCTGAAATTGCATGGCCGACCGGTCAAGACCGGTCAGACAGGGCTGGCCTTGCTCCAGCAGCTTTAAGAGAGGGGAGAA
Organism: Liriodendron chinense; assembly: GCA_003013855.2. Taxonomy (NCBI): domain Eukaryota; kingdom Viridiplantae; phylum Streptophyta; class Magnoliopsida; order Magnoliales; family Magnoliaceae; genus Liriodendron; species Liriodendron chinense. The sequence goes on along the minus strand of PVNU02003553.1, from coordinate 72,799 downwards.
CAACTGGCCGACTGGTCAAGACCGGTCGGGGCCTGTTTAACCGACCGGTCAAGACCGGTCGGACCACCTTGTGGGGCTCCTTTTTCTTTCCTTTCTTCTTTCTCTTCTTTCCTTTCTTCTTTCCTCTTTTGTTCTTCCTTTCCTTTGATCTTCAAGGTATGTAAGAAGGGTCTCAAAGCATCTGAATGATGAAGTCTCTCTTTCATTCCTACAACCACAAAACTATGCATTAGATTAGCCTTTAAATCATGAAAACCATGCATAATGAGTGACGAATTGGGGTTAGAATATGCACAATGAAGAGCTCAATAGTGTACACCCTCAGGCCCAAGTTATGAGGTATGAGTTGTACTCCTAGAGTACTTTAGCCATGATTCATATAGTTAATCGGAGGCAACATATATGCATGTAGGATAAGTTCGCATCCATAACACAGCATCATTGACACAAGCATTATATCCTTTTAACCTAATGGCTATGATTGTAAAACTACTTTAACTAAGTTCTTTCATCTAAGATTTTATTCCAAAAATCATCATTCAATCCAAAAATCAGAGTTATTAATTACAGAAATTAATAACAGAAGCTAATGAAAGAACAACATAATTTAGGCATATTGATTTGAAGTATTGAGCTCCTCCTCAGTCTAGTAAAGCTATTTTGCTTGACATTCCTCCACCCGATCAGCTCTGTTTTGTAAGTTTTGCTTTGTAGGATTGGCTTCATCTAAATTTGTGCGGTTTTTCCATCAATAAATCATCAGCTGGCCAAGCACAATGAGTGACCCATCATGGTTCGTGCATATAACAGGTAAGATAACAATGCAATGAAAGATGAAATGCTATGCAGCAATGCATGATGCATGGTCCCCATGGGAAGTCCGTCCATTGGCTTGAGTTGGATTCCATCAACTTGCATAAACCCTCTTAGGGCCGACATCTACCCAACCAAGTGGATAGGCCTCCACTATTGCGTAGGTATCCAGTGATGGTCCCCCACGTATTCGGTACTTAATTAAGTACTTACAGATCTTCTAGAGGGGTCATCCAAGTACACATCATGATGCATGTGAATGGATGCATATATGTAAAGCGCATGTCTAAGAATCATCACACAATCTCATATCTCTCTATTAGAGATAAACCAATCAAATAGCTCGTCTCTCCCAAGTACACATCATGATGCATGTGAATGGATGCATATATGTAAAGTGCATGTCTAAGAATCATCACACAATCTCATATCTCTCTATTAGAGATAAACCAATCAAATAGCTCGTCCCTCCATATGAGAGGTCACAATGCAATACATCTTCCCTTCATTATATGAGAGATAATTTCTCTTTTCTCTTCATTTCTCAGATAGGTAATCAACATACTCAATTTGTGCATCATCCATGCTCATGTAATTCATAGTAATTTGCATGACAATAATTTAAATATACTTCATACATAAAACGCATACAATCCACCAATCACCAAACAATGATACCATACAATCCATAATAACTGTGATGAAGAGTACACATGTTGGGATTCACTCACCGGTCATTAATGACGAATATCCTTCCAGTTCCCCAAGTTCTAGCTTGGTGTGAAGTTCTAAAGCATAATCACCATAGAACTCCATTTATTGTTTGGAACCATTTGATTTCCATCCTCAATTGGTAATTACAGTTTAATTTTCTAAGGTCCCATTCCATTTCGTTATTCAAGTAGCTATTCAAAGTAGATTGTTAATAATGATTTAACTTGAGGAACCTGAATTTGGAAAAATGAAAATAAGGGGGCGTTCAGTTGACCGAACTATGATGTCGATCTACCAAATCCTTTCTCTATTGACCGAAGTCTTCTTCGGTTAAGGTTACAGATTGCTATTGACTTTAAGGAAACGCGTCCCTCGGTTGACCCAACATTGTGTTCAGTTGACTGAAGTCTCCCTAGGTCAGCCGAAACCCCTTCTATCATGATTTCAGACTGCTCTAGGTTGGTTGGAGTTGGTCCATTGGTCAACCGACCGCTACTCTCGGTCGACTGAAGAATGTCTAGTTCTCCCAAGACGACCGATTTGCATTGATTTCCCTATATCTCTTTGATTCTAATGGATTTGTGGTCATCATGATTTACATCTGGATCGTCCCTCTAATGTTTACATACATCAAATTTTAAGATGGGCCATGATCATATATCTAAGCCATGATGATCACCCTTAATCCCGATTTGCAAGATTAACTTTGTATAGTGATGATCTCAATGGCCCACTGGATGATCTGATCCACACAAAATACTCTTAGCTATTCAGATTGATGTCATGGATCAGATGCACCCATTGGTCCACACCATGGTCAACACATAATCCAAGATTGGATTGGTGTGGCCCATCTGAATGTCAGATCATTCTTAGATTTTGGGCTTTGGTATGATTTGTCCTACAGATCCTTGTGATTCATGCAAATCAGGCCCGCTACATTTAGACAGCCCACATAAATTGTTGGATCTATAGAGTTCGCATTACAATATTCTAGATCTAAAAATTATCCACATATCGTAACAATAGACGAATGGCCGATCGGTCCCGTCCATTAGATAAATCTAAGAAAACTTAGTAGAAAGCAATAAAAGACGAAGAAAAAAAAATCAAAGCATACCAGATCTAAGCTCCTAGTGAAACTCGCTCTCTTCTTTCTTCTCTCTTTTCTCTGGAGTCCTCTCTCTCTCTCTCTCTCTCTCTCTCTCTCTCTCTCTCTCTGCGATAGGTAGATAATTTAACTTTAGTTAAAGTAGGGTTCTCTCTCTTGGCTCCCTCTTAAAAAAAAACTATTGGGAATGAGAGATAATGTAATGACCCAAAAATTCAGGCCATTTAAAAATTCATTAATAATAGAAAACGGGGTTAAATAATTTAATTTATAACTAATAAATAAGAAAACAAAATGATTTGAGTGGATAGGGAAGACTAAGGGTCAACTCCTGCCTCTGACGGGAATACGATTTTTTGGCCTTTTAGCTTCAAATTCAAATTTAAAATTTTGGATAAGATGAGGTTTATTTTATCTCTTGCTAACCAAATCTCTCCATAAATAGAGAGGGGTCGAGAGAGGGAGATATTCATAGAAAAAGAAGGAAATGGAGAGAGAAAAGAGAGAGGAGAAAGCTCGTTGGACCCAAATTAGGTGGGCCCGATCCTGTTCTTTCCCATTTTTTAGCTTTATCATACACTGATTCAGCTAATGAATGGATCAGATTGATCATATGATGATTCACCTGATTGGTGGACCGCTTTTTAATTAAAACCTTTAAATGGAGTAATTGATTGATGGGGACCCTTTGGGTGGACTAGATAAGATTTGAGGGGATCATTAGGACCCTTAAGCAAAAATGTACAAGGGCTATGGAATTTAGATCAATCTGATCTACAATGTGGGCCTCATCGCTAGAATTAGTAGCAGCCCTTGATGTGGTATTTTCATTATTATTAAAATTTTTGGAATGTTATATTCATTTTTTTTTTTTTGGGATCACTTGGGCCAAATTGAGATGACCAACCCCATGGACGGACCAAATCTCGAGTGGACCCCATAATTTAAAGAAAACCAAAATAAATAAATAAATAAAGAAAAAAAAAGGGGGACGGCTATTGGACAACCAAGGCTGCCCAACAGCGTCAGAGACGCTAGGAGTCCTTGGGGGGGCTGACGTGGGAGGCCCACTCGTGGGACCCACCTTGATGTATTTAGTATATCTACACCGTCCATCTAGATCACCAGATCATTTTAGGGGGTTTGCCCAAAGGGGTACTTGATCTGAGGTCTGAGTGGGCCACACCACATTAAAACATAAAAAATATAAAAAACAATAATAATAAGGGTCGTGGGGCTAGGCGTGGACAACGGTCCACTCGTGGACCCTATTGTGATGTATTTGTCAGATCTACGCCCACCATCTGTTTCAGTACGTTATTTCTGTCTGGGAACCAAAATGTATCCATCATCTTCATCAATAAGTGTTTAGCTAGGAACCAAAATTCAGCCACATTTGTAGCTCCAATGGGCCACAATGATCAAAACAGTGGGGACAATACCTGTCCACTAGTTTGGAATTCATGGGCCCCACTGATGCTCCAATGGGAAATCCACTGAACCTAATCTCTTGAGCTCTGGGTTTAAGGTGGAGTGACCAACACACAGTGCACTTTCTATGCATTAGGTCACTCCCATTAGATTTTCCATGCACTATGTATCTATCCACATGCATATTGTTGGAATTAGAGATTGAAAGGGAATTTTCCAACTTTAGTAGAGTTGTTTCTCTGAGATATCTACCTTCTGAGTAGGTAAGGCTTCTTCTAAAAGATAGAATCTAGTTTTAGTAAGTCGAGTCTAAACAGAATTAGGAATCATTTCTTTTATTTAAAAAAAAAAATGCAACCAAAGGGATTCACATGCAAAGAGATCATAGCTACCAAATATATTTTAGACGATCACATTAACTTTTAACAGTAAGTTCAAGGCTCCACATGTTGAAATGAATAAAGGGTGGTTATGATATTGTTGGACCATCCATGACACAAGTTTGAAGAAACAATGACTGTAGTGTAGTCCGATGGAATTGGTAGAGCCTAAGGAGTGCAATATTCAAGTCCAAGGACATATCTGTAATACCTTTGAGGCAGATGTACAACATAGTATTTCCCCAAGCATATAACAGTGATTTACACAAACACAAAACCTGAGTTGCCTTCACAATTTCTTTATTGAGTTTATAACATTTTAGTCCTTCAAAACCCTTTTCTCAACATGGAAAGAAATAAAGTAATAGGAAACAATTCTGAGAATCAAAACAATGTTATATTTAAGCAAAAGGAATGCATGTATAACAAATAGGGAGGATTCTTATCATCCAAACCTTACACATAGAGGAGGAGCACTATGGCCACTTCAGAAGCATAAACGCAAACATATTATTTTGGTTAAAAGAAGGATCACTTACATCTCAAGCAGTGTTTCAAATAGCGTCCGTAGCGTACGCTACGTAGCGCTACGTAGCATAGTTAAATAGCGTAAATCCTTGTAGCGTACGCTACAGCTACGTAGCGTGTAGCATTTGTAGCGTACGCTACAATGTATTTTCTTATTATCTCTTGAAAAAATGTATTTTTTTATTTTTTTATTTTTTGTTTTTTTTAAATTGTTTTTTTTAAATGGTGTAAAAGTCACAACATAAAAATAAAAAATTAAATATAAAAACTGAAAATGTAAAGTCAAAACCAAACCTTTCTATGTTTACTTTCACTTAAAATGGTGGTGATCCTTTGTTAAAGTTGGTGTGAAATTCACACACTAAGAAACCTTTAAACTAAAAAGAAAAAGGGTTTCGAAAGAGGGTTTTTGGAAACCCCTCTTAACCTTTGGGATTTTTATTTCTTTTCATACTTGTGAGTTGTGACTTGTGGTTTCAATTAGACATTATTAATTAAAGTGGTTTGCTTAGAAAGTTATTAATGCGATAATTATTTGACTTTTGATTTTTTTTATAACTCTATACATGTGAATTAACTTTTGATAAATAATAATTAATAACTTGCTTGAACATGCTTATATTTGAAAAAATGAATCATTTGTGAGGCATTTTTATATTTTTTGCTTTTTTTCTAACTAATTATCATATTTTTCTTATTTTTAAATAAAAAAATAGAAGTATCATGTAGCTTACGCTACACACTACGCTATTACGCTACACGCTACAGAGGGTTGAGCGCTACACAACATGCTACCGCTATTTAAAACAATAATCTCAAGTAAAGATTAATGGAAAGAAAATTAACAAAAAAATCCAAAATAAGTATCATTTTGTCCTAGTTAAAGCTCCATGTTTTGTTTTGAGAAAGACATTCAAAATGAAGCAAACAATTGATCTTATGGAAATCAGCTAAATGGAATTATCTGGTGTTGTTCCTAGGAAAATGGATGCACATGGAGTGAAGAGCTCAAATGCATCCAAATTGGGCTATTGTGCATTCAACAAGATGTGACAGGCAGGCCCACCATGTCATCTCCATGTGCATCCATGCAAAAAAACAAAAAAAGTTCTCGTGATGTTGAAATGTTATCAATGTTAATGTGCTAGCTTTTATTTTCAGGCCCCCTGCAATAGTTAAATCGCGTCCATAAATTATAAATCTAAAGTGTTTGATACTCTGACAGAGTTTGTGGATGATGCATTAGCACTAAGAAGTGGAATATTTGTCATAATAAGTAATTGAAACTGAATATTCAAATTACAGGTCCCACTTTAGATGCATCATGAACGAAAGAAAGGAAAAGAAAAAAGCGTATCTGATTATCTGACTAGTGATGTTGTGGACATCTGTTGGACGGTTAGAAATGAAAAGCATTGATTTGGCAGACATCTGTTGGACAGTTTGAAATGAAAAGCATCCAATGGTTCTATTTCAACAAACAAGTGGTCTTGTCTACGGCCCACATAGGTTTGTACTGCGAAATTGGAGTCAACTGGAATTCTGAGCTAGTGTTTGGGGGGGATGGTGAATCGTACCGAGATTACAAATTTTCCATGGCCCAAATCACATGTGGGATATGTATGGGAAGATCCGATACATATTTCACATGTATTTTCTGCTAACTCATCATGCTAGCTTTACGAACTGAGGACCCATTGGGGAATTTCAGCGAACAATCGGCAGGCATGAACGACTTCAAATGCCATCACATAATCCAACCCGACCCGACCCTACCCTACCCCAAGAGGACCGAACCTGCTGATAAGGTTTCTAGAACTGTCCACTACATCAGCCCACCTAAATACCAACCCGATGTGCCCAACCCAAACCCAATGCAAATTCTTCTATTCTTGAGACAACCTAACCTAACCTGACCCAACCCAACCTGAACCCAATACATGCAATTTATTCCTAACCCAACACGAATTTGCTCAACCCAAACCCAACCCGATTTCAAATTAGGTTGGCGTTTTCCAACCTGAGGACCTTGAAAAACCGCCCAGCCTGACCCAAACTCGGGTTGGGTCAGCTAGGTTTGGGTTGACCAGTTGCAGCCCTATCATCATCATAGCCTTTCCCGACTATTAGAGGTCGACCTCTTTTTCTCACTATTGCTTGGCAAAAGCTCTGTGGCCACCTGTTTACCTTGCATCAACCATCCTTTACCTAGGGCTTGGGATCAGCTCGGGCATAACTATAATAGGCAGAGTTGATTAATTGACTAAAAAGAATACCAACTATTATAAATTGTCACCTACCACTTTGACTCCTAAGAAAACGACTCATCCTTCCACCTCAAAGCAAACGTTACCACCACCAGACATCCCTGAGCCAACTCCTAACCTCCCTCAGGCTACTTCGACAGGGATTCCTCAGACGGAGTCTAGTCAACCCGTGCAAAATCCATTCCAAGAAATATCCGATGGCTACGATGGGGTAATGCACTTCTTCGGGGATGCACTCCTCACTCTTAAAGCTGGACTTCAAACCATATCCAATCGATTTGATCAACATTTCCCTCGAATTGCAGCAATCTCCAGAAGGACCACCACTACAACCTACACCTGCAGTTTCTAGACACTCTCTAGATCAACCACAAGCTCAGGTCAACCCTCCTTCAAAATCCATTCTTCGTGGCAGTCAAGCCCCTAGCGCCCACAATCCGTCCGCTCCAACACTTCCGTAAAAACGTTAGCTTGAAGAACAACCCGATGACGAAATATCCAGTTATACTCTGCCTTGGGAAGGAGAACTCAGGAAAATCGTGGATCGTTTCGATGATATCGAACAACGATATCAATCTAATCTCCCAACATCCACTCTAGCGACGATCCGATGGTCAGAACCTCCCTTTACTAGCGAAGTGATGGAGGCTCCTTTAGCTAAAAAATATCGAACGACCAGCATTGTTCCATATACCGGTATCGGTGATCCCCTCAAGCATCTGGAGACGTACAGATCTCTTATGGAGCTAGAAGGATATAGCTCAGAAATTATGTGCAGGGCATTTTCTTTAACTCTGAAAAGATGCAGCGCATACATGGTTTCGCGGTCTGAAACCTCGGTCCATAAAGTCTTTCTCTCAATTATCGGATCTTTTCCTTTCTCAGTCCATCGGAAGCATCCGTACAAAAAAACCTACATCTCATCTATCAGATTTGAAGCAGCAGCATGAAGAGACAATTAAAGAATTCATAGTCCGATTTACGGCAGAAACAGTTCAAACTGAAGGTTATACTGAAGATAAGGGTCTCACCGCCCTTATGGCAGGCATTACAAGTGAAAATTTTCAATTCGCCTTGGATAAAAATCCTCCTAAAACAATGATCGAGTTCTAAGCCAAAGCTCAAAAATATATTAACGCTGAAGAAATAGCCTTGGCTCGTCATGATATTCAGGGAAAGAAGTGAAAGTCTGAAGAAATTTCTCCAATAGACAGAATGTATCGGCGTGATCGACGAGACCGCTCTCCAAAGAAGTCTTATCCCGGAAACTATCGCAATTATACGTCTCTCAATTAGTCACCAGAAAAAGCTACTGATGGAGATTAAATATAAGTTGTATGTTAAATGGCCTCCGATGATCAAATCGGATTTCGAAAAAAGAGACAAAAGAAAGTTTTGTTACTTCTATAAAAATCATGGGCATAACACCCAAGATTGTATATCTCTTAAAGACTAGATTGAAGCCCTCATTCGAAAAGGGACACCTCCGAGACTGTCGCACTGACAAGATTCAGTTCGCCCAAATGATCCGATACCCCAGCGCATCGTGAACATCAAGCGCGAAGGAAAAAGTTACCGCAGCATCATCCTTTCACGGGAAGATGCCGAACCTGCGGGCGAAATTCGGACCATTGTAAGTGGTCCTGCTTGTGGAGGAGATTCTCAAGCCTCAAGAAAAGCATATACTTGAAAGGCATGTTAGAAGCCTTAGCATATTTACTGGGTGGAGAAATCATCCAGCACGTCAAGTTTTGAGCCATCATCCAATCTCTTTCTCTCACGAAGATGCTAAAGGAATCCATTTCCCTTATAAGGATTCCATCGTCGTAGCGTTAAAGCTTTTATGCCTCAAATAACGAAACGGAATATGAAGCCTTAATTGTCGGTCTCGACTTAGCAAATATACTCGCAATAAGGAACCTGCTCATTCACAACGACTCTCAGCTCGTCCGTATATCAAGTGCTCAACGAATTCGAGGCAAAGGAAGAGCGGATGGCTTCGTACAAATCTCAAGTACATCTTACAAAATGAAAAATTGTTACGTAAAAGTTTTACTTTACTATATTTTAAGTGTCTCCATCCAGAAGAAGCACACCGTGTTCTAGATGAAATACACCAGGCGGCATGCGGTAATCATCCTAAAGGACGGTCTCTAGCATACAAAGCAATGAGGTAATGATACTATTGGCCCACTATAAAGGCAGGATGCTATCGAATTCTCAAAGAAATGTGACAAATGTCAGCGATATTCTTCCAGTCCCTATTTACCGTCTGAGTAAATGACGCCGATGGACGGCCCTTGGCCTTTCGCTCAATGGGGAATCGATGTAATCAGACCACTACCTATGGAAAAAGGACGTGGCAGTCGATTATTTCACCTCGATCTCCTAGAAGAGAAAAGGGACATATCTTGTCTTCGAGTAGTGACTTATCAACAACGTATAGCCCGTTGTCATAATTCAAATGTCAAATTTAGGATTTTTCAGCTCGGTAACTTCGTGCTCAGGCAAAACATCGAAACAGCCACTCGGTCGTTGGATCCTAACTGGGAAGGCCCGTATCGAGTCATCGAGATTGCTCGACTAGGTACATATTATCTAGAAGACATGCGAGGAAGACCCCTACGTCACCCTTGGCATGTGAAACATTTACTCCGATATTTTTTATAAAGCATGTGAATATTGGACCATTCTTAAATAAAGACGATCTCTTTCATTCTAGCTGTTCAGCTAGGGGATCTATAACTTAGTCGTTACTCCATTTTTTTTACCTGAATAGCCTTGAAGAGAATATAAACATTCTCTTGACTAAGCCTTCTACTCGCGGTAGAGCCAAAGACTCGATTGATAGGCCAGCCTATCTCCATGTGAACATGGTCGCTAGGACCTCCCAAATTGAGCCCAACTTATTTTCATGAGTTGAGTAAAACGTTCTAGCATGAATTGACTAAGTCCTCTGCTCACCGCAGGGCTAAAGACTCAATTGATAAGCCAACCTATCTCTATGCAGAAAGCTGGCACTCATAAATGCATGCTCAACCATGTACGGTTTATCCTCCGAAAATAAGCGGTTACATACACAGACAAGTCCTTTGCATCTCCTCAACACTAAGGACTTGGGGGGCATCTGTTGTAGAATAAAGTTGGTCATCGAAGAAGTATAAAAGATATGCGACCAACGAGCGTCTCTCCATAAAAGTCGCGACCAAACCATCTGACTAGTGAGCCTTCCTGCTCACGTCTTGTATATCACTCAAACTTGCGACCTCCTATACGCTCCCGTCATATGAGCAGCCCCCGTTATGTGAGCAGCTCCCTTCATGTGAGGAGCCCCCGTCATGTGAGCAGCCCTGGTCTCTGGTCTCTGGCAAGGACGTCCCTCATCTCATAGTACCAGTAACCCATATAGGCCGGTTTTGGCTTGTTTCTATTCATAGCTCCGAACATCTCCATCAAGAACGTAATCAACTAGACGTCTAGAGTGGTTAGGCCATCTCCTTACCCAAGGATTAACAAGATAAGTACCTTATCCCCTGAAATTAGCAGTGATCTTAACGGACTTGCCTAACAGACTTGATCACCTGGATCTGTATAAATAGATGGCCCCACAGATGATAAAGGTACACAATCTCTAAGCCTACGTTTCACACTTCATCTTACTATCAAGTCACCTCTAACTTAAGCTTCGGAGGGCCAACGGCCAAGCGTCGACCACCCTTAGTTTTCTTCTTTGGCTTTCAGGCTTGGAGGGGAGCTCACTTCGAGAAGAGCATAAGTTTGGGAGGGACCTGTTACCAGAATTTGACGTCAACAGCTACGATGATCAGGTAGTTGGATGAAAAGGTTTGGATGGCTGGGATGTATGATGGACGAATACATCTTCATATGTGACAAGGTTGTTGGTGATGGATGGACGAGATTAATGGATGGATAGCCAGCATGTCTGCAATGATATTTAGGTGGTTTGAATTGGTGGAAGGAAAACATGAGTGGAGGAAATGTACTAAGTGGATAGATGGACGGTGTGATTTGCTGGAGGTTATTCTCCCAAATTCATATGGAGGAATTCTCCTTCGATTATAAAAGGAAACCAAAATTTCCAGTTTATATGCTATTCGTACGGGTGTTTCAAACTCAGTTTATGGATGTGGGATATCTGTAGGTAAGAGGAAGGGTCCACTATGATGATCAATAGGAAAATTCATTTCTTCGTTGATCAGTTTTGCCAGATTGCTTTTGGCCATAGGTCCAAATATTGGATGGCTTGGATTTGATGTACGTTACCTAGAATGGGTTTTCCAGTCCTAATGCAACATGGTTTGTCATCCAAAGACTAAGACAGAAAGAATAATCTGTTTACGTCTTGCTTCTTGGGGTTCTTTGAAGAATGTGTACACACGTGTGAGGTTGATACACGATGTATGACATACACATGAGCGGTCGATATTCCATATGGTTGGACAGTCCAGATTGACTTTAAGGAAAACGGATGATAAGATTTGATGGATGACTACCATAAAATGGTTAATTCAACCCAATGGTTCAGATGAGATGAAGTTATTAGATTTCTTAGGGCATGGATAGTTAAACGTGTTTGCATGCATGTAGATTCTTTTTTTTTTTTCTTTTTTTAAGTGGCATGAGTTTAAGTAGTGCATGCATGCATGTACGCATGCATGGTTGGATATGATGAGTGAGTGGTTTGAATAGATTGATTGGTTACATGATGGACTTGATAGTTTTGGTTAATGTAAGGGCACATTTGTTAGTTAATGATGGTAAACAACATTTGAACGGTCTAAATTTGGTGAATGGGTTGACTAGTGGGCCCTGTCTTGTGCATGATACATAGAAATAATTGTACTCCCTCACGACTCTTTTTTAAAAAGTAATAAAGCTAAACATGTAAGTGGGTTTTGTTGGACTTTGACGCCCACTTTAAATGGGTTTTAAATGCGGGCTCCACACGGGTTAAGATGGACCTACTGGACTGGCAGAATTGTAAGAAATCAGCAAAGTTATTAAATTGACCGTTAAATAGGAGAGCGAATGTCAGGATAGGTAAGTACATATATGTTGTATTACGAACTGGTTGGATGAGTTCGAAAATGGAATTTAAGTGGCCCATCAGATACTTTGATGGTTGGAGAGGTCCTTGTACAGTCAGTGTTGCAGATGAATTATTTAGTTATGGGATATGGGGTGACGTACGTAAGGTTGAATGTGCATATGCATGTAGGTTCTCTCCTCTTTCATAATTACAAGTTTACCACCAAAATACGAATTTAGCTTGTGGCCCTTAAAACTTGTTCAATCGTGATTCAGTGTAATAGGAAATCCAATAATTTTGTCATGATTGATGTGAGAATCGTCACGATAATTTTGGATCGATTTTAGGGTGGTCTAGTTGGTGGATCTAAGTACGATGTACGACTAGATGATAATCAAGTGGAGATACTAAAGTATTTGATAGTTCATTTTCAGAATGAACTGGTTGAATTACTTTATCTATAGGTGAAAAACACTCCTTATGGTTTAGATTCATGCTAGACTGGAGATGGACGATTAAATCGATCAATCTACATATGTACAGTTGAATAAATGCTACTATACATACTCTTGTACGTATAACCATGCACCTAAATTTTTGGGTTGTATAGGAAGATCTCATGAGGTCGACCTCATAGTATCGTTTCCCATATATATATATATATATATATATATATATATATATATATATATATATATATATATATATATATATATATATATATATAGAGAGAGAGAGAGAGAGAGAGAGAGAGAGAGAGAGGAAGTTCCTATATATATGGCCCTAGATTTGTATGCAATAATAATTATTTAAACAAATATTGAAAAATATTAACTATTGTGGCCCATTTACATTACTTTAGGGCCACCCTAGTTATGCATTGGGGGGAGTTATGGCATTTTTGCATCTAGGCTTACCCCCAAAGGATGATTACACATCAATCACACTTGATAGTGGGCCCCACACATTCTCCTACGTCTAGTAATTACCAAAATTGGATTGTGTAGTGAGTTACTTAGTACGCAATCCGCTTTCGTAATTACGGAGGCGGGTTGACTGGTGGCGTAAACAATAGCGAACAAGCTTGGTATCAAAGCTCTGTGAGTCCTAACCGTGATATATTTGGTTTATCCATGCCGTCCATCCATTTCTATAGCTCATTTTAACGGCATGAGACCAAAACTGAGGTAGAAAAAAATCTCAAGTGGACCACACCATAGGAAACACTGGGGATTAAACATTCACCATAGGAAAATTGTTGGGGGCCACAGAAGCTTTGGATCAAGCTGATATTTGTATTTTCCATTCATTCAGATATTTGTGATCTTATGAACATGTTTGATGACAAATAAACATCATTATGAGTCCTTGGAAAGTTTCAACGATGGACATCATTATCCTCACTGTTTCCTATGGTGTGGTCCACCAGAGATTTGTATCTGCCTAATTTTTTTATCTCACAACCTAAAATGAGCTTTACAAATGGATGGACGACATGGATAAAAAAATACATCATAGTGGGACCCACATAGCTTTGATATCAGCTTGTTGGCTGGTGTTCGCGTCACCAGCCAACACGCGTCCGGTAATTACCATGCATCATGCTCATCAATGGGTCCCACTTCCCTTATCGGTGGAACTTGTCATTCATGGTTGTTTCTTGGTAATTGACCCTTCCATGTGCCTATGGTCATTGCGTCTTTCATGTGCCGAGCACTTTAGGAAGGATTGCGACTTAGGCCCCATTTAGATGCAAGGAAATAAGTTACTTTTTTGTACTAACACCAACCATTTACTTATCCCGTATAAGTTAGTTTGGTTAACATCAACTAATAGTTACTTATTTGCTGAAAACTGAGTAAATATTTTAATTTTTTATTTTTGCTTTTTTGCTTTTTCCTACCAACGGAGGGCCGATCAAAATCATCTCTCTCTCTCTCTCTCTCTCTCTCTCTCTCTCAAAACCCCTCTATTTAAAATCATAAAACACTTAAAATCATAAAACACTGTTGACTGTCCAATGGGTGGGACCCACTGGATGCATATGTTTTATTTTCACGTGGCCATCTAGTTGGTAAGACCCATTGTGATGCATGTGTCTTAGATCCATGTCATTCACCAATGGGAAGGAACCACTATGATATACGTGTCTTGTCCATCGTCCATCTAAATTCCCTATCATAGTGGGGCATGAGTCCGAAGTTGGAGTAGACCCAAAGCTCATGTGGGCCCCTCAATTCATAAAGAAGAAGAAAATAATAAATAATTAAAATAAAATAACAGCGACAGGAAGGCCCACCGATGAAACCTCCCTGAAGACGTCCTTGATGTAGGTATCCACTCCGTCTAGCCTTCTGAGCCCCATCGTGCTGGCATCTGACATGGGTCCCACCATGATGTATGTAGGGCTGTAAATGGGTCAGCGGACCCGATGGGGTACCCGGACCCAACCCGTTTAGACCCGACCCAAACCCGACCCATTTGTTAAATGGTACGGGTCTGGGTCCAAGAATAGACCCGGTTGCTAAACGGGTCTGGGTCTGGTTTCCTTTATATTAGGCCCGACCCGACCCGACCCGAACCCATTTAGTAAGTGGGCGGGTTTGGTCCATGTTTCAAGGGACCCGTCTAATCCAGACCCGTCCAAACCCAATTTTAAGCCTTGTAAAATGATTGCATACTTGATCCAGACCCAGACCCATTAGACCCGACCCATTTATAAATGGGTCTAGGTGGATCTTCCTCTACCAGACCCGGACCCATTTATAAACGGGTTTGATGGGTTGACTCGAACCCGACCCAGACCCGCCCATTTAGTAAAAGGGTCTGGATCTAAAATTTGGACCCAGACCCGTTTAGTAAATGGGCGGGTCTGGTTTTGGCTAAACCCGCCCCGAACCCGACCATTTACAGCCCTAGATGTATGTTAGAAATCCACACCGTCTATTTATCTTGTTAGACCAGCAATGAAGCATATTCAAATCATAGATGGGATGCATCACAACCAACAGTGGAGATTGAACTCCCACCATTGAAAACTTCCTAAGGTCCACCATGTGGTTCTTTTGCCACGTGGACGGCCGCGATGCCTCTCAATTTGCATAAGTGTGCACAACATGTGGACGGATATGGTGGGACCAAAAGGCCTTCTAAGTAGGGCTGTCAATGGCACGGATCTTGATCCGTATCCGATTCGTATCCGATCCGATTTAATCGGATTCAGATCAATAATCGGGTAATCGGGTCGGATACGGATATGCAAAGATGATTCGTTTAATATTCAGGTCGGATTCGGATTGACCGTGATCCGGCCCGTTAAGGACCCGATCCGATTAAAGATAGTATATAAAATAATAAAAGTAGGTTTCAATGGGCTGGGCGGGCCTGACAATCAGAATTTACATAGGGTTTCAATGGGTCGGGCGGGCCTGAAAATCATAATATTCGAATATCGGATCATATTCGGATATCGGATCGTATTCAGATATCTGGTCGGATCATATTTGGATCGGATACGGATTTTGAAAATATCTAAACAGGTCGGGTTCGGATCATACACTTGTGATCCGAATCGGATTCGGGTCGGATATATCCTTAATCGGATCAGATACGGATCATCACTGATCCGGCCCGTATCCAACCCGTTGACAGCCCTACTTCTAAGATCTAGATGGTCCACAATATCAAAATGGATGACGCACAATGCTTGTTCAAAGAAATGTCGAGAAGAGAGGTGCCCGTCCATGGCCGTAAATTATGATACAGGGCTGATAAGTATGTTGCTTACCAAACGTACTTATTTTCTTAACAAGTATAAACCAAGATAAGTTACTAAGAGGCACAAGTAGCTTATCTAAGTAACTTAAAATTTAAATTGGCCCTTAGGGACCGGCCTCTCATGTGAGGTCAGCGAAGTATGTGTCTTGAGATCCTGCGTGGAGCACACGTGTTATATATCTTGCCATTCGTGTGGCACACGTCCCACTTCCTTCATCAGTGGAACTCGTGATCCACTTGAGTCGTTTTTGGGCTCATAATGATATGAGAAAAGGGATGAACAGTATGGATCAACGGATACATCATGGTGGGCCCCACAAAGATTCCTTGCGAGTACGGGCGGGGTCGAACGCAATCCACTTTCCACTGGACTCCTCAAAGTCATCAATGTCCGGGAATCCACTCCATATTTGTCTCCTCGCTTTGGATTTCCTGCGTTCACAAACTCCATAATGGAGCTCCAGCTTATGAGCCTATGGGCATTTTGGTCATTTCTCCTTCTCTCTTCCTTTCACGTTCCATGCTTCTCCGGATCTGCCCCTCACTTCTCCAACGAAACTGATCGCCTTGCTTTGCTCCACTTAAAACATCTAATAACTGAAGATCCTCTCCATTCCTTGAGCTCCTGGAACGATTCTCTCCACTTCTGCCACTGGCAAGGTGTCTCATGCGGTCGCCGGCATCCTCAAAGGGTCACCACCTTGATCCTCCATGACCAGAAGTTGGTGGGCCCCATATCTCGCTTCATAGGGAACCTCACCTTCCTCAGGAGAATCGATCTCACAAACAACAGCTTCAACGGACCAATTCCTGAAGAGATTGGCCGTTTGTTCCGCTTGCGGTTTCTCAGACTGAGAAATAATACATTCACCGAAGAAATTCCAACAAATCTGACCCACTGTTCGAGACTCCAACTCCTCAATCTTCACCGGAACCGGCTTGTATGGAGGATTCCAACTGAGCTTGGCTCTCTATTGAAACTCACCTATTTGAACCTCGGTTACAACAATCTTATAGGAAGCATTCCACCTTCACTGGGTAACCTTTCGTCTCTCACTTTCCTTTATCTGTCAGTGAATAGTCTGGAGGGCAGCATCCCGGATGACCTTGGTCGATTGGCAAGCTTGGAGGAGCTTGACATTGCTGATAATGATCTGTCAGGTAGGATTCCGCCCCACCTATACAATCTCTCCTCTATTAACATTTTGGACGTGGGAACGAACAGATTGCATGGAAACCTTCCACCTACCTTCGGCCTCAATCTTCCTAATCTCCAAGTGTTTTATGCCGGAACAAACCAATTCACAGGACCCATACCAATTTCATTATCCAATGCTTCAGGACTAGTAAATATTGAACTTCCAGAATAATAGTTTTAGTGGATCCGTGCCTATGAATTTTGGAAACCTAAAGGATCTCATCGATTTACGTTTGTGGGGTAATGAACTTGGAATTGGGAAAGCTCATGACTTGAGTTTTCTCCATTCTTTGACCAATTGCAGTAACTTACAAGTCCTGGAGTTAGGCAAAAATCATCTCAGCGGTTCGTTGCCTGACTCCATAGCTAATCTTTCTAGACAGTTGACAAGACTTTGGTTAGGGAGTAACAGGATATTCGGAAGCATCCCATCTGGGATTCAGAATCTTGTCGGCTTAAGCAGTGTTTGGTATGGAGTATAACTTATTGACAGGTACAGTTCCCATCGGTGTTGGGAAGCTTAACAAGTTGGAGAAACTGTACTTAGGTGCAAATGAATTATCAGGGCAAATTCCGTCTTCCTTGGGCAACATCTCCCGATTGTACTTCCTTGATTTAAATGAAAACATTCTAACAGGGAGCGTCCTTTCAACTCTTGCTAATTGCACAAACTTGCAATTCATATACCTCAATAATAATAACTTCAGCGGTAGCTTATCCACACAACTTTTCAGCTTTCCATCTTTCATTGACATTTTCATTGAAAATAACACTTTTACCGGTAGTCTGCCACTGGAAGTCGGTTACTTGAAAGCTCTTGGAAAATTCAGTGCTTCTGAAAACAAATTGTCAGGTGAAATCCCAAGCTCGCTGGGCAATTGTCTCAGCCTAGAGTATCTCTTGTTGGATGGGAACTTATTTCAAGGATCAATTCCTCCAACATTTAGTACTCTAAGAGGCCTTCAAATCCTGGATCTTTCACGCAACAACTTGTCTGGGGAGATTCCAAAATATCTGGAGAACTTTCTTTTTCTGCAGAATCTAAATCTGTCTTTCAATGATTTTGAGGGTGAATTGCCAAAACAAGGGGTCTTTGGAAATGCAAGTCAAGTTTCTGTGCTCGGAAATAGTAAGCTTTGTGGGGGTATTCAACAATTAAAATTGCCTCCATGCTCTAACCAAGCTTCCAAGAAACGGGGAAAGTCTCTTGCTTCAAAAGTAAAAATCTCAATAGTTGTTGCTGTTGTCCTGTGTCTTATCTTACTGTCATGTTTATTCGCCACTCGTTATTGGATAAGAAAGTCGAGAAGAAAGCCTATTGCTGTGCATTCTGCGGAGGATCTTTTGCTGAAAGTATCTTATGCGGAACTCTTTAAAGCAACAGATGGGTTCTCTTCCGCCAATTTGGTTGGCACCGGAAGTTTTGGCGCTGTATATAAAGGGATTCTAGATCGTGTTGGAACTATGGCAGCAGTGAAAGTCTTCAACCTTCAACAACTAGGAGCTCTAAGGAGCTTCGTGGCTGAATGTGAAGCCTTGAGAAACATTAGGCATCGGAATCTTGTGAAGATCTTAACTTGTTGCTCAAGCATTGATTTTAAGGGTGATGATTTTAAAGCTCTTGTTTACGAGTACATGCCTAATGGAAGTCTAGACAAGTGGTTGCACAGAGATGGTCATGAGCAGCTGGGAAGGAACTTGAAGTTTATTCAAAGGCTGAACATAGCTATAGATGTGGCTTCTGCACTGGATTATTTACATAATCATTGCCAAACCTCAATCATTCATCGAGATTTAAAGCCGAGCAACATTCTTCTTGATGATGACATGATTGCTCACGTGGGTGATTTCGGGCTGGCCAGGTTCTCATCTGAGGTTGCTCAAAGTAGCTCTGTTGGAATGAAGGGATCTATTGGGTACATCGCTCCAGGTAACAATCTTATCTCTATTTCCACGCACACAATTTTACTCCCAGTCTATTTGCTTGTTGGAGAGTAGACCTGCGACCAAAGTAGGGGTCATCTCAGGTGAGCGCCACCATGAGTTAGGTCAAGGGCTAAAAAATCAGACTGACCTCTGATTTAAGTGGGACACCAAAAGAAAAAGTTAGGAGAGAGACTCCAACCTTGATTTTTATTAAGCACACTGTGATTATAATTTGAAATTTAATCCAACCATAGATGGAAACTAAAATTAGGCCTGGGCCCCAAAATAGGCCCATCCGCAATTCAGTTGGGCCATGTGAAGTAAAACAATTTGTAGGGTGAGTTTGTATGGTCCACTTGAATTATGGATGGTGCTGATTTATGAATCCTTGACCTAAAATGACGTGACTGCTAGTGGTCGGGGTGGAATTCACATAAACATTATGGTAGGGCCCACCTGAGCCACCAACTTCTTTGCTCGCAAGGATGGTCTTGTGGGACCATCACCCTCTCTCTCACAACCACAAGTTACGGTCCACATGCACATACCCTACACGTTCCTACTTGGGTGTATGGGACAAGGTAGCCCCAACTCATTAGGGCAGTTTTAAGAGGCATGTTAGCATTATTTTGCCTGTGGACTAAACTTGTTATTTTTAGTAGTTACAAAATTACAATAAGGCTTCAATGAGCATAGATACCAATTAACATAGTGACTGTATATATATTTAGATGAGAAGTGTTCACATAGGATAATGTTGCATGTCCACTTTCACATGCTTCACATGCAATGGTTTCTTTTCTAGCGATTAACTCTCAAACCTTCTCATTTTGTGTGGAAAATATGAGCCATATATGTTATAAAGTGAACATTAGACCAATGGAGATCTTAGGTGAGCCATAGTCATATTGTGAGTCAGACCACCGGTTCTCTTCCATAATTTCATCGGTTCTCATCCTGTTTTTTTTTTTTTTTTTTTCCTTCTATATCCAAGGTCATCTTTGTGGTGCATCCCACCCCCTGCGTGGCTTGGATTTTCTACAAAAATGACACGGGGAAGGGAAATTGTTGTAAGTAAAAGTATGCTTCCTGTGTCAAATTTCTCAATATAAAGTTGCCTAGGTTATTAGGTGGATGGATTCTCTAGGTGGCACATGTACCACAATGGCACACATGTGATTACAAAATCACAACCATCCATGAGCTCGGGCGATTTCAGTTTTCAAGCATGCGTTAGGATAACACATAATGCTTCCGGGTTAAAATGAAACACTAGTCATGTTTTTCTGATCTTTCAAATTTTTCCATACATTTGGCTGAATAATGAAACTTCTTACCGTATCTTCCAAATTTTCCCATACACTAGTTATGGTATTTTTATAGTGGGTTCCACCTGTTGCATGGCTTAGGTTTTTATATGCCTCACTTATGACTGAGGCCTATTCCTTAGGTGGGCTCTAGCAAGCATGTTGCCTTGGCCCGATCATTCTTGTGATCAAGTAGGCCACTCTCGTACATTAAATGTGAAACACTGATAAATCTTCTAATTGTTCTCTCTTAGAGGCATTCAATTTTCATGGAGGGACAAACTGAATGGTCAGGTGAAATGTCATCTAAACACTATGAAAGTCCTATGGCCCAACAATCAGTTGGGCCACAACAAAGTGGGAGGGGATGCCCACCCTTGATTTTTACTAGAGCTCACCTAAGTTGCAAAACAACACCATTTTATTTGCCCAATCCTTCATCTATTCTAAATGAAAAGTCAATGTGAATTGGGTTGTGTATTACATCACGTGGAATGAGGCTACAAGCACATATGGAAGCTTATTACACACCATGCATGTCTAAAAGTGGTACATGAGTGCCATCTAATCCATTAATTGGGTGGGCTTAGTCAAGTACTTAACTTAGACCAGATTCAGACCTGACCTGACCTTAAATCAAAACAAATGTACAAGGACTTGATAGATACCCAAGCCCAATTTTATCTTGATCCAGGTCCTAAAAAAATGACCTCAAATTTGAAGGACACACATGCAGCAAGATTCAAACTTGGTGGCATCAAAATCTTGTGAATTTTAAAGATCTAGATGTACCAAGTAGTAGTCACTTCCACCCCACCTCAATCACACCATAATAAGGTATAAAGAATTCTTTTTTATAACATCTTTAGTTAAGATATGTGTTACACATGAATCACACCATAATAAGGTATAAAGAATTCTTTTATGACAATATCCTTAGTTAAGATATGTGTTACATAATCACAACAATAACTCATATGTTCACTTGATGATAGAGGTGTTAAGTTCTTCATTATAGTTGTCTTCAATGTAGAACATCTTTGTAAGAACTTACAAGTTTATAGCATGCTATTGATGTTAGAAATTTGGATACGTAGAATAGAAAAATGCCAATTACTTGTTCAAATAGAATATTCGTCCCCCCCCTCCCCCCCCCCCCCCCCCCCCCCCCCTTCTCTCTCTCTCTCTCTCTCTCTCTCTCTCTCTCTCTCTCTCTCTCTCAAAATTCAACCTTTGATATTATTTATCTAAATGGTCACTTACATTCCAATATGAGATGTATATATTACAGAGTATGGGATGGGCAGTAAGGCATCTACGCAAGGAGATGTTTACAGCTATGGAGTTCTTCTATTGGAGATGATCACTGGAAAGGAGCCAACCGATGACATGTTTAAGGACAATCTAAGCCTTCATCATTTTGTTGAGTTAGCTTTGCATGAACGAGTAATGGAAATTGTTGATCCACAACTGCTCGAAGAAGAAACTGAAGTTACTCAACATAATGAAAATCATGTCGATAGAAGAGATAGAATACATGAATGCTTGATTTCAATGGTCAAAATTGGTGTGTTGTGCTCTGCAGAATCTCCAGGAGAACGAATGTGGATGAGAGATGTTGTTACAAAAATGCATGCGATCAAGGACTTTTATCTTGGGGTTGGGATTCACCGAGACAGACAAGTTAGGTTGCAAATATTAGATGAAGGTTCGTCTTACCTTAGTCATTACTAAGTTATCATTGATAGTTATGTTGAGAAAGATATCAAAATAAAATTAGTTTGTTAAATGCTTTTCTAAACAAGCTCTTGATATATTTAGCCTTGGCATATAAAGAGTGTGCTTGTAGTGATAGTGATTATATGAGAAGATGTGCTTCTTCTTTTTTTTTCTTTTTTTCTTTTTTCTTTTTATATTGTGTTGGGCGAAGGGAGATTGTATCATAAATTTAATAATAATAAAAAAGACATCATCTCATCATAATAAGAATACTATTGAGTTACAAATAAGTTCAATCGCTAATATATTTTATACAAAAAATTTAAAATGATATTTCAATTTTAAGGAACTAGTGTAGTTGTTGGACTACCAACTTCCAACTTGATATTAGTCCAACAAAGCATTCATCCAATGAGTCCCATGATGGATTTGGCGTGCGCGCACGCGCACACACACACACACACACAAAGTAGAAAGAAAGAAAGAAAAGAAAAGGAAAAAATTTGTATGATCCAAAATATTGTATCATCATTACTTATACATCTTTATAAGTAAGATAGATATTGATGTTAAATCAATGGCAATGATGAAGGCTGGGCCAGACATAATCAATATTTGAATAGGCATGAGCCAACCGCAAGCATGCTCATTGCAATCCAATGTCAGTTATTTGGACCACTAGTTGGACTGAAATATACTTGATAGGGGTGACGAGTGACCTGAAGGCTACTTTTGGTGTTGTAATATTGCTTATGATGCATGGCAGGTGGCTAATCGACCAGAGACTGCTTGTGATGTTTGCGACTTCGTTCCTAGCTTATGCTTTGTATTGATGTGATACATTATTTATTTATTTTTTATTATGGGTTAGTTCACGCACCCATTGTTAGTACACTCACCCACCCTTGTTAGTCACATCACAATGTTAGCCACCCCCACTATGGGAATCGATACCATGACCTCAGTATTGAAACGAGGCTACCTCAGTATCGATGTGATACTTGTTTTCAAAACCCTTTTGCCTGTGGCAACGTTTTGGGGTGGAGGGTGGTGTATGTGTTTTCCATCAACACCATCCATCTGTTTCGCCAAGCATGAGTCCAAAATGGAAGCAAATCCAAAGCTCAAGTGGACCACACCACATGAAATGATGGTGATTGACCACCCCACCATTAAAAATTTCTCTGCGGCCACAAATTTTTTAGATCAAGCTGATATTCATGCTTCCGTTCATCCAGGTCTAGGTGACAGTATGAACAGATTGGGTGGCAAATAAGCATTAAGATGGGTCCTACGAAGTAATCCCCACGGTTTCCTGTGGTGTGGTCCACTTAACCTTTAAATTGCTTCATTTCGTAAAGAGTGCAGATTGTCTGTGTTGAAAGCACAGCAAAGTCGAGTGCCAGCATTGGTCCACGTCATCTCTGATGAATCCAGCTTGCAAGATAAGTGGGAATATTTCTCTCTTCCGGATAGATTGCCTACTACCGACATAATTTTTAACGTGTGGAAGTTATCCAGGTCACCATGATTTTGTTGTTCGATCCAAACAGTCCATCAAATTTTCCACATAATTTTAGATCCTGATCAGAAAAATGAGATACATCCAAAGCTCAAGTGGACCACACCACATAAAGCAGTGAGGATTGAACAAACTACCATTGAAACCTTCTTAATACTAATCTTGAGGCTTATTTGCCATCTAACCTCATAAGGTCGCCCCCGTACCTGGATGAATGTAAAACATAAATACCAGCTTGATAAGAGCCGTATGTGGTACCAAGAAGTTTCAACGTGCATGGTAGCATCAATTCATGGTGTGGTCCACTTGAGCTTTGGATCTTCCTTGTTTTTAGGATCGTTTCGTGGAATGATCTGAAAAATGGATGGACAATGGAGATCTAATAAATACATCATCGTATGGCCCACATGTAAATTTCACACATGAGGAAATTTTGCTGCTGGATGAAGAGAAAAAAAAAGGACAGCGTTGACATGTGGAACATCTGTGGACCCTACCATGATATATGTATTAGATCCACACCGTCCATCCATTTTTTCATACCATTTAATACATGAAATAAAAAAGAGATAGATCCAAGGCTCAACTGGGCCATACTACAGGAAACAGTGGGAATTGGACACCTACTATTGAAAGCTTTTAGGGGCCACAGAAGGCTCTCATCAGGCTGATATTTGTGTTTTCCCTTCATCCAATTCTATGTGACATTTATGAAGATGTTAGATGGCCAAAAAACCTCTCAGTGGACCTTAGAAAAGTTTCAACTCTAGTCGCGCAATCCCTGCTGCTTTCTATGCTGTGGTCCACTTGAGCTTTGGATGTATCTGGTTTTTGGGCTCTTGATCTAGAATAATCTGAAAAAAAACTAATGGACGGTGTGGATCTAATACATGAATAATGGTGGATGCCAAAGAAATTAAACATGGTAAAGTGGGGTTGTGTAGTGCACAATCCATTCCCGAGAGAGCGAACGAATCCGCATATTGAGATGTACCAATTAGAAGTCACGGCGCTGGATTTCCATGTGCTGGATTGTGTTGAAAGGAAAGGAAATTGCAGTGCCGTCGCGTCTTTCCCCAATACCCGGAATCTCTCTCCCCGTTGCATTGCCTACTACATAGCACAACGAATCGCCGCCCCTCACCATGACTTTTGTATTACATTCACATCATCCATCAACTTCTTCAAATTGGTTGAGAGCTTGATTCCAAAAATGAGGTACATCCAAAGCTCAAGTGGACCACACCAAAGAAAGCAATGGAGATTACACAAACTATGGTTGAAACCTTCCTAGGGCTAAGTGTGAGGATTATCCAACATCTAACCTGTTAAAAAAGGCCACCCATTACTAGATGAAGGTACAACACAAATATCTGCTTGATCAGAGCTATGTGTGGCCCAAAGAAGTTTTCAACAGTAGCATCAATTCTATTGTTTCCTACGGTGTGTTCCACTTGAGCTTTTGATTTGCCTTGTTTTTAGGCTTGTAACCTAAAAAGATCTGAAAAAAATATATGGATGGTGTGGATCTCGGAAATAAATCATCATGGGCGTGCATAAATTTTCCTGCTCGCTTGGAGAGAAGAAAACCGGTTGAAATGTGGAACTTCCGTGGGGCCATCATGATGAATTTATTAGATCCACACTGTCCATCCATTTCTTTTCATACCTTTTAGCCAGTATGTCAAAAACGAGTCAGATCCAAGTCTCAAGTGGGCCACGCGACAGGAAAGAATGGGAATTGAATGCCTACTATTGAAAAATTCTTGGGGCCACAAACCGCTATGATCAAGATGATGTTTGTGTTTTCCCTTCATCAATGGCTGAGTGGCTTTATGAAAAGTTTAGATAGCAAATAAACCTCACAGTGGACTACAGGAATGTTTCAACGTTACTCGTTCAATCCTAAGCTTTTTGTTGTGTGGTCCACTTGAGATTTGGATGTGCCTCATTTTTTGAGGTAAACCTTAGAATAATAAAAAAAAAAATTGATGGACGGTGCGGATCTAATAGATAGATTGTAACTAAGCCAAGAGAAATTCCACACGGTAAAAGTGGGGTGGTGTAGCATAGCAATCCATACTTGAGAGGTAAAATCGGCTTGTTCTGTGAGCTGACCTTATTAGTAGAGCGGATTAGGTGAGACCCGGATCCACCGAGGTGAGTGGGACCCCTCACTGTGGGGCCACTGTGATGTATGTGACTAAATTAATACCATCCATCCGTATTGAAAGTTTATTTTAGGGCATTACACAAAAAATGAATCACTTCCGAATCCCAAATGGGCCATAGTACAGGAAACAGTGCTGATTGACCATTAAAACCTTACTGCATGTGAGCCCCACCGTCAGGGGTCCCACCCAACTCGATGGATCCAGGGTCTCACCTAACCGCTCCGTATTAGTGGTGACGTGGTGGCGTCACATAGTCGTGGTGGCGAGAGCGGATTAGGTGAGACCCCAGCCTCACGTGCGGCCCTTACTGTTGGGCTACCATGGGCCCACCTTGATGCTTTTATTATGTATCCATGCCATCCATCCATTTTTCCAGATCAGTGTTAGGCGGACCATACCATAAGAAACAGTGGTGATTGACTGTCCTACCATTAAAAAATTACCAGGGTGCATCTTAATGTTTCCGTTGTGTTTATTTACCATCCAATATGTTGATAAGGTCACATAAGCCTGGATAAAGGTCAAAAACAAATATCAGCTTGATCCAAAACTTTTGTGATACATTAATGGTCAATAAATACCGTTTCCAAAGTTACCGTCCACCTAATTATCGAATTTGTTTCATTTTTAGGATTATGCCATAAAATGATCTGTAGAAATGAATGGACTACGTGGATTCTTAATACACACATCAATTTGGACCCCACGGTAACCCATGGTAAGGGCCGCACCGTCTTGGTTGAGCGCGGGGCCTCACCTAATCCGCTATCCTTGGTGGCAGGGTTATCAGCGGAGCGAATTAGGTGTTACGTGGGGATCAGCTTAGTGGGTGTTACCCCTACCGTGTGGCCCACATGGGTCATATTTTGTATATCCACATCGTCCATCTGTTTCTCTAGACCAGTTGAAGATAGGATTCTAAAAATTATGCAAATCTAAATCTAAGGTGGACCATACCATTGAGAACAGTGGTGATTGAATGTCCAACAATTAAAAATTCCAAAGAGCCCATTATAATATTTTCTTAATATTTATTTGCAATCGAATCTGTTGATAATGACAGTAAGATTTGGATGAAGAGAAAATATAAATATCTTCTTAATCCAAAACGTTTTTGGCCTACAAAAAGTTTTTAATGTCATTCATCACTGTTTCTAGTGGTATGGTCCACTTGAGAATTGGATCTTTTAGGGTTTAGTATCACATCCTCAAATGAAATTTAAAAACAGATGTACGGCTTGGATATATAAAAAAATACGTCAATATGGGCCCCACACGGTTAACACCCACTAAGCCGTTCCCGGTGACAGGGAATCCACTCTCAAAGACCGGATCCTCTACCAGCGGAGAAAACTTTTGCTACGAGAGCCGATAGGTGAGACCCCGACCTCACCCAAGAAGATGCGGACCTTACGATGGGTATGTATTATATATCCACTCTTGTCTATCCATTTTACCCGATCATTTTAGGGTATTATCCCAAAAATGAAGCATATCCAATTATCAAGTGGACCATACCTTAATAAATAGTGGTGAACGACCATCCTAACATTAAAAACTTCTTAGGGTGCTCCTTAATGTTTCTGTAGTGTCTATTTAACATCCAATTTGTTAATAAGGTCATAAGACTAGATGAAGGGAAAAAGAAAATATCAGCTTTATCCAAAACTTGTGTGATCCATTAATGATCAATAAACATTGTTTCCTACAGTATGGTCCACCTGATAATTGAATCTGTTTCAATTGTTTGTATAATGTGATAAAATTATATGGAGAAATGAATGGATGGCGTGGATGCATAATAAATATATCAACGTGGGCCCCACGGTAAACCATGGCAAGGGCTGCACCCTCTTGGGTGAGGCCGGGGTCTCACCTAATTCGCTCTCTTTCGCTCACCCACTAGTTAGCTAAGCTAGCTACACCGGGTGTAGCAATGACCCCAACATGATGTATGTGTTGTATCCACTCTGTCCATCCATTTGGTGAAATCATTTTAGGGCATGATACCAAAACTGAGGCAGATCCAAAGCTCAAGTGGCCCCCAAGAAGTTTTTAATGGCTAACGTTCAATCTCCACTATTTTCTGTTCTAAGTCCACTTAAGCTTTAGATATGCTATATTTTTGGTGTCATGCCCTGAAATGATCTCACCAAATGGATGGACGGTGTGGATACAACACATACATCACGTTGGGTCATTGCTACACCTAACGCGTGGGTGTAGTAAAACTTTTCTCTTACAAACGGTTGTGGATAGCTTATCCTATCCTGTTCAGGGGTACTTTCTTCGTTACCATAATAAAATCATTACTGTGACCCCGTATTGCATTGCCACTGTATACCTGCAACCTGCAGATTTTGACATCCATTATTACAATTATGCCATTGGAAATGTTAATACAGGTTTACTAATGTAATTCTATCTTTACAACAAAAAATGATGCCCACCATCATTAAATTGAGAGATTAACACCGTCTATACTTTTGCTCATATCCATTTTGGGCATGGTCTGAAAATTGATGCCGATCTAAGTGCTTGGTGGGCCGTATGTAGTTTGTGGATCATCAAAATTAAAAGTATTTTGATCCACTTGAATATTTTAGATACTTTCCAATATTTCCAGCAAAGTTAGTTGGATGGTATGGATCATGAAGACCATAAATTGTGTGGCATATGTATGTTCCCATGTTCCGACGTACAAGTGTGCTTACCGCAACAAGATCATTTTAACTGCGCCTGTTGTTATACCAAAGGCAGTCCTACCCCTTTCCGTGTGGCCCACCTTGATTATGTTGTTGCAGAAATGCATACAATCAAAGACTTTTATCTTAGGGTCGGGATTCACCAATACGGACAAGTTAGGTGGCAAATATTAGATGAAGGTTCATCTTACTTTCGTCATTACTAAGTTATTATTAATAGTTATGTTAAGAAAGATTTCAAAATAAGATTAGTTTGTTGAATACCTTTCTAAACAAGCTCTCAATATATTTAGCCTTGGCATAAAAGTGTGCTTGTATTGATAGTGATTCTATGAGAAGATGTGTTGTTGTTGTTTTTTTTTTTTTTTTAATCTTGTGTTGGGCGAAGGGAAATTATATCATAGATTTAATAAGAAAAAGACATCATCTCATTATAATAAGAATACCATTAGGTTACAAAGATGTTTAATCAGTAATATACTTTATGCAAAAGTTTTAGAATGATATTTTATTCTTAAGGAACTAGTTTAGCTATTAAACTACCAACTTCCAACTTGATATTTTTTTCTGATGAAGTATTCATCCAATGAGTCAACACAGGCGCAAAAAAAAATGTTGATTCACCACTAGCAAGATGGTTAAGATTATCAAACCATGGTAGTCTCTGATGGTCAATACCAATAAGTGCACTTACAACTACCTCTCTCCATCCGGAAATATGAATTGATAGGTGCTTGACACTTCTTCTATTGGAAGAAATATCAATGGAGGTTTACGGGAGAATTAGTACAACATGGTGTAGAAAGGACAGGTTTGCTGGTCTCACAACGAATAGCCCTGTTCAGACACATTGCGGAAAAAAAAAATTTGTAGTTTGTTATCTGATTATTGGATTGGCAGGCATTTATTAGACAGATAAAAGTGAAAAATATCCAATGGTCTTATTTTAACAAATAAGTGTCCACACCAAAAATGTTAGGATTATTCCACCCGGCTAACTTTCAATTTGGTCCGTTTAGTTTGAGTTAATGTATGCCTTGTGCATAATTTCTATGTGCCCACGTATCAAGTGTATGTGTATGTGTGTGTGTGAGCGCATGTGTGTGGGAAACGGTAATATGAGATCAACCTCGTGGGACTTCCCATGAGGTCAAGCTGGGTGGGCCTCACCGTGATGTGGATTGGACATCAACATTGTGCATTTGAGGGGTCGCCTTTAAGTCATGGGATATCTCAAAAATCAGCCCTATACCGAACTCAGGTGGGCCATACCATCTAAAACCATGTGAAGACATGCCTAAAACATCTAAAAGCAGTTGGTGGGCACACCTAAGTCATGGATTGACTTGATTTTTAAGCTCATGGCCCACCCTGGAATAGTACATTTGACTGATGGGATTGATGTCTGATCCACATCACGGTGCGGCCCACACAGCTTGACCACATGGGAATCTATGATGTTGAGCTACGTAGGTCCCACTGTAATGTGTATATCCACAACAGGCATTTAGTGGTCCCTTCTAGCTAATAGGATATCGCTGTATTCGGAACTCAAGTGGGTTATAACATTTGAAACAGTGTGAAATCATGCCTAAAACATCTAAAAGCGCTTGTTGAGGCCCACTTGAGTTTTGGATATGGCTTAAACTTGGTGTGACCCCTCATCCAAGTGGGACACACACAGACTGCTGCCCCAAATATAATACCAAAAATAAATGAGGCCAGTTCCTCTACTAAAATGAGCTTTTCTATAGCATGGTGTGCAGGGCCGTGGGCCCAAATCCAATTGATTTTTTGACCGGGCTGATTTTTGGGACAAAGACGCTCCAGAAAGATATGATGTGGGCCTCACTCTCCCTTTAGTAGAATAATCTTCTACAAACCCTTCACAGGGTTCGGCCTGATGATAATTCAGTCAGGAAGCTATGACCTTTTCTAAGTAATCTATAAAAAAGGGAAGAGGCAAAGCTAAATCAAAGTGGGCCATGATCATAGCGAGTCACACAATCTATGTTGGGCTTCGGTCATCCCAGAAGTCCAATCATGTGTGTGTGCCGTTCACTGCGAGACTTTTCTTGGTTTTTACTATGCCCAACTCATGTTTACTGTTTTTGGGTGCATTTCTTGGTCCTGATATTACAGTTGAATCGAAGTAACTCTGCCACTGATAGCAATAGAGATCTTTTCTAGCTCTACAAGAAACAAAATCTATCACAGCAGAAGATAGAATTTCTTTAGTTTATCAACTCTGCCCAAGGGTTTGAAATCAAGATAATGCAATCACAGCTTATTAACATGCACCATGATGGGTTCAATTTTATGCTAGATGCTCCTCAATAGAGTCAATCTGCCGTTGTTCAATTTTATGCTAGATGCTCCTCAATAGAGTCAATCTGCCGTTTGATTCTCTGATTGAATCTTAGCAGCTGCTCTTCTCAAGCTAATCCATACTTCAAGCACCTAAAACTCATCGGCCTAAAGTACTGTTCCGCTGCCTCCGCACCAGTAAATGAAGAAATGGGTTGATCTTGTCCAGGTGATTAGTTAGGCCTCAATTTGGGCAGTCTGCAATGTTCGGTGCGTTTCACACAAACCCTCGGATCTCGCCCCCCCAATACACTAAAATTATGGACTATGCTAATGCAATAATTAAGAATAAACATCAACCACACGAACACAAGAGGTTTTGACGTGGAAAACCCTCTAAAGAGGTAAAAACCACGGGACCTAGTCCAGATCAACAATCCACTATCTCAGGGAACTGTTACAACCGATCTTAAGCACACATCGCTTGGATCAAACCTTCCTCACCCACTTGGGATGGATAAACAACAAGAGAATAGTAAAAGTAGAGTGATCTTACCGATTCCGAGGACGTAGAAGCTCTGAGACGACGGTTGGGCAGAAGAATCCCTCTTCAAGTAACTTCTCCCTTCTATAAGCTTCCTCTTTCTCTCTCTTTTCTTTCTCTCTTCCTCTTTTTCTCTCTTTCTCACCTTGGACGTGTAAACCACACAATGGGATACCCTAATCTCGTTTTGGAACGCCTTAATTACGAAAACGGAAGAATTAGAACCCAAATAGGAAACTGCTACAAGCAGTCCGCGCCGGGTCGGACGCCCGGTCACCAGACCGTCGGGTGCCCGGCCAGACCCAAAAACGTCCAGCAGCAAAATATCGAGAAACAGACCCATTTCGGGCGCCCTGACTAACATGGTTAGGCACCCGGCCAGGGCATCTGGCGCCCGGTCACCTTGACCGCCTGGCGCCCGGCTGTTGTCAAAACAGCCCAGCGTGCAAGCCCACTTTCTGATGGATTTCGGTCGCCCGGCCAGTAAATGGTCCGGGTGCCCGACCTCACCCAATTTGAACTCTCTCCTCTGACACATGAGAAGGAAACGTCCCATCAAATCTCCCCCTTTCCAACTCAGGAGAAATTCGCCTTCTTCAAGCCAGCCAAATTTCTACAAACCTCAAACTTGCCCTTGAGCAAAGCCTTAGTCATCATGTCTGACCCGTTATCGTCCGTATGGACCTTCTCAAGCTGTAACACCTTCTGTTCCAAAGTATCCCTGATCCAGTGATACCGAATCTTTATGTGCTTCGACTTGGAATGCTGACTTGGATTCTTGCTCAAGTGTATAGTACTTTGGCTATCACAATAGACCACATGCTCCTCCTGCTTCAGGCTGAGTTCCTGTAGGAACCTCTTCATCCAAAGCATCTCTTTGCATGCTTCTGTGACCGTAATGTATTCGGCTTCTATCGTCGACAATGCTACGACTTTCTGTAGCTTGCTCTGCCAAGAGACCGCTCCCCCTGCAAACATGAACATGAACCCCGATGTAGACTTCCTAGAGTCTATGTCACCTGCCATATCTGCATCTGTGTAGCCTTCTAACACAAGTTTTCCATCACCATAGCATAAGCTCAACCTGGATGAGCCTCTTAGATACCGCAGTATCTACTTTACCGCTGCCCAATATTCCTTATCAGGATTGGCAAGATACCGGCTGACAACACCAACCGCATATGATATGTCTGGGCACGTACACACCATACATACATCAAACTTCCTACAGCTGATGCGTAGGGTATCTTTCGCATCTCTTCTACTTCCATCTTCCTCTTGGGACACTGCTTGTCGCTCAATTTGAAGTGACCATCCAGTGGAGTACTGACCGGCTTCGCTGGATTCATGTTGAACCGCTCTAGGACTTTCTCAATGTACCGCTTTTGTGACAGCCAAAGCTTCCTACTGCTTCTGTCACGAGTTATCTCCATTCTTAGGATCTGTTTGGCCGGGCCCAAGTCTTTCATCGCAAAAGACTTATCCAACTCCTGTTTCAGCCTGTCAATTTTCTTGATGTCTTTTCCCATGATGAGCATGTCATCAACGTACAATAGCAGAACTAAGAAATCACCATCTGAGAACCTGCGAGTGAACACACAGTGGTCCGACTCCGTTCTGTCATATCCATGCTTTAACATGAACGAGTCAAACTTCTTGTACCATTGCCTAGGAGCTTGCTTCAGCCCATACAAGCTCTTCCTAAGCCTACACACCATATGCTCTTTACCCTTCACTTCAAACCCCTCTGGTTGGCACATGTAGATCTCTTCTTCCAAGTCACCATGGAGAAAGGCAGTTTTGACATCTAACTGCTCTATCTCCAGATCCATGCTAGCCGCCAATCCAAGCAACACCCGTATGGATGTCATCTTCACCACTGGTGAGAATATTTCCTCGAAGTCTATCCATTTTCTCTGACCAAACCCTTTCACCACAAGTCTGGCTTTGTACCTTGTCTGTGAATTCTTTTGCTCATTCTTCTTTCTGAACACCCACTTATTGCTCAGAGCTTTCTTGCCCTTAGGCAAGTTCACCATGTCATAGGTGTGGTTCTTATGCAAGGATTCCATCTCCTCTTGCATAGCTTTCAACCACTCCCCCTTATGCTCATCGGCTAGAGCCTCAGAATAGTCTTCTGGCTCTCCCCCATCAGTGAGCATAATGTACTCATGCGGCGAGTACTTCTTGAATGGATGTTTGTCCCTTGATGTCTTCCTCACCTGTGGCTCAACAGGTGATCAAGTTGGGGCTACTCCCCCTGTCCATCTTCTGTAGGAACTCCCTCATCCTCTACACCTTCCTATACTCCCCCGTCATCAGGCACCACGGGAGGAGTAATCGGATCCATGTCTTCCAATTCACCTGAACTAGGTTGGGTCTTCTCTGGCTTTTCAATGTCTTCTATACACTGATCTTTAATGAAAACCACATCTCTGCTCCTGACGAGCTTCTTCTCGGTCGGATCCCACAACTTGTAACCGAACTTCTCATCACCGTACCGTAAGAACACACACTACCTTATCTTCATATCGAGCTTGGACCTCTCGTCCTTTGGTACGTAAACAGATGCCCTGCATCCAAACACTCTGAGATGACTGTACGATGGATCACGTCCAGTCCACACCTTCTCAGGTATTTCTCCATTCAACGGGGCTGATGTAGACCTGTTTATCAAATACACTGCCGTGTGCATTGCCTCTCCCCAGAACATCTTGGGCAACTTTGCATGGCATAACATGCATCTGATTCTCTCTACAATGGTGCGATTCATTCGCTCAGCCACACCATTATGCTGGGGGGTCTTGGGAACCGACTGTTCATGCCATATACCCAGTGACTTGCAATACTCATGGAAGTCACCTATGTATTCACCACCATTGTCAGTGCGGATGCACTTCAATGATCTGCCTGTCTCTCTCTCGACCATAGCATGAAACAGTTTAAACACACCAAAGACCTCGTCCTTGGATTTCAAAGCATACACCCAAACCCTCCTAGATGCATCATCTATAAAAGTGACAAAATACAATGCCCCACCCAAGATTTTTGTCCTGATAGAACCACAAACATCAGAGTAAACCAAATATAATGCATGTTCTTTATTAATATGAGAAGTAGTTTTAACAAAAGGAAATTCTATGCTGTTTCTCAGATAAACAGTCAATACAGGTTTCGAGAGGTATACCTGTCACGTCTGGAAGGAGCCGCTTCTTCGCTAGTAGTTGAAGCCCTTTTTCACTCATTTGGCCTAGATGCCTATGCCACACGTCAGTAGCTGAATCTTCCGCTGCGTTCAATCCACCCTTGCACACACTAACACTTCCCTTGTAAAGGGTGCAACACTTCTTTTCTTTGGATGCGATCATCGAACCTTTGATGAGCTTCCAGCGCCCGCTAACAAACCGGCTTTCATAACCATCATCATCAAACCTTCCCGTCGACATCAAGTTGAGGCGAAGGTCTGGAATGTGTCTCACATCCCTGAGAACCAATGTGCAGCCCACATCGGTCTTCAAACAAATATCACCGACCCTACGATATTCGAAACACCAGAATTTTCCATCTTCACTATCCTATTGTCACCTGACTTGTAGCTTGTGAAAAAATCTTTGCGTGGAGTCGCATGAAACGAGGCTCCCGAGTCTATCACTCAGTCGGTGTCCTGACTCGAAGCCGTGAGACAAGTATCATGATCTGCTGAAAGAATAACAACAACATTACCATCTGAGGCGACCTCAGTAGAATCTGATTCATCTTCCTTCTCCTTTCCTTTACCTTTCTTGTCACTTTTCTTCTTGTGACATTCATGCTTATAGTGGCCATTCTTGCCATAATTCCAGCATTCAACATCTTTCCTGGCAACTGATTTGCCTCTTGATTTATCTCGGGCCTTGCCGCCCTTTCTGTTCTTTCCTCTCCCCCGATCTTGTGTCACAAGGGCCTCTTGTTGAGTAGGCCCTAGCGACTTCCTCATTGTCTCCTCATTAAAAAGACAAACTGGTTACCTGATCAATGGATACCTTTCCGTCTGGCGCGGAGTTACTCAGAGATACCACCAATGTCTCCCAATTGTCAGGCAATGAGCTAAGCAGTAGCAAAGCCTGAAATTAATCATCCAGGACCATCTTCATGGCGGAGAGTTGGTTCACAATGTTGCTGACCTCATTCATGTGTTCAGTCATAGAACCACTATCTTTGAACTTGAGATTCATAAGTCGCCTTATCAGGAATATCTTATTGCCGGCTGTCTTCTTCTCATACAGCCCTTGCAATTTCTGTCATAGGCTAGCGGCTGAGGTCTCTGTAGACACATGGTGGAAAACTAAATCATCTAACCATTGTCTAATGAACCCCACCGCCTTCCGATCCAATTTCTTCCAATTATCATCCGACATATCCTCTGTTCTTGCAATAAAGCAAGTCCTCCATCTTAGCCTTCTATATGGTCCAGTTAGAACCATTAAGGCTGATCATCCTTGATGAGCCACCTTCCATAATTCAGAACCGATCCCACTCCGTTCAAGCAACCTGAACGCTCTGATACCACTTTGTTGGGTGCGTTTCACACAAACCTTCGGATCTCGCCCCCCCCCCCCCCCCCCCCCAATACACTAGAATTATGGACTATGCTAATGCAATGATCAAGAATAAACATCAACCATACGAACACAAGGGGTTTTTACGTGGAAAACCCTCTAAAGAGGTAAAAACCACGGGACCTAGTCCAGATCAACAATCCACTATCTCAGGGAACTGTTACAACCGATCTCAAGCACACACCACTTGGATCAAACCTTCCTCACCCACTTGGGAAGGATAAACAACAAGAGAATAGTAAAAGTAGAATGATCTCACCGATCCCGAGGACGTAGAAGCGCTGAGATGACGGTTGCACAGAAGAATCCCTCTTCAAGCAACTTCTCCCTTCTACAAGCTTCCTCTTTCTCTCTTCCTCTTTTTTCTCTCTTTCTCACCTTGGACGTGTAAACCACATAATGGGATACCCTAATCTCGTTTTGGAATGCCTTAAGTACGAAAACGGAAGAATTAGAGCCCAAATAGGAAACTGTGTACAAGCAGTCCACGCCGGGTCGAGCGCCCGGTCACCAGACCGTCGGGCGCCCGACCAGACCCAAAAACGTCCAGCAGCAAAAAACCGAGAAACAGACCAATTTCGGGCGCCCGGACCAACATGGTCGGGCGCCCGGCCAGGGCATCGGGCGCCCGGTCACCTTGACCGCCGGGCGCCCGGCTATTGTCAAAACAGCCCAGCGTGCAAGCCCACTTTCTGATGGATTTCGGTCGCCCGGCCAGTAAATGGTCCGGGTGCCCGACCTCACCCAATTTGAACTCTCTCCTCTGACACATGAGGAGGAAATGTCCCATCATACAAGTGATGGAACAAATGGTGAGAGCGGTTGGAAAATTCATTTATATTGAGCTAGAATTGGTCAGTGTCACATGGTTTCCTAAACTGACATGAAAGATCAGCTCAAGAGCAGGGCCATCAAAATTGGAGAGTCGGAAGTATTCTCATTCACCGGACAGCAATTTCATATGTTTGGAACTTTTCCAATGGGAATATTACCACATACGTTATCTTTGGTATCCTTGGATATGGATTGCTTGTAATTCATATCATGCTTCCAAAAGCTTTGGTGATTTCATGTAGTAAGATTATGTTTAATTTTAATAAATCCCAAGGCTGTGTTTGGATGCACTACTAAGCTCATTAACAAATGATATATACTTAAATAACGACCTCCTAGTTCTCAAAATCACAACTCAGCTTCCAAATAATCATATTCATCATAGCCAATTGATGCATGGAAAAACAAGCCCTCAAAGAAATCAGTAAAGATCGATTGATGCAACCATAAATGGAAATTCAACTTGGGTAAAAATCAGAATTAATTTTGGAGAGTTTTAAATGAGAATGGAGAAATTGAGATGAAAAGATGCACAATAGTGGAGGAGAGGTTTCAATTTGTACTTTGCCGCTCTAAATTGAGCTGACTTTTATGTATGAAGTATGGATGTACATACTTCATAATACAGCACTCATAAGGTGCACAAATCAATCATGATTGAAGGTGTGGCTCACCTGCGCTATGGACGAGACTGGATTTTGTAATGTAGGCCTAACATGGGGGATTGACCCATGCAGGTGCATGGTTTGGATTCCACATAAACACCATCGTTGGGCCTACAAATCTCAAATGCACAGTAGGTAATTGTTCAAATGATTAACAGCCATTTACACCCGCTAACATCGAATTACACCCACAGGCACCACCCACGACAGCTAATCACATCCATTGAATGAGAAATCCGGCCCTACCCCCAAAAACTGATCCTCGAAGAATCCCAACGAGATGTTCGCAAGCAAAGCGTAGCTGCCGTTAACGTGATCGACAATGCCCGAATACAGATAAAGAGGAAACCTCCGAAGCACTTGGATCAAGTATGCATCCCGAGGCCGGTGTATGGTGTACACACTGTAAGTGGTGTCGATGGTCTAATTCACAACCTGCAGATTACAATTGTCTCTAAACTCCATTGAATTTTTGTAATCGAACCCCTGGAATGAATGCGCTGTGATCTCCCCATGGGATGACTTGACCCATCCAGTCGAAGATATGGACCGACTCACTGTCATCAGGAATGACCTGTTTAGATCCTTGAAGTTTGAAACCAGAGAAGGCATAAATGGTTCTGCTTTGTGTTTTATCAGTTCACCCTCAGTTTTCACACCGCTATCATCCAACCAAAGGTGCAAATTGGCGTCTACATACCAATAGCTTGAACTGTCTGTTACGCCAAACCCAAACTTATGATTCTTCCCATCCAAAATCTTCCATATAAGAACGGCATAATCTCAATATTGTAAATGGGGAGATCAAAGGATCCAATGCTCGTAATAGGACGCTAAAGAAGGGGATTGATACTGCGTTGTGTACTCCCCAATGCCCCAACCACCTCCCTAAAGGGGGCCATTGCCAACCATTCATCTGATGAGAACCACAGGGGCGAAGGTACATACCATAACGCAGGCCTTTCAAAGCTTAGGTTGGCCACGCCAAAACCACAGGGACAGGATGTATTCTTGCTAACTTGGTTCCATTAAGATTAGGCACAGCAATGGGCCAGGTTAGCCCACGGGCTTCGGGCCTGGCCTGCTTAGGCTAGGGTTAGGCTAGAGATTAGTCCTGATGGCGCTCAGCTCAGGCTTATAATGTAAGCCCATTTATGAATCACGCCAAGCTTGAAAGTCTTGTCAACCTGGTCCGGCCTCTCTCTCTCACACACACATTTGCCTAAGGTGTTTTCAAAACTTTTAAAATTTATAAAAATAGAAAAACCCTCGTCCAAATAAACATTTCCCACTAGAAGAGAAGTATAAAAACTCCATTTGCATGCCCGGCAAGGTGACTTCTCTCTTCTCACTACCCCTTTTTATTCTTCTTTTTATCTTTCTTATCTCTCTTTGCTTTATCAGAAGACCAACTTAGTTACACCCATGCTGTCATCCCTACACGCCCTTATTGCCATTGCAACAACAACGGGCCAATGACAATTATGGAAGAAGAGGAAGAAACAGAGAAATCTCTATTAAAGTGGTAATCTCTCTCTCTCTCTCTCTCTCTCTCTCTCTCTCTCATTGCTTTAGAGATCAAGGCTGGGCTTAGGTTGGGCCTCATGTAAAAACTTTGGGCCAGGCCTGGGTCTAGTTCGGGCTTGAATGAAACATGCGGGTCGGGCTAGGACAGAGCTTGGCCCGACCCTAACTTGGGCTATTCACACCTCTACAAGATCCTGCTCAGAAATGAATGCAGATTGTTTGCAAAAGCCTTTCGCAGAAAGGAAGCTAGGTGGGTCCACCATGATGTTTGCATGCTATCCACATCATTCATAAGTTCATTCCAATTGAGATGAATTGGAAAAACAAAAATATTAGCTTGATCCAAACCTTCTATGGCCCCTACCAAGGTTTTAATGATGGACGTTCGATCCTCTGTTTCTTGTCATATAGCCCACTTGAATTATGGATCTACCTCATTTTTAGCTGATATCCTAACATGATCTAGCAAAATGGATGGACAGGACACGTTCACCGTGCATTATGTGTAAGCAGACCGTGGTGATTGTCTGTAATCCAACCGATTCATCGAATGTGCTCTCATCAAGAGGAAAGAAATGTCTAAAAATTACTGTAATCCAGAAATTAAAATTAAGTGGGTCATATCACATAAATTTAAAGGTGATAAGAATAATTTTATAGGGTGGCTAAACTGAGTGTTTACTGACTAATGAGCCTGATTTTTGGGATCATAGCCAAACAAGTAGTGGTGTACCTGATGGACAAGGTGGATTGCATGTCCCTTGAGTTGCTTTTCTGTCCTAAAGAAAGGTAATCTTGGTACGTTTACTAAGATGCGGCATGCAAGTGTTTTCTTTATTTTTCATTTTTCATTTTTTCTTTTATTTATCTAAGGTACAAAATATATAACTATTCTTTGTTAAGCTCACCAATGATGCAATACAGCTCATGGCACCACACTTCTGTCACATATGTTTGAGATCCAATCCATCCATCAGGTTGGTCCGACCATGTAGGAAAGTAAGTCTAGTGCACTCAGAAGGTGGGCCTGATATTAGAAATAGGTGGGCAGGTTAGAAAACTTTAGCCAAATTTACGCAATGCTGT
Organism: Liriodendron chinense; assembly: GCA_003013855.2. Taxonomy (NCBI): domain Eukaryota; kingdom Viridiplantae; phylum Streptophyta; class Magnoliopsida; order Magnoliales; family Magnoliaceae; genus Liriodendron; species Liriodendron chinense. Next base: position 32,616 of record PVNU02003553.1, on the reverse strand, counting down.
ACTTGTTAAGGTCCACTTGACCAGTAAATCAACCTGATTCCTGAGCTGAGGAATCAATATAGTAGTGCCCTTTTAATTTATGGATAACTAGAAATAAACACTACCAAAGCCGAATGGTCCCAAAGTAAAGTATTCACAAATAGTCCTGGACACTCCTCCATTCCTAATAGTAATTAACTGCATGCAGCTCCATTTGCTTCCCTGTACATTTGCAATCACTATCTACCTACAGATTCTCCTAAATGGGAACTTGTAGTTCTCCATCAGTATTTTGGTGCACCAATTCATAGAATTTCCCTTGATATCAAGATTTCAGGTACCCAGATGGGCACTCAATCCCCTGATCTAGTGTTGAAACAGAGTTTGTTTACTGACCCTTTGGGTACCCACCCTTCCTAGTAAGGCATGTTTCCATATGTGGACTTCATTTGGATTTGAATGATCAAAGATAATTTCCATAATCTCTATAGAAATAGGATTTCCAAAATGGGGTGCCTTTTTGGAGAGCAAGTGAAATCTTCAAGTCCATGAGACAAAATTCATTTTATTTCTTGCATAGGGGATTTTAACCATGGATAAGAGAATGATGGCAACGTGGGATCCCATATCCAAACAGCTGAACAATTGGAAACAATTTCCATCTTCCAAACATGCCTCTAATTTAATTTCCAGGAAAGGAGAGTAAGTATGATATGCATGCAAACATTTAAGCTAATTCCTCCACATCTATTGTAAAATAAGCTTATTCTACGATTTTGTGTATGTGACGCACTATAATTTCTTCATAACAGCCACTTTGCCCATCATGTATCCCCTTTGTGTTCTTCTAAGCCCAAAACTCATGCCAAGTTTCGATTTAGGTTGTCCATGCCACATAAAATCATGCCTAAAACCTCCAAAAACATGTGGTTTGGTGTGCTCGAGTTTTGAAAGGGCCTGATTTTTCGGATGTTCATTCATCTTCGTGGGTTGCATCTTATGAATAAATTTGGATGGCATATTAAAAACAAGGTTCACTCACAATCTGAAAATTTTAAATAGTGGGTGCCACAATCAAAAACCTTCCTTGGTGGTGTGGCTTACTTGTTTTTGGATCCAACTGAATTTTGCAACATGGATGAATGGAATGAATGCAGCACTATGTCACGGTGAGGGTGCACACAAAATTGTAGAATAAGCTTTTTTAATTATTTTATATTTTGAGACAATGTTGTACAAACGCTTACATCTTGGAACCGTTGGGAACAGTTCGGTTCCAATTTCACCCTAAAATCAGACTAAATCGAACCGTGAGCACTCCTAGACCAGACCTTTGATATAATGGCAAGTATGGAGACTACAATTCGGATCTGATGGTCTTTGTGGAAGTTACATCTGGCTACTTCTAGGGCAGTCAATGAGTCAGGTTCGGGTCATGTCCTATGGTACCTATACCCAAGCTAATTAGGTTTGGTTCTTGCCAGGTCGAGGTCTAGTTTTTAAGATCTATAGCTAAATTTGATCGAGTTTGGGCATTCACCTGGGCTTTGGATCTAGGTTTTGAATTGGGTTTGGGACAAATAAGAGCATTTAAATGGTTAGGACCTCTCGATGGATTGATTAGATCACATACACATGTACCACTTTAAATGTATGTCATATTGAAACATTCTCTCTTACATGTGTTTAGCTTAAGAAACCTCATTTCTTTTACGAGAATAATTAATATATGCATACACACGCAAATATTCACTAGTTGTCGCTAATACTCATTAATCATCGCTGATACTTACTAGCCATCGTTGATACTCATTGACTACCGCTGATCGTCAATACTCACTGACCGTCGTCGCCAATTATCAATACTCACTGACCGTTGTCGATACTTAACGAATATCGACATCGTCGCCGATACTGAACAAATATCGGCGACAGTTAGTGAGTATTATTGGTGGTCAGCGTATATCAGCGAAAACAGTCATAACTCTCTCGTTACATGTCCCATTTAATTAGGTGATCATGTACTCGTTGGGAATGTAGTTTGATGGACTTTTAGATGACTCTGGAATCACCTCATTTAGACACCATTTAATTGATTTTTTCAAAAGTGGGCCTAAAGTCGTCGTTGTTTGTCGATACTCACTGTCTTTCTTAGATATGATGAAAATGGTCATAACTCCCTCATTACATGTTCGATTTGGGTGATGTTGTACTTGTTGGAAATGTTATTTGATGAACTTTTAAATGACTTTAGAATCACTTCATTTGGACACCATTTAATTGTCTAAAGTTGGTCTATTTTTGTGGGATCTGCAGCCCACATGGAGTTACTTTCATTACAAAATTCTTCCCCTTCACACAGGGAGATGGTACTATGCGGTCGAGCATATAGTAGCTTAGTGTAAGGTCCATATGTGTTTCCTCATATGTTGGATGTTTGTGAGAAAAAAAATGTGGAAACCGGCGAAACCAGCTCTACTATGTTGAAATTTAGGAAAGAGTAACTTATACACTTAATGTAGAGAGTAAAATCTGTAGGGCCCACCATAATTTATATATTCATCCACCCCGTCCATCCATCTTAAAAGATAATTTTAGGGTTGTATTCCAAAAAAATGAAGCATATTAGAATCTCAAGTGGACCACACCACAAAAAAAAATGTTACCTGGGGCCACAGAAGTTTTGGATCAAGCTGATATTTATGTTTTCCCTTCATCCATGTCTGTGCGATCTTATGAACAGGTTGGATGACAAATAAACTTCATTGTGGGCCCCATAAGGATTCAACGGTGGAAATCATTATTCCCATTGTTACTTAATGCTTGGTCCACTTAGCTTTGGATATGCTTATTTTAAGGTCAACCCTAAAATGGGCTGGAAAAACGGATGGACTGGGTGGATAAACCACATACATTCATAGTGGGCCCAAGAGACTTTACTCAATAAGACCGACTTCAATGGTGTTAACCTAAAAAAATCTGTGGGCCCATCATATGTTATATCCACACGGTCCATCCATTTGGAGAGTTCAATTTAAGTCTTCGCCTGGAAATTATGCCGATCCAAAGCTCAAGTGGGTCTCACCACATAAAGCAATGGGGCAGTGACTCCCACTTTCAAACCTTTTGTGGGACCACTGTGATGTTTATTTGCAATCAAACCTGTTGATAAGGTCACCCAAAACTGGATGAAGGGAAAAAAACAAATATCTCAGCTTGATCCAAAACTTTTGTACCCCAAGAAGTTTTCAATTGTAAGCGTTCAATCCCCAATGCTTTTTGTTGTGTGGCCCACTTAAGTTTTGGATCTGCCTCATTTGTCACTGTTTGTCCTAAAATGAGATTGAAAAACGGATGGACGGGGTAGATTTCTCACAAACCTCACGGAGGACCCCACCTCGCTTGGCACCACCCGGAGCTTTTTCCATGAAATTCACGTCCCTACGACTCTGTACTATGCACACGACCTAGGTGGTGTGTTGCCGTCACCAAGTTCTGTGGGCCCCACTGTGACATATATGTTATATCAGCAACGTCTATCGAGAACATTGTAGGGCATGAGCCAAAACATTAGGCCGATCCAAAGTTCACAGTGGGGACAAAAATTCCCACCGTTGAAACCTTCTTAGGGCCCACCATGATGTTTATTTGCCATCCAAACTGTTCATAAGGTCACCAACACCTGGATGAAGGAAAATCACAACTATAAGCTTGGTCCAAAACTTTTGGGGCACTCAAGAAGTTCTCAATGCCAGGCGTTAAATCCTCATCGATCTGTAGGCCATACCACACGAAACAGTGGGGATTAAATGCCGTGCGGTAACAGAATTTTTGTATCGGGATGATATTTGTATCATATAAAAGTCACGTTCAGATCCAAGAAGGTTTCAATGGTGGATGCTGCTATTCCCAATATTTTGTTAGTGTGGCCCACCTGAGTTTGGGATTTGCCTGATTTCTTGAATCCTGTCCTATTGTAGTCTTTCAAAACAGATGAACAGAGTGGATGTTTCAGGGACATGTCTATGGACCCCACACAGCTCGGTGTCATAGGTAATCCGCTCCCTGAAGTTTCTTTCCGGGAATATTAATGTAAGCGGATTGCGTGGTGTGTTGACGTGACCAATTCGGTGGGCCTCACTATAATGTATGTGTTATGTCCACACCGTCCATCCCATTTGGCGAGATCATTTTAAGATGGGAGCCTGAAAATCATAGAGATCCAAAGCTAAATTGGGCCTCACCACACAAAGCAACAGGACAGTGACGCCTAGCTTGATCCAAAACTTCTGTAGCCCTGAAGAAGTTTTGGATGGTAAGCGTGCAATCCCCAATGCTTTTTGGGTTGTGATCCATTTGAGCTTTGGATATTTCTCTTCTTTGAAATCATGCCCTAAAATGATCTCACTAAATGGATGGACAGTCTGGCTATAACGCAGACAACTTGGTGGGGCCCACAGAACTTGGTGACGCCAACGCAATCCTCTATCCTTCTTCTTTTTCTCTTTTTTCTTCTTTCTCCGCTCATGCCGACATGCCTGAGAGGTTGTATCCGGTTCATCTCAAGGATAAAACCCTCCACCGATTTCAACTCCCACACTCGGTTTCACCGGTTTCCTCCTTTATTTCAGCTAAACATCTCCACCGCAGATGTTTCTAATTCATCATCTGTCGGATGATGTGTCAACACGTCTCGACTTTATGGTAGGTTTGCATACGCTCGACCTTATAGTACCATTTATATATATAAAGGGAACCACCACACCATTCTCTTTTGCAAACTCCCTGTCATTGTTAACCCATAAAAAAAAACAGAAGCCACCATTATCTTAATTTATACCCACCTTTGCCCTTGTAACTTTTATGGTGGAGATTGCAGTTGAAAATCTTCAAAAAAAAAAAAAAAAAAAAAAAAAAAAAAAAACTCAAAAAGCTCATTTAAATGGAGGGAATAGTGATATATGCACGTTGGAAGCTCATCGAAGTGGGTTCTACGGAGGTGGCAATGGACCTAACGGTCAAATGTCCTTTCTCGCGCAAGTGACACATCTACTGAATCCATCCCACATCATATGTGAGGCCCAATGGATAGTCTTGGAGCAGATCCAAGCCATCCACATAAATGAGATTTTAATTTCATTTAATCTGTCCAAATTTGAAGGAAAAACTCATTACAAATGGAACACACCGGAGAAAACGGTTCGGCATTAACTCATAACATTAATGTAAGTGTGGGCTAAAAAAACTATATTTTTTTTAAATGACCCTATAATTATTGTGCATTCATGACTATCCGATTAAAATCAATAAATCAGATTAGTCGAGGAGTGGCCTTAATTATTGATTTACTTGGCCAACACCCTATTCTCACAAGGTCCTCTCAACTTTCGTGTTCTTCTATACAAGGGGGCGGCGATAGAGGGGCATTTGAGTTAAAAAAAAGTTAAATAATACCCAAAAAGCTATATAAATATAATAATGATGTCACTAATAAAGGGCTTTATCAACTTGTATACCCTTCCAAAGTAGGCCAAGTGAACTTCTGTCTCCCCAAGGCCCACATAAGGAAGGGGAGCATTAAGTTTAACCGAGCAAATTCTGTCATTCTTACTATGATTTATATATTCTATCCACTCTGTCTATCCATTTTAACTAATAATTTTTGGACTTAGAGCCTAAAATTGAAGCATATCTAAATCACTAGTGGACCACACCACATGAACAGTGTGAACTGAATGTCTACTGTTGAAAATTTCTTAGGGGTTATAGAAGTTTTGGATCAAGTTGAATATTTGTGTTTGCCCTTCATCCATGATCTGCTGTGTTATCTTATGAACAAGTTGGATCACAGATAAACATCACTGTGTGCCCTAGCAAGGTTTCAATGGTGGAAATCATTATTCCCACTTCTTCCTTGGTGTGGTCCACTTGAGCTTTGGATATTCTTCAGTTTTGGGCTGAATCCTTTAAATGAGCTGTAAAAACAGATGGAAGGTATGGATAAACCACATACATTCACAATGGGCCCAACATAGTTTACTCAGTACGATAAGAGTACTGAGTGAGTCAGTAGGCAATCCGATTTCAACAGAACTCCCCCGTGAGTATTTTGGGACGTATTTAAAAAGGGAAGAAAATAAAAAACGCAAATCGATTTTTTATTACTAGAGTGGAAGTGGACTGCGTCCGACCCGGCCGTTCGGACGTAACAAAAACTGGCAGCTCTGTGTGGGTCCCACCACTATATATCTGTTTATCTACGCCGTCCATCCCCTTTCTCATCTAGATCCAACGTTCTAGTGGACCACTCTAGAAATAACTATTGCATTTAATGCTTTGTGAATTTATTGCAACCCAAGCTTGCTATTTCGCGTGGTCCACTTGATTCTTAAGACTACATCATTTTTGGGTTCCTACCTTCAAAAGATATGTGGAAAAGGATGAACAGCATGGATAAATAGATACTTAATTGTGGGTCCCCACATAGATCTGTCAGTTCCTTGCTTCGTACGGGCGGGGTCGGACGCAATCCGCTTCCCAGTATACTCCTCTCAAGTCAATAATGGCGTCTCGCCTGCTAGCCCAGCTGGAAGACGCCTTGGCGCTAGCAGGGTAGGTGCTTTGCATGACTAACCAAAATAATAATAATAATTAAATAATTAAAAAAAAAAGTCATCACGACTCGTGTGTACAGACTTGACTCACGTACGTGAGATCCACGCCACAGGGAATGGTGAGGATGGGAATACCCACCATTGAAACTTTCCTGAGAACACCGAAGATTTTTATCAGGACCTTCATCCCTCCGCCGTCCGTCTCAGAAAGTTTCAATGATCGCTGTTTCCTTCCGTACTGTCCCCTTGTGTGGCTCACTCGAATTATGATGGCCTTGTTTTGGGCTCACATCCTAAGAACATCTGACGCAGCTGATGGACGGATTAGATGTGAAACACAAATCAAGCGGATCCGATGGAGCTTTTCGTTACACGGGCTCACTGCAACAACTGTTGTAGGCAATTCACCTTTGGAAAGAGGGTAAGGGATTGCTCCTGCAGACGAGAAATCCATGCGCCCGATGTGGGCTGACATGGCACACATGTGTGGTATCCTATCCATCTTTAGTAATCGTTTTTATGTACTTGTATGGTCCACCTGATAACCAGACAAGTCTCCCTTCTGGAAGAGTGAGAGGGGAATTGAGGACCACTTGATGAATGGCCTGGATCTCACGTACGTGAGTCAAGTCTGTACACGTGCGTATGCATCTAACAAAGGGGTTAACGTAACAATGCGTCACTACTCAAGGGCTTTATGTATTCTATCCACTCCGTCCATTCATTTTATTAGATAATTATAGAGCTTGAGCTTAAAATCTAAGCATATCCAAATCACAAGTGGACCACACCACAGCAAACAGTGTGAATTGAATGTCTATTGTCGAAAATTTTTTGGGGGCTACGGAAGTTTTGGATCAAGCTGATATTTGTGTTTTCCCTTCATCCATGTCTGTGCGATATTATGAACAGGTTGGATGACAAATAAGCATCACTGTGTGCCCTAGCAAGGTTTCAATGGTGGAAGTCATCGTTCCCTGCCGGTGGCGTGGTCAACTTGAGCTTTGGATATTCTTCAATTTTTAACTCAACCCTTTAAATAATCTGGAAAAACAGATGGACGGCCTGGATAAACCACATACATTCAAAGTGGGCCTAACAAAGTTTACTCCGTAACTAGTACACAATCCGATTTCCACGGAACTCGCCGTGTTCTTTTAAAACCTGTTTAGTATTAAAAAAGAGAAAGAAAGAAAATAAAAAATACAAATCGATTTTTTATTAGTAGACTGGAAGCGGATTGCGTTCGACCCATTCAGACGTAACAAGGAACACGCAGATCTATGTGAGGCAATCACATTATATCTGTTTATCCAGGCCGTCCAACCCTTTTCTTAGATCATATTACCGTAAGAATTAAAAAAAAAAAAAATTGAGGTAGATCCAAAGGTTCTAGTGGACTACACCAGAAATGACTGTTGCATTTAATGCAACCTAAGCTTACTATTTGGTGTGGTCAATTTGAGGGACGCGGACACTTACAGGTTGAATAGCGGACATCTCGCTATTGAAGTGACGTCACCATGTTATGTGGGCCCAGAATGTTGTACGTGTTGTATCCACACCGTTCATCCATTTGGAGAGACCATTTTAGGGCATGACTCAAATAATGAGGCAGATCCAAAGCTCAAGAGGACCCCACCACAGAAAACAGTGGGGACAATGACATACACCATTGAAAGCTTCTTGAGCCCACCATGATGTGTATTTGAGATCCAACCTGTTCATAAGTTCACACAGATATGGAGGAAGAGAAAACACAAATATCAGCTTGATCGAAAACTTCTGTGGTCCCTAAGAAGTTTTCAATGGTGGATGTCACTGTCCCCACTGTTTTCTGTGGTGGGGTCCACTTGAGCTTTGGATCAAACTCATTCTCTTAATCATGCCTTAAAATGATCTCTCCAAATGAATGGAGGGTGTGGATACAACACATACATCATGCTGAGGCCCACATGCCATGGTGACGTCACTTGTTCTCTACTCAACCTGTCAGTAATATTTGTTTTTTCCTTTCATTCCAGTAAGAATGAAGTTATGAACGGTATTGATGCAATATAATGTACTAAAATGATCTCAAAAAGTAGGTGGGCGTAATGGATTTCTCAAAAACATCAAAGTGTGCCTACCTAGTTACTGGAACTTCCTGCACAAGGCTTTCGCAGGGAATCCGCTGGTATACTCCTCAAGTCATCAATGACGTGTCTCGCCTGGAAGTCATGAATGGCCTTGTCGCTAACAGGGAAGGAAGGTGCGTTGCAGGACTAAACAAAAATAAAAAAAAATAAAAAATAAAAAAAACAATAATAATTAAAAAAAGAAAATCCTGAATGGCCCGGAATCCACTCCATATTTGTCTCTTCACTTTGGCTTTGCTGCGTTCACAAACTCAATAATGGAGCTCCAGCTTATGAGCCTATGGACATTTTGGTCATTTCTCCTTCTCTCTTCCTTCCACCTTCCATGCTTCTCCGGATCTGCCCCTCACTTCTCCAACGAAACCGATCGCCTCTCTTTGCTCCACATTAAACATCTGATAACTGAAGATCCTCTCCATTCCTTGAGCTCCTGGAACGATTCTCTCCACTTCTGCCACTGGCAAGGTGTCTCATGCGGTGGTCACCGGCATCCTCAAAGGGTCACTGCCTTGAACCTCACTCACCAGAAGTTGGTAGGCCCCCTATCCCCTTACATAGCAAACCTCACCTTCCTCACGACAATCGATCTTGCCGACAATCGCTTCAACGGACCGATTCCTGAAGAGATTGGCCGTTTGTTCCGCTTGCGCTATCTCGGACTGGACAATAACACATTTACAGGAGAAATTCCAACAAATCTGACCCACTGTTCGGAACTCCAACTCCTTTATCTTCGCTGGAACCGGATTGTAGGGAGGATTCCAACTGAGCTTGGCTCTCTATTGAAGCTCTCCAAATTGGACCTTGGTATGAACAATCTTACAGGAAGCATACCACCTTCACTGGGTAACCTTTCTTCTCTCACTCTCCTTTATCTCTCAAGAAACAGTCTGGAAGGCAGCATTCCAGAAGACCTTGGTCGGTTGTCAAGCTTAAAGGGGCTTGGCATTTCTCAAAATGAACTGTCAGGTAGGATTCCGCCCCACCTATACAATCTCTCCTCTATTAATGTTTTGGACGTCGGAGGGAACAGATTGCATGGAAACCTTCCACCTAACTTGGGTCTCACTCTTCCTAATCTCCAAGAGCTTTATGCCGGAGCAAACCAATTCACAGGACCCATACCAATTTCATTATCCAATGCTTCAGGACTTGTACTTATTGACCTTTCAGAAAATAGTTTTAGTGGATCCGTGCCTATGAATTTTGGAAACCTAAAGGATCTCTACGTGTTAGGTTTGGGGGGTAATGAACTTGGAATTGGGAAAGCTCATGACTTGAGTTTTCTCCATTCTTTGACCAATTGCAGTAGCTTACAAGTCCTGGCGGTAAACGGAAATCATCTCAGCGGTTCGTTACCGGACTCCATGGCTAATCTTTCTACGCAGTTGACAAGTCTTCTGTTAGGGAGTAACAGGATATTCGGAAGCATCCCATCTGGTATTCAGAATCTTGTCGGCTTAACAATGTTGGTTATGGAGGATAACTTATTGACAGGTACTGTTCCCATCGGTGTTGGGAAGCTTAACAAGTTGGAGGTACTGTACTTAAGTACAAATGAATTATCAGGGCAAATTCCATCTTCCTTGGGCAACATCTCCCGATTGTACAAACTCAGTTTATCTAAAAACAATCTATCGGGGAGCATACCTTCAACTCTTGCTAATTGCATAAAGCTGCAATTCATATACCTCTACAATAATAACTTCAGCGGTAGCTTACCCAAACAACTTTTCAGCTTTCCATCTTTGATCCAACTTCACGTTGGAAGTAACTCATTTACCGGTAGTCTGCCACTGGAAGCCAGTTCCTTGAGAACTCTCTCGTCAATGAGTGTTTCAGATAACAAATTGTCAGGCAAAATTCCAAGCTCGCTGGGCAATTGTCTCAGCCTAGAGTATCTCTTGTTGGATGGGAACTTCTTTCAAGGATCAATTCCTCCAACATTTAGTACTCTAAGAGGCCTTCGAATCCTGGATCTTTCACGCAACAATTTTTCTGGGGAGATTCCAAAATACCTGGAGAAGCTTGCTTTACAATATCTAAATCTATCCTTCAATAATTTTGAGGGTCAATTACCAAAACAAGGGGTCTTTGGGAATGCCAGTCAAGTTTCAATACTCGGAAATGGTAAGCTTTGTGGGGGTATTCAAGAATTAAAATTGCATCCGTGCTCTAGCCAAGCTTCCAAGAAACGGGGAAAGTCTCTTGCTTCAAAAGTAAAAATCTCAATAGTTGTTGCTGTTGTCCTGTGTCTTATCTTACTGTCATGTTTATTCGCCACTCGTTATTGGATAAGAAAGTCGAGAAGAAAGCCTATTGCTGTGCCTTCTGCGGAGGATCTTTTGCTGAACGTATCTTATGCGGAACTCTTTAAAGCAACAGATGGGTTCTCTTCTGCCAATTTGGTTGGCACTGGAAGTTTTGGCTCTGTATATAAAGGGATTCTAGATCGTGTTGGAACTATGGCAGCAGTGAAAGTCTTCAACCTTCAACAACTAGGAGCTCTAAGGAGCTTCGTGGCTGAATGTGAAGCCTTGAGAAACATTAGGCATCGGAATCTTGTGAAGATCTTAACTTGTTGCTCAAGCATTGATTTTAAGGGTGATGATTTTAAAGCTCTAGTTTACGAGTACATGCCTAATGGAAGTCTAGAAAAGTGGTTGCACAGAGATGGTCATGACCAGCTGGGAAGGAACCTGAAGTTTATTCAAAGGCTAAACATAGCTATAGATGTGGCTTCTGCACTGGATTATTTACATAATCATTGCCAAACCTCAATCATTCATCGAGATTTAAAGCCGAGCAACATTCTTCTTGATGATGACATGATTGCTCATGTGGGTGATTTCGGGCTGGCCAGGTTCTCATCTGAGGTTGTTCAAAGTAGCTCTGTTGGAATGAAGGGATCTATTGGGTACATCACTCCAGGTAACAATTTTATCTATTTCCATGCGCACACCCTAGCACCATACTCCCAGTCTATTTGCTTGTTGGATGCTAGACCTGCGACCAAAGTAGGGGGCATCTCAGGCGAGCGCCACCATGAGTTAGGTCAAGGACTAAAAAATCAGACTAACCTCTGATTTAAGTGGGACACCAAAAGAAAAAGTTAGGAGAGAGACTCCAACCTTGATTTTTATAAAGCCCACTGTGATGATAATTTGAAATTTAATACAACCGTAGGTGGAAACTAAAATTAGGCCTGGGCCCCAAAATAGGCCCATCCGCAATTCAGTTGGGCCATGTGAAGTAAAACAATTTGTAGGGTGAGTTTTGCCCTATGCACAAATTCCACATGTATGGTCCACTTGAATTATGGATGGTGCTGATTTATGAATCCTTGACCTAAAATGATGTGACTGCTAGTGGTCGATTGGGGTGGAATTCACATAAACATTATGTAGGGCCCACCCGAGCCACCAACTCCTTTGCTGGCAAGGATGGTCTTGTGGGACCATCACCCTCTCTCTCTCAACCACAAGTTATGGTCCACACATACCCTACACGTTCCTACTTGGGTGTGTGGGACAAGGTAGCCCCTATTCATTAGGGCAGTTTTAAGAGGCATGTTAGCATTATTTTGCCTGTGGACTAAACTTGTTATTTTTAATAGTTACAAAATTACAATAAGGCTTCAATGAGCATAGATACCAATTAACAAAGTGACTGTATATATATTTAGATGACAAGTGTTCACATAGGATAATGTTGCATGTCCACTTTCACATGCTTCACATGCAATGGTTTCTTTTCTAGCGATTAACTCTCACATCTTCTCATTTTGTGTGGAAAATATGAGCCATATAAAAGTTGTTTATGCTATAAAGTGAACATTAGACCAATGGAGATCTTAGGTGAGCCATAGTCATATTGTGAGTCAGACCATCGGTTCTCTTCCATAATTTCAATGGTTTGCCTGGTGAGTGGACCATCCTGTTTGTTTTTTTTTTTTTTTTTTTTTTCAAGGTCATCTTTGTGGTGCATCCCACCCCCAGCGTGGCTTGGATTTTCTACAAAAATGACATGGGGAAGGGAAATTGTTGTAAGTAAAAGTATGCTTCCTGTGTCAAATTTCTCAATATAAAGTTGCCTGGGTTATTAGGTGGATGGATTCTCTAGGTGGCACATGTACCACAATGGCACACATGCGATTGTGGCACACACTCATAAAATCACAACCATCCATGAGCTCGGGCCATTTCAGTTTTCAAGCATGCGTTGGAATGACACATAATGCTTCCGGGTTAAAATGAAACGCTAATCATGTTTTTCTAATCTTCTAAATTTTTCCATACATTTGGCTGAATAATGGAACTTCTTACCTAAATGAAACTTCTTACCGTATCTTCCAAATTTTCCCATACACTAGTTATGGTATTTTTATAGTGGGTTCCACCTGTTGAATGGCTTAGGTTTTTATACGCCCCACTTATGACCGAGGCCTATTCCTCAGGTGGGCTCTAGCAAGCATGTTGCCTTGGACCGATCATTCTTGTGATCAAGTAGGCCACTCTTGTACATTAAATGTGAAACACTGATAAATCTTCTAATTGTTCTCTTTTAGAGGCATTCAATTTTCATGGAGGGACAAACTGAATGGTCAGGTGAAATGTCATCTAAACACTATGAAAGTCCTATGGCCCAACAATTAGTTGGGCCACAACAAAGTGGGAGGGGATGCCCACCCTTGATTTTTATTGGAGCTCACCTAAGTTGCAAAACAACACAATTTTTTTTTTGCCCAATCCTTCATCTAATCTAAACGAAAAGTCAATGTGAATTGGGTTGTGTATTACATCACGTGGAATGAGGCTACAAGCACATATGGAAGCCTATTACACACCATGCATGCTAAAAGTGGTACATGAGTGCCATCTAATCCATTAATTGGGTGGGCCTAGTCAAGTACTTAACTTAGACTAGATTCAGACCTGACCTGACCTTAAATCAAAACAAATGTACAAGGACCTTATAGATACCCAAGCCCAATTTTATCTGGATCCAGGTCCTAAAAAAATGACCTCAAATTTGAAGGACCCACATGCAGCAAGATTCAAACTTGGTGGCATCAAAATCTTGTTAATTTTAAAGATCTAGATGTACCAAGCAGTAGTCACTTCCACCCCACCTGAATCACACCATAATAAGGAATAAAGAATTTTTTTTGATAACATCTGTAGTTAAGATATGTGTTACAGTACATGAATCACACCATAATAAGGTATAAAGAATTCTTTTATGACAATATCCTTAGTTAAGATATGTGTTACATAATCACAACAATAACTCATATGTTCACTTGATGATAGAGGTGTTAAGTTCTTCATTATAGTAGCTTGTTCAATGTAGAACATCTTTGTAAGAACTTACAAGCTCATAGCATGCTATTGATGTTAAAAATTTGGATACCTAGAATAGAAAAATGCCAATTACATGTTCAAATAGAATATTCCTCTCTCACCCTCTCTCTCTCTCTCTCTCTCTCTCAAAATTCAACCTTTGATATTATTTATCTAAATCGTCACTTACATTCCAATATGAGATGTATATATTACAGAGTATGGGATGGGCAGTAAGGCATCTACACAAGGAGATGTTTACAGCTATGGAATTCTTCTATTGGAGATGATCACTGGAAAGGAGCCAACCGATGACATGTTTAAGGACAATCTAAGCCTTCATCATTTTGTTGAGTTGGCTTTGCCCTGTACGAGTAATGGAGATTGTTGATCCACAATTACTTGAAGAAGAAACTGAAGTTACTCAACATAATGAAAATCATGTCGGTAGAAGAGATAGAATGCATGAATGCTTGATTTCAATGGTCAAAATTGGTGTGTTGTGCTCTGCAGAATCTCCGGGAGAACGAATGTGGATGAGAGATGTTGTTACAGAAATGCATGCGATCAAGGACTTTTATCTTGGGGTCGGGATTCACCGAGACAGACAAGTTAGGTCGCAAATATTAGATGAAGGTTCGTCTTACCTTATTCATTACTAAGGTATTATTGATAGTTATGTTGAGAAAGATTTCAAAATAAAATTAGTTTGTTAAATGCTTTTCTAAACAAGCTCTTGATATATTTAGCCTTGGCATAAGAGTGTGCTTGTATTGATAGTGATTATATGAGAAGATGTGTTTCTTTTTCTTTCTTTCTTTTCTTTTTTCTTTTTATATTGTATTGGGCGAAGGGAGATTGTATCATAAATTTAATAATAATAATAAAAAAAAAGACATCATCTCATCATAATAAGAATACTATTGAGTTACAAATAAGTTCAATCGCTAATATATTTTATACAAAAATTTTAAAATGATATTTCAATTTTAAGGAACTAGTTTAGTTGTTGGACTACCAACTTTCAACTTGATATTAGTCCCACAAAGCATTCATCCAATGAGTCCCATTATGGATTTCGGCGCGCGCGCACACACACACAAAGTAGAAAGAAAGAAAGAAAAGAAAAGAAAAAAAAAATTTATGATCCAAAATATTGTATCATCATTACTTATACATCTTTATAAGTAAGACAGATATTGATGTTAAATCTATGGAATGATGAAGGCTGGGCCAGACATAATCAATATTTTGAATAGGCCTGAGCCAACCGCAAGCATGCTCATTGCAATCCCCAATGTCAGTCATTTGGACCACTAGTTGGACTGAAAAACTCGAGGGGGGTGATGAGTGACCTGAAGGCTACTTATAGTGTTGTAATATTGATTATGATGCATGGCAGGTGGTTAATCGACCAGAGACTGCTTGTGATGTTTGGGACTCATTCCTAGCTTATGTTTTGTATTGATGTGATACATTATTATTATTATTATTATTATTATTATATATTTTTTTATGGGTTAGTTCACACACCCCATTGTTGGTACACCCACCCTACCCTTGTTAGTCACATCACAATGTTAGCCACCCCTACTATGGGAATCGATACCATGACCTCAGTGTTGAAACGAGGCTACCTCAGTATCAATGTGATACTTGTTTTCAAAGCCTTTTGCCTGGTGGCAACCTTTTGGGGTTGACGGTGGTGTATGTGTTTTCCTTCAACACCTTTCATTTGTTTTGCCAGGCATGAGTCCAAAATGGAAGCAAATCCAAAGCTCAAGTGGACCACACCACATGAAATGATGGTGATTGAACAACCCACCATTAAAAATTTCTCGGCGGCCACAAAAGTTTTAGATCAAGCTGATATTCATGTTTCCTTTCATCCAGGTCTGGGTGACGGTATGAACAGGTTAGGTGGCAAATAAGCATTAAGATGGGTCCTACCAAGTAATCCCCACGGTTTCCTATGGTGTGGTCCACTTGACCTTTAAATTGCTTCATTTCGTAAAGAGTGCAGATTGTCTGTGTTGAAAGCACAGCAAATTCGAGTACCAGCATTGGTCCAAGTCATCAGAGAACCCAGCTCGCAAGATAAGTGGGAATATTTCTCTCTTCCGGATAGATTGCCTACTACCTACATAATTTTTAACGTGTGGAAGTTATTCGGGTCACCATGATTTTGTTGTTCGATCCAAACAGTCCATCAAATTTTCCACATAATTTTAGATCCTGATCAGAAAAATGAGATACATCCAAAGCTCAAGTGGACCACACCACATAAAGCAGTGAGGATTGAACAAACTACCATTGAAACCTTCTTAACACCAATCGTGAGGCTTATTTGCCATCTAACCTGGTCATAAGGTCACCCCATACCAGGATGAATGTAAAACACAAATACCAGCTTGATAAGAGCCGTATGTGGTACCAAGAAGTTTTCAGCGCCCACTGTAGCATCAATTCATACTGTTTCCTGTGGTGTGGTCCACTTGAGCTTTGGATCTTCCTTGTTTTTAGGATCGTTTCCTGGAATGATCTGAAAAGTGGATGCACAATGGAGATCTAATAAATACATCATCCTATGGCCCACGTAAATTTCACACATGAAGAAATTTTGCTGCTGGATGAAGAGAAAAAAAGGACAGCGTTGACATGTGGAACATCTGTGGACCCTATCATGATGTATGTATTAGATCCACACCGTCGATCCATTTTTTTATACCATTTAATGCATGAAACCAAAAAGAGGCAGATCCAAGGCTCAAGTGGGCCATACTACAGGAAACAGTGGGAATTGGACACCTACTGTTGAAAGCTTTTAGGGGCTACAGAAGGCTCTCATCAGACTGATATTTGTGTTTTCCCTTCATCCAATTCTGTGTGACCTTTATGAAGATGTTAGATGGCAAATAAACCTCTCAGTGGACCCTAGTAAAGTTTCAACTCTAGTCGTGCAATCCCTGCTGCTTTCTATGCTGTGGTCCACTTGAGCTTTGGATGTATCTGATTTTTGGGCGCTTGATCTATAATAATCTGGAAAAATTAATGGATGGTGTGGATCTAACACATGAATAATGGGGGATGCCAAAGAAATTAGACATGGTAAAGTGGGGTTGTGTAATGCACAATCCATTCCTGAGAGAGAGAATGAATCCGCATAATGAGATTACCATTTAGAAGCCATGGCGCTGGATTTCCGTGTGCCGGGTTATGTTGAAAGGAAAGGAAATTGCAGTGCTGTCGGGTCTTCCCCCAATACCCGGAATTTCTCTCTTCCCATTACATTGCCTACTACATAGCATAACTTCTAACGTGCGAAACTTCGCAGCCCCTCACCATAACCTTTGTATTACATTCACACCATCCATCAATTTTTTCAAATAGGCTGAGAACTTGATTCCAAAAATGAGGTACATCCAAAGCTCAAGTGGACCACACCAAAGAAAGCAATGGAGATTACACAAACTGTGGTTGAAACCTTCCTAGGGCTAAGTGTGAGGCTTATCCAACATCTAACCTTTTCATAAGGCCACCCATTACTTAGATGAAGGTACAACACAAATATCTGCTTGATCAGAGTTCTGTGTGGCCCAAAGAAGTTCTCAACGCTAGCATCAATTCTATTGTTTCCTATGGTGTGTTCCACTTGAGCTTTTGATTTGCCTTGTTTTTAGGCTTATAACCTAAAAAGATCTGAAAAAATATATGGACGGTATGGATCTCGGAAATAAATCATCATGGGCCTGCATAAATTTTCCAGCTCGCTTGGAGAGAAGAAAACTGGTTGAAATGTGAAACTTCTGTGGGGCCATCATGATGTATTTATTAGATCCACACTGTCCATCCATTTCTTTTCATACCTTTTAATCACGAAGTCAAAAACGAGTCAGATCCAAGGCTCAAGTGGGCCATGCGATAGGAAAGAAAGGGAATTGAGTGCCTACCATTGAAAACTTCTTGGGGCCACAAACCGCTATGATCAAGATGATGTTTGTGTTTTCCCTTCATCAATGTTTAAGTGACCTTATGAAGAGTTTAGATGGCAAATAAACCTCACAGTGGACTGTAGGAACGTTTCAACGTTACTCGTTCAATCCCATGCTTTTTGTTGTGTGGTCCACTTGAGATTTGGATGTGCCTCATTTTTTAACTTAACCTTTAGAATAATAAAAAAAATTTGATGGACGGTGCGGATCTAATAGATAGATTGTAACTAGGCCAAGAGAAATTCCACACGGTAAAAGTGGGGTTGTGTAGCTTGAGAGGGAAAATCGGCTTGTTTTGTGAGCTGACCTTATTAGTGGAGCAGATTAGGTGAGACCTAGATCTAATTTGCTTGTTTGATTCAATTTGATTGTTTGATTTAATTTGCTTGTTCGATTCAGTTTGCTATTTGTATTTAGCTTTACTTTCGCTGCCAGCCCTCCTATCCCAACACTGAGATGGTTGGATAATCCAATAAATTGATCGGGAATGTTCATTAGGTCTTCTAACTATTTCATGGGGCTGCAGTGAATACAAATCACAACAATTAGATGATTCATCTGCCTATCAGTTGACCTCGTTTTTTAAGCCATTTATATTTGGAAGACATGGATGAGATGGTTAGGATTGCCTGATAAAAGTGATTCCTCAGCATCATAACTGATTCACAATGGGCTTCAACAAATAGACGGCCAAAAAATTTATTGTCGCTATTTTATATAAATGATCCTGACAGTCCATTTGATAGGCTATTGATCGAGTGATCGGGCCCATCCAATTGTGGGATTTTTCATGGTCTACTGTGAAATGTGTGGTTGACCTAATTACTAGTACAGATTGATGAATGGAATTGCCCCCATTGGCTAAAGGCAACTAGGAGCATCGTAAGTTATGTTGCTGTGGGAGCACCACATCGTTTCTTGTGTATTCTTATGGTAGCAACTGTAAGTAGCAACAACTCAAGCAATAAAAGGAAATGATAATTCAAGCTTCCTATTTAGCAACTTTAGCAAAACATTTAAGAAAGATAAATGAAAGAAAAACCATGAAATTGTTACATAGAGGAAGATAGCCAATAGATCCCTTTTAAGTACGGACAAAAGCTCATCTATAGTAAAAACTTTTCAGAAAAAACTACAAAATCTTACTTTCGGACATGTTGGTGTTGGACACAAATCAGCTGCTTTTAGGAGAAAAAAAAAAAGAAGCTTAGTTTCACACAGCTTTCATAGTTATACCAAAGCACGCATAATTGCATCCATGCCTAGAACCAATACACGTATTTGGGTCCAAGTTACATATGGATGAATACAGAAAATTCAGTTGTAGATGAGCATAAACCAAGCCATCCAGCTAAAATCAATTTTTAAACTTGATCATTTGATTTAGCATGTGAATTTCACAATCAATTTGAGACACCTTATATTAACTTGAAAGATATTACACAAAGGATAACGCCAATGAGTGAAAGTACCGCCACCATGCACGATAGGGATACATATCACTTTCCCTCACCATTTGGGCAGCAAAAACAGAAAAAAAAAAACATGAATAAATAATAGAAAAAAAAAACTAGTAATACAGAAATATTTTGAATTTCATATGAAGATATGAATGCAAATTATTTTCATCTGCTTCTTGCAGAAGTACCAGCCAAAGCCAAATATAAACAACAAATAATGAAGAACAAGAAAAAATGATGAAATATATTGTTCACAACATAGGAACTCATAAAGTAACTCGACATGTGCAACTGCCTTTTCTAATAGTAATAATGTTATTATTACCTAACAAAAAGCCAAAAAGAAAAGAAGGGAATGGTGAGGGTCCACCATTCCGGACGCGGATTGCCTCCGGCTTTCACAGGCATCTCCTGCGCTCTAAATCTAGGTGGGCCCCACCATGATGTTAGTAAGAAATCTACACCGTCCAACCATTTTTTGAGATCATTTTAAGTGTTGCGACAAAAAATGAACCGGATCCAAGACTCAAGTGGGCAGAAACCTTGACGATTGAACTTCCACAATTGAAATATTCATGGGGCCACTGAAGTTTCAAATCAGAATAATATTTGTGTTTTCAGTTCATCTCAGTAGGAATGACATTATGCACGGTATGGATTGGATATAAACATTACTATTGACCCCATATAGGTTTCAATGGTAGAAATTTCCCCACCCACCTTTTGCTTTATTGCAACCCACTTGAGTCTTGGATCCCATTCATTTTTTGTCGCAACACCTAAAATGATCTCACAAAATGGTTGGACGGTGTAGATTTCTCGCAAACATTACGGTGGGGCCAACCTAGATTCTGAGCACAAGAGATGCTTGCAAAAGGCTTTCGCAGGCAATCCTCGTCCAAACTAGCCTAATTACCGGTGAAACCTTTCCTTTATAATTCACAAACAGATTATGACCCAAATACCCAAGAAATGCATATCCATATATAGGCTGGCTCCTTTGCAAGCGCTCGTAAGTTAGCTTTATCTTACAAATGTGTATTTGTCACATGATAGGTCGTTTTTCAAATCTAATCAGTCCACCACCTCTCTCCACTCGGTTTTTGCAAGGACATTTTTGCCATTCTAGAATTAAGGGAAGTACTCTCGCGAGAGGCAGTTAAAACGGATTGGATTAGGTGAGACCCCGGATCCACCGTGGTGGGTGGGAACCCTCAGTGTGGGGTCACTGTGATGTATATGACTACATCCATGCCGTCCATCCATATTGAAAGTTCATTCTAGGGCATGATCTAAAAAATGAATCAGTTCCAAATTCTAGATGGGCCATAGTACAGAAAACAATGCTGATTGACCATTAAAAACTTACTGTGCGCCACAAAAACTTTGGATGAAGATGATATTTATGTGGTCTCTTCATCTAGATGTTTTTGACCTTATCAAAAGGTTGGATGGAAAATATTGGCCATTAAACATTTCAGTGAAATCCATGAAGTTTTCAATGGTAGAGATTCAATCACGACTGTTTCTATGGTGTGGTCCACCTAAGATTTTAGTCAGCTTTATTTTTTTTATCATACCCTAAACTGATCTTTCAAAATGGTTGGATGTTGTGGATTTAAGACGCATACATCACTGCGAGCCTCACCGTCAGGCGTCCCACCCACCTCGGTGGATCCGGGTCTCACCTGACCGCTCCCAGTTAAAACACGACTCACAGTACGGATTCTGAGGGAATCAAATTTTTTTGTTACAATTCAGGAGCTTGGGTGGGCACCTCATGTCTACTTGAGATTACAGCTTCTTCTTCTTCTTCTTCTTCTTCTTCTTCTTTTTTTTTTTTTTTTTTTTTCTACCCAGACCAGCATGTGTGGAAACTCATGATAGGCATAGGGCGCAAATATCAGGCCAGTCAATGGTTCGGGTGGACCACATAATTGGAAATAGTGTACACTATTTCCCTTCAACTGGGTCACCTAAATAATGAATTGGCATGATATTTAGGCCCCAAACTTAACTTTTGGTGTGCTATTTAATGGATGTAGTGGATTATATATAATCGCCATGGTGGGCCTTGTAAATATGAAGGGTGTACATTTGTTCTCAACCTTAATTTATGCTCACGGGGAGAGGATCAATTGTTACCCGTGCTACACATTAGTAGGTGTTACGGCCACCTCGATGTATTTGTTGTATATCCACACCGTCCATCTGGTATTTCATCTCATTTTAGGTGGTGATCCGAAATTTTGAGAGGATCCAAATATCAGGTGTACCATACCACTCTAAGTAATGGATGACCATTACAAAAATTATGTGGGCCACGAAAGAGTTGAATCAAGATAATCTTTGTATTCTCACTTCATCTAGGTAATCTTGACATCATCGCAAGGTAGAATGGTAAATAAACATTATGAAAATCTTATTATGGGCACTTTTGGATTTAAAATGGAGAGGCACTAAATGACCCGTGTTTCCTTCGGTGTGTTCCACTTGAGATTTGGATCTGCTTAATCTTTGGGAATTCATCCTAAAATTGTCAGAAAAATGGTTGGATGGCATGGATATAGAACACATAATTAAGGTAGGCCTCGCAATATGGGCAACACCAAGTAAAGTACTTTTGGGACGCGGGTTGCTTACGAGAATCTAGGAAAAATGGTTCGTCCGATTTCTTATGTAGTGAACGTGCGGAGAAACCGGGACGCGGATTGGCTAGCGAACCAACACCAGCCAGAGGGCTGTGTCAAAGCTGTGTGGGCTCTACCATGATGTATGTGTTTTTATCCACGCTGTCCATCCATTTTTCCATCTCATTTTAGGGCGTGGGCCCAAAAATGAGGCAGATCCAAATCTCAGGTGGACCACACCACAGGAAAACAATGTTGATTGAATGTCCACCGTTGAAAACTTCCCAGGGATAATACTTTTAGAAGATAATTGATGCATGATCCACACATAGAGACAGATCAGCTGTTGAATTGCACCACATCACAAGAAGCAGGTGCGATTGAAGAAACAACAACTGTAGGAAATTTCTGTTTTGGTGCCTCTGAAATTTTGGATCAAGCTGATATTTTTGTTTCAACCATCAGGGTTTTTATTTATTTATTTATTTATTATTATCTTATTAATAGGTTGGATGACAGATATAGGGCGACTGTTCGCTGTATAAATATTTCAAGGGTGTACATAATTATCCTAATTGTATCCTGTGATGAGGTCCACTTGAACTCTGTATCAGCCTCAACTTGTCATGCATTTAGATGAGCTGGAATAATGGATGGTCAGTCTGGATAAAACCCTCATTCATCATGGTGGGTCCCATCTAGCTGTGACAACAGTCTTCCCCCAGTGCACTGTAGGCAATTTTGAGCACAAACGGGTCGCGCGATTAGGTACTACACAACCCCACATTGGGACAGGCTAGCGCACTCAGGGCCACCGTGATCTATGGATTTTATCCACACAGTCCATTATTTTTTTTTATATCATTTAACATATTAGGTGGAAAAAACCGGGGCAGATCGAAGGTCAATTGGATGATGAATTGGGATTAAAGTCTGACCGTTGAAGCACTCTTGGGTGCCACACTGGATGTTTTGGATTAAGCTCATATTTGTGTTTCCTTCATCCTTGTTTCTGTGAACTAATGAACAAGTTGGATGGGAAGCAAACATCATGGTGTGGCATAGGAAGGTTTCAACGGTAAGCGTCATCACCAGTGCTGCTTCCTGTGCTGCGCCCCACTCGATCCCTGAATCTGCCTCATTTTTTGGCCCTTGACAGAAGGTGAAATGGAAAAATATATGGACGGTGTGGATGGAATCCATTCATCACGGTGGCCATCAGAGTTGTAGGCTATCCCACGCTCAGTATGGTCGGGGCAAGTATCTCATCTGTGCCGGTTTGGGGAACCACCACCGGGAGCGAATTAAGTGTTACCCCGGGAACATCTTGGTGGAAAATTATTATAGGCCATTAATGGTGAATCACCACTGTTTCTTATGACAATATGCACCTATTGGGAAAATCGGCGCCGGCAGCGGAAGCGGAAGTCGAACAACACCACAGTAGAATATGCGATCAAACGAGAATCACAATGCAATCACACCACACAAGCATTCAACCATAAGAGACAATCCAATTTTACATAGAAAAACCCCTCAACAGGTAAAAACCACGGCACAAAGCAATCCACTATGATTAACAAAAGATTACAGAGATTGAAAGCCCACAAGCAAGGAAAAATAGAGAAAACTCAAGCTCTCTCCCTCTCAAAACACTCTCCCCTCTTCCTAATCCACTTAAGAAACCTTAGACACCTTAGGATTACTCCTAATCTTGGTTACAAACCGTTTATATAGGCAACAAATCAAAATTAGAAACTTCTTACGTAGAACCGCGTAACAGCGTAAGAAAACAAGTGCACAGTTGACCGGTCGCCCGACTGGTCGGAGGACACAAAAACAATCTAGAGGAGAATCACACAAAAAACCACACATCTGCCTCACCTTAGACCTATCGCCCGACTGGTCTAAGCCCACCTTAGACCTGTCGCCAGATCAGTCTAAGCCCCCTGCAGACCTGTCACCAAACAGGTCTAGGGAGAGAGAAAACTGTCCAGAGACCTCTGTGCATTTGGGCCATTATGTGCAGACCAGTCAACCTACCGATCTGAGCACCCAAACCATGCACAGTTTGAAGATTCTTCAACAATCTCCACCGAGGCTTCAAACGTCGAATCAAAACCATTATTGCTTCGTTATCTCAACTTCAACCATAGATCCACCACTTCTCGTGCTACCATCGACACTAACCTTGCACATTCACGCCCTTTTCCGCTCTTCTCATGTGGTCCTTTTGCATTTGCCATGTAATATACTTAACAAATTTTAGGGGTATAAATTTTTTTCTCAAAAATTACGATAAAATCTGACCATTGAGTGGATCATATGATACTTGACCATAAATATAGATCAATTTGTTTTATGAAATGCCGATCTGAACCATGGATCATACATACATGTCATATAAAACATAAACTTACTGCCAAATCGTCAGTTCAAATGATATAAATGGTCCGATCGATGGACGAATGACTTAAATCTTCCAAATTGACTATCTTAGAGAATGATCCATCCAATGTGTGCTAATCATTTTGTAAATCGTATTATAACCTTCAGAATGGTATAAATATGATAATTTTTCCTAAGTAGAACTTGAGATATGAGGCCGGATATGTGGATGACCATGATTTATCGAAGATATTAACCAATCTAGTAATCTTATTTGTGTAAAACTGATTTCATATGATTCATCTTAAGTAGACCCATCATGCTATGTGATTTGATCATATCATATATATACTTAGATCTTTTTAATCATGCGCATGTGTATATTGCATCATCATGACCATCTATTATCTCATCTATCATGCATAGTTGAACATTGTCACTATTTTTCATGTACATGTACATCATGGTCTATGATTTTGTACGGTTAGAATTTAATATTTCATAACCATGTGTAACATATAAGGTTGGCACACACACATGGAAAACTTCCTGAATTGGAGATTTTTGTACGGTTGTACAATATTTTCAGCGGTGAGGCCCACCTAATGTTTGTGTAGGCCTGATTTTTGGGCATAAAGCCTCCTTTACAGATTGGGATGCCAATGGACAACCTAATGGGCCTAACACATAGTACCTGTAAAATGTGCTTGATACGATTAGTAGATAGACCTGCCTCTTAAATAGTAGTCGGCATAGTCCAATTAACCTAATTATAAGGTTCAGACATTTCAGATTGAAGTAAGGTTGCGCATTGAGGTATGTTTATGCCACTGGACCCACTTCTCTTAATGCCAAAGCAGTTTGTGTTACTGTCATTCCACGGCGTCATTGTCGTACTTGGCTAGGATCACATGATTAACCTCACTAGTGGTCTGGCTACTTTTATCTTGTGTCCTTTCATGCTCTCGGTTGTGTGGTTGTGATTCTAGTGCACAGCTTAAAGATACAAGAAGCTGACAAAGGCTCTATAAATATCTTCAATTATATATTCAAGGAAAGGTCCCCTCATTCGTTGTTGTATGGTAGAGATTGCACTGCACTAGTCAAAGGATAGAACTTTGACAGCCAGTAGACTGATTACAAGGTATAAGATGTTAATATGCATTCTTGGGCCATTCTCTGATAAGCATATGCTTTTGGAGTGATTGGTTGCTAAGATGGTATCAGAGCCCCGAGGTTCTGAGTTCTAAGCCCCTATGAGGCATGTTCCCTCCGCCTATTGTTCTGACATGGTATGTCTGTTCTGCTGGCTATACTTATTCACACGGGGATAATTCACCGTAAATGGGGATACATGTATGGCCATATCTTTCACATCAAATCGTTTATCATGCTGTGGAAGAAGCATGGCCCAGACGTCACTCTGTTTGGAAAATCTTAGCCATCTGATTTGGCCCACTGGATTGGAACTTCTTGGTATTATAATTCCTTACATTTAACTTTCAGCCGTGTAATTGAAAGCGACCAGTTGGATGGTTAGAGGGTCATCAAGTCAATGTGATTTATGCTCGGTCCACAAAGGCCCTTTCCAACGGGATGGCCTGGATTAACATGTATGTGAGCCACGTGTAGAGTGGATGCGTTAATACCATCTAATTAAAACCAGTAAAATTGCATGAAATGAAACGCCCCCATCTTTAGGAACCCGGATTGCGTCCTACCCCGCGCCAGGCTCGCGGCAGGGAACGGGCAGGGTATCTGAGTGGCCACCATGAGGTATGTGTTTTATCCATACCGTTCATCCATTTCTCTCTAGCATTTTATAAAATAAGACGAGAAGTTAGGCAGATCCAAGATATAAGTAGACCACACAATGGGGATTAAACCCTTAATGTTGAAAACTTCTTCGTGGCCATAGAAGTTCTGGATGGAGCTGATATTTGTATTTTCCCTTCATCCAGGGCTATGTTACTTTTTTTTTTTTTTTTTTTCTTTATCACTCATGCAACGCACCACCCAGTCAGTCATGCAACGCACCCACGGGTGCTGTCAGCAGCACGGATTTTCACCACTAATGGGCTTTGAGACCGAGACCCCTCGTTGGAACTCCGTGGAGTCTACCAACGAGGGAAGGACCCGAACCCCGGGTCTATGTAACTTTATGAATAGGTTGGATCACAAATAAACATGACCGTGGGCCCTATAAAAGTTTCAACAGTGAGCATCGTTATCACCGCTAGCTGCTTATTGTGGTGTGGCCTACTTGAGCTTAGATCTGCCTAACTTTTGGTCCTATTCCATAAAATGCCACAGTGATGGATGGACTGTGTGGATAGAACCCATTGGTCTCGGTGGCCACTCAGAGCTCCTGCCCATTCCCAGCTCGAGACAGCCGGGGATAGGACACAATCAGTGTTCCATCCTTTGAAGCTCCCTCTCATGTTTGATCTTTGAAGATAAGGGTTGCAATCATGGTCGCGATTGCATGATGCTGACCATACAAGAAATTTTGGATGACTGAAATAGAGTCACTTTCATAGGACCACCATTTTCACAGAACTAGTGTAAAAATTAAATTATCTAGTCCAGGAAAAGAAGTGGGAGGCGTGGGAGAGATACTGCCCATGTAATTTCCCAGGCATGGCACACATGGACAAGATGGGAACCATTTGATTGGGCCCATCATGATGCTTGTGCATGATCCATTCTGACTATTAGATATCTATTCTTATATTAAGACTTGTGACAAAAAATATAGCTGACTTGTGATTCTAGTGGGCAACACCAAAAGAAACAGTTGGGAGAGAGATGTCCAACCTTGATTTTTAGAGGGCTTACTGTGATAGTTATATGAAATCCGCTCTAACCATTAGATTCCAAACAAAATTTTCAGTGTGTGGCCCAAAAGTTATACCCATTTGTGATTCATGGGGGCGACACTAATGGAAATAATGGGTGAGTGTTGCCTTATACACTATTTCGGTCATGTGGTCCACCTAAATCATAGATGGAAATGATATTTGGACCCTTGACGCACTTGATGGCCGGGGTGAATTTTACATAAACGTCATGGTGGGGCACACCCCAGCCACCAAACCATTTGTTGGCAATTTGCATGGCAACTGTGACATAAGATAGTGGAATGATAATTGTATGCATTGATTAGCTAGGTATCTTTATGAAATCACTTTTGAAAAAGGGATCATAATATAAATTTCATATTAATTAGGATTTTTTTTTTTAAGATTTTCATTTCTTTTTTAATACAAGTTAGTTGGGTAACTACTTTGTAAAAGTAGCTTAATGCGTTAAACTTGCAAGTAAAAAATCTTGCTTTTTAACACTCTTAATCTTCTCTCCAACTGATGGACAATCCATTTCAAAGGTAGATAAACTTATAAGTAAATAGGTCTTGCTTTTAACACTCTCTTAGTATTCTCTCCAAGTGATGGACAATCCATTTCAAAGGTAGCCTCCGCACGATGGATGGTGGGGTCCACATGATGGATGATCCATGTCAAAGGTGGGGCCTGCATGATGGATGTCCGACATCAAGGTGATGGATGGTCATGTCAAAGGTGGGGCCCACATGATGGATGGCCCACATCAAGGTGGGCTCACATAATGGATAGTCCACATCAAAGTTGTCCCTAATGATGAATGATCCACATACAAAATAGCCCGTTTGACGGGCAACCCACATTTTGAAGGTGGGACCCACCGTCGTCCAGGTTAAAGGTGGGACCTACATGATGGATTGTTGCATTAAGATGGGCCCACATAATGGACAATCCACATCAAAAGTCATCCCCTAATGATGAATGGCCCACATCCAAAGCGGGCCAACACACATTGAAGGTGGGGCCCACTCATGGACGTCCACATCAAAGGTGGGCCCTACATGATGGATGGCCCACATCACGGTGAGCCCACATAACAGACGGTCCACATCAAAGGTCAGCTCCTAATGCTGATGACCCACACCCAAAGCGGCCCATAATGATGGACAATCCACATCAAAGGTGGGGCCCACAAGTTGGATAAGCCTCATCAAAGGTAGGTTCCACATGATGGGCAATGGACATTGAAGGGGGACCCCACATGATGGATTACCCACATCAAGGTGGGCCCCAAATAATGGATGGTGCACATCATAGGCCAGCCACTAATGATGAGTGACTTGCGTACAAGGTAGGCCTTGCATGATGGATGGCCCACTACAAAGTGGCCTACAAGATGGATGGTCCACATTAAAGGTGGGCTCCACATAATAGGTGGCGTCCCTTAAAGGTGGGCCTCACATTGTGGACAATCAACATTGATGGTGGGCCCCACATGATGGATGCCCAATATCAAGGTGGGGCCCATGCAATGGACTGTCGACATTTAAGGTCAACCCCTTATGATGAATGGCCTACATCCAAGGTGGGCTCAATATAATTGAGGCCCACTTCAAAGTCGGGCCGTAGATAATGAATGGTCCATGTTAAAGGAGGGCTCCGCACGATGGACAATCCACATCCAAAGTGGTCCTGCATGATGGATAGGCCACATCGAAGGTGGGCCTTACAAGATGAATTGTCCGTATTGAAAATAGGGCTAAGGTGGGCCCAATGCAAAGGTAACCAAACAAAGTTTTCTACTTTTTCCTTGATAAGGATTCCGATCAGAGGCATCATCCCTCAGAAATGCCATCTAAATGGCAGTAAGTGGGATGATAGATAGCGTCCCACTGTCTTTGTGGAAGCTGTTTCTAACTGCATTTCTTCAGTTGAACTGGTATCGTATTTGTCATCGATGCGGTATGCTTCGTTGTATTGGTTTTCAGCAAGATTAACAGAAAAAATGTCACTTTTGCAGGAAAAAGTCCTTTTTGAGTTTTGTTAAGGGGGCTGTTTGTTTACCACTTAAATGCCCTTGAAATCTGATTTTCAGATTTTAGTCACTTAGCATACTATTTTGGGTGTTTGTTTAGCCCACTTAAAAACAGTTCTTAATGAAAATTAATCACAGATTCAATTTCAGGTTGATGTATAAGCGGAATGCGGTAAGTGGTAATTGGTAAGTAGCTGTGCGTTAAATTCGTTTCTAAAAATGACAACTTTGCCCTTGACTTTCGGTAAAGCTTTTACGTTAATTGTGTTGATATGACAAAGATTTGTGGGCCCCATCATGATGTATGCTTTATATCCATACTGTTTGTCCGTTTTGCCAAATCATTAGAAGGCATGATCCAAAACATGAGGCAGATCCAAATCACAAGTGGACCACACCACAAAAAACAGTGGGGCAATGATGCCCACCATTGAAACCTTTTTTGGGACCATCATGATGTTTATTTGCCATCAGACCAGTTGATAAGGTCACACAGACCTGGATGAAGGCTAAACACAAATAGCAGCTTGATCCAAAACCTTTGTGGCCTCCGAGAAGTTTTTAATGGTGGCATTCAATCTCCACTGCTTCTGTGGTGTGGTCCACTTGAGCTTTGAATCTCTCTCAGTTTTGGTCTCATGCTCTAAAATAATCTGAAAAAATGGATGGATGGTATGGATCTAACACATAAATCATAGTGGGGCCAAATAAATTCCACGTGTTAAAAGTTGTATTCCCAAAGAGAGAAAACCGACATGTATTGTAAGCGAGTGGATTAGGTGAGATCCGGCCTCGACCAACCGTGGGGTTACCATGGGGCCCACCTTGATGTATATATTATGTATCCACACCATAAATTCGTTTTTCCAGATTAGTTTAGGGCATTATCCCCAAAATGAAGCAGATCCCATTATGAGGTGGATCGCACCATAAGAAACACCGGTGATTGACCTCCTACCATTAAACTTGTTAGGGCATACCTTCATGTTTCTGTAGTGTTTATTTAACATCCAGTTTGTTGATAAGGTCACATAAGCCTGGATGAAGGGAAAAAACAAAATATCAGCTTGATCCAAAACTTTTGTGGCCCATTAATGGTAAATCAAAACTTTTTCCTATGGTATGGTCCCCCTGATAATTGGATCTGCTTCATTTTTTGTATAATGTCATAAGATGATCTGGACAAACGAATGGATAACGTTGATATTTAATACCTACATCAAAGTTTTGTGCCCCTTAAGAAGTTTTCAATGGTAGGAATTTAATCCCCACTGCTTCCCCTAGTGTGGTCCATTTGAGCCATCAATTTGCTTCCTTTTGGGATCATGCCCTAAAATGAATGGACGGAGTGGATAAAACATATAAATCATGGTGGGCTCCACAGAGCCCCTGATAGACCGTTCATTTCTAGCTGAGTCTTGGTGGCGTTAGTACCCAATCCACGTCCTTTTATGAGCTAGGGTCATCGACAATTGAGTGTACCAATAAGAAGATACGGGGCAAAAATTCATTGTCTTCGTGGGGACGATATGCACTCTTCCACCGGTGGGCCCACCACTCGTATCAAATAAACATCATGATGGGCCTTAAGGAGGTTTCAAGGGTGGGCATTATTAGCACCTCTGTTTTCAGCGGTTTGATCCTTCTGAGCCTTGGATCTAAGTATTTTTTAGCTCATACCTTGAACTGATATAATAAATAAATAAAGAGATGGCATGGTTAAAATTCATACATCACAATGGACACAAATGTTTGGGATCAAGCTGGTATTTGTGTTTTCTTTTCATCTAAGTTTGTGTGATCTATTCGACAGCTTTGATGAAAAATAAACATTATAGTGGCCTTAGAAAGTTTTTAATGATATACATTTAATCAACCATCGTTTCATGTGATGTGGTCCACCTAAGATTTAGATCTGCCTCATTTTTGGACTCATGCCCTGAAATAAGCTGGCATAATGGTGGGACAATGTAGATTTCACATGGACACCAAGGTGGATGATGCTCCAGAAGAGTATAATAATGATAACGTCCATCTAAAAAATGAATTTGTTATGTGATTATATTTCCAAAAATAAGGTTATTTAATACATTAGGTGTAGTTTGGTAAAATTGTCAAATTTAAGACATTTTAACCAAATAATTTTATCTGAGATTCAAACTAAATTTCAGTGTTTAGGGATTTTTCATATAGTTTACCTAACAGGTATTCTAGCAGTAGCTTTGAGTCTGAAACTTTGGCCGTGGTTCAATGATCCAAAAACATTTGTTGTTGATAGCCTGTATGCCAAAATTCTTTTATCATAAGACCCTGTCCCAAGGTTGGCAATGGACTGTGATTGGTTGGGGTTGACATGAGCCTGACAAGAAGTTTTTGTAGGCCGCAAGAAGTTTTAATGGTGGAGTGTGGTCCACCTGAGATTTGGCTCTACCTAATTTTTAGGCTCATGCCCTAAAATGGGCTGGCAAAATGGAGAGAGCCTGGATAAAACACATACATCATGGCGGCCTCTGTACAACACTGATGTCATGAGTAGGACCACGGTTTGATTGGTGACTCCAACAACAGTTAACTAGCTGGTGTCCAAACTTTGTGAGCCCCACCATGACGTATGTGTTTTTTCACACCATCCATCCATTTTGCCCGCCTAGCCTGAGCCAAAAAACAGGCAAATTTAAAGCTCAAGTGGATCACACCATAGGAAACACTTAGGATTGAACATACTACTGGGCCCACATAAATTTTACATCGAGTTAATATTTGTGTTTTCCCTTCATCTAGGTCGGTGTGACCTTATGAACAGGTCGGACAACAAATATACCACCTTATGAGCAGATTGGATGACAAATAAACATCACTGTGAGCCCTATGATTTATGAAGGTTTCAATGGTGGACCTTATTGTCCCCCACTGTTTCTGTGGTGTGGTACACTTGAGATTTAGATCTGCCTCATCTTGAGCTCATTTCCTAAAATGAACTAGCAAATTAAATAATATACGTTGATAAAATACCTACATTCTGGTGGGGCCCACATAGCTTTGACACTGGCTGGTGCTGGGTGTCGGTACTGGTGGGTCACTGCCCAATCCAAGTCCATTACTGGACTCGATTAAAAAGAAAAATATCCAATGCTTCTCTTAACATACAATAACCTGTGCATAAGAAGCTAGTAATGTTCAAACAGTGGAATTTGCCAG